>ML785605.1:443182-459945 GCA_009831015.1 Picea engelmannii | reverse complement strand
ATGCATTTGTAGTTAGGCAATCCGACAGTCACGATATGTTCCCGACATAGAGTGATCTGACGGTTCATACTCTCCTCGATCTTAACGGCCATTGATCCGTGGCTTAACACCCGATTGGTCCATGATCTCTATTTAAAGAGCATTGAGGGTCATTTGCCGATGATCGATTGTGAGAAACTCTCTTGTAAAATCTCTCTGTAATCTTTTTCTTTGCATTAATAAACTACTCCAAGTGGCCGCGTTGGCTGGGGCCGTGGATGTTTCCCCGTAGGAGTTTTACCACGTGAAAACATCATTGTGTTGATCTTTGATCTGGTTATGTGAGTGGTTACTGAAGGTGTTTGTCCTTTGTTGGAATACCTGTGTTGTCGAACAACGAATGCATTTGGATAAGGATTTGTGGTGATCACTATTAAAGGCTCAGTTGAAGTCTTTCATTGATTTGTGACAATCTGGACTAACACTAACAATAATGTGGAGATGACTTTGGAAACTCTTGACAAAATCTCAATGTGTTAAAAATAATTGATTTAGAGTTATTGCTTACCAACCTATATCAAGATTCAAATTTTAGTCAATGTGAGCCATAACTAGAGCTTGTGCTTATATCCATTTACTTATTATATCCAACATTATAAAGGAACGGTTCCTTGTAATTAAACTTCTCACTTAGTATAATAACTTACAGGTGTCTTAAAAAGCTTTTTGTGGAAGATGCTAAGGGTTATTTTGTGCCAAGAGAATATCTAAACTTAAAGTAAGTAAAGGTAAGTAATGATGATCCTCATAGTTCATGATACAAGGGGAGGAGTTACTACATCATCACTCTTGCATAGGAGGACAATATCAAGCATGAAGATATAAATAAAAATTCAACTAAAGTTTAAAGGATGGTCCAAAACTTTCTTCCAACAATATAGGGGATCTCTCATGCTACCATACTTAAACATCCAATAAAAAAAAAAGGTCAACCTCATAATAAAACTCATAAGGAATCTCATACTACCTTACATTGTACATGTAATTACAATTATAAAATATAGTAATCGTACCCAGCTTTAATGGTATGCTAAGGCTGCCAAATAATCTTTTATAAGAAAAATAGATAAAACACATCCTAAATAGCAAGGTGATAAAGCACCCATCCACTAACTTACAGGTCCATTTAAAGAAAAATAAAAGATCGCGATCGTCGCCTGCATGGAATCCACCTTCGCTGGCCCAGAATTCATCTCATCACTAAAATCTTATGGAAAGCCATTGGAAATTCGAATTAATTGTTGGCGCCAAGGAAATCGTGATAAAAGGAACATACATTTAGGGTTGTGCATAGTCATTATAACTTAGCTGGCAGTGTTAAACTGAAATTTCGTGATAAGGAACGGACATGACGGACTTTCGCAGAGTCTACATAATTTCGCTGGCAGTCTTTAAAGGAATTTCGTGGAGGAACAGTCATTACAATTTGCGTAGGGTCTGTAAATATATCAAGTCTTGTCATGAGAAAATAAGAATGGAGATCCATGGATTCCTTAGTCCCCTGGTGTAGTACGGGTGCGAGTTTGGATGGTTCGCGCCAAGGAACGTAATCCAGCATAATCGAGATCAATAAGCATATATATATAATACTATTGTGGTCGAATTAAAAGGGTGTCTGAGATTCGCGCCATAGTCCGAGAGAGGTCCCTGCAAGGCATAGCTCATTCATTTAGGGCCCACTGAAGAGAAACGTGCCATTTGGGAACGATGCGTTTCGATGGCTGGTCAATGCGCTTATGATGATCCTGGTGGTCTTGCGCTTGACAAAGCTCAAGTTCTTCCGTATCTGTGGATTCCCAAATGACCCGGAAACGAGAGCGCGCTCCATCGCTGAAGTCATCGAATGGATATTAAATCTGGTTCTGTTTGTCCGCTATTTCTTATCGGTGATCACAACTGCTATCAAGGTCATATATCACATGTTCAATGGGCGGGATAAATGCCCTTATCATCACTCTTCGTCCTCGTTTTTTTAAGGGCGACCAAGGAAACGAACATGGGAAGTTTTAAGGGCGACCAAGGAAACGAACATGGGAAGAAGAATTGAAGTGATTACAATGCAATGGGAAATAGCTGAGCTAAATAGGCTCAAGCAAGACAAGAATAGAAAGTACAGCTGTCCAATACAGTTGTCCAGTACAACTGGCAGTGTACGGTCAGACTGTTGAGATTACATTATATTTAACACTCCCTCTTAAACTCAACAGTTACAATCATCAGCACTTATTATGCCTAAGTGCTGTCTCTGAAAATAAAAAACTGACTTTCCTAGTGGCTTTGTAAAGATATCAGCTAGCTGATCTTGAGAACCGCAGAATTGTAGTGCAATATCACCATTATTGACTAGCTCGTGTATGAAATGAAAACGAGTGTCAATGTGTTTGTTTTTCTTGTGAAACACATGATTTTTAGATAAAACAATTGCTAAAGTATTGTCACAAAAAATAGGAGTTGGATCATTTTCTGTATGTGACATATCTTTCAATATTTTTCTCAGCCACACAGCTTGACAAGAAGCTGAGATAGCAACGACATACTCTGCCTCTGCAGAAGATATTGATACAATTGGCTGCTTCTTTGATGCCCATGAGATTCGGTTCGTGCCCAGTTGAAAAACATGTCCAGATGTGTTTTTTATGTCATCTAGGTTGCGTGCAAAATCACTGTCTGTGTAACCAGAAAGTTGATTACTATAAGATTTAGTGTACCATAAACCGAAATTGAGAGTTCCTGCAACATATCTCAAAATTCGTTTTGCCATTTTCCAATGAGAATTTTTGGGGGATTCCATGAATCTGGAAACAAGGCTGGCTGCATACATAATGTCAGGCCTAGTTGCTGTAAGATACAACAAACTGCCTACTAAACTTTTGTACATGGTAGAGTCCACTGTAGGACCTTCATCATTCTTGCTCAATTTTGTGCCTAGTGGTATGGGGGTTTCTGTTGGATTGCATTCTTCCATGCGAAATCTTTTGATGATGTTTGCTGCATACTTTTGCTGACAGACAAAAATGCCTTTGGCTGATTGATGAACCTCAATTCCTAAAAAGTATTTCATTATGCCAAGATCTGTCATCTCAAATTCAGATTGCATGGCATGTTTAAAATTTGTTAACTCAAGATTTCTCGTATAGATCATGTCATCAACATATAAACATACAATCAAAATTTTACCGTGTTGATCTGTTTTGGTATAAAGAGTTGGCTCATTTTGGCTTCTGCTGAAACCACTTTTGATCAGATAAGTGTCAATTCTGTTGTACCAAGCTTCTGGAGCTTGCTTTAAGCCATACAAGGCTTTCTTCAACCGATATACTTTGGTTGGGTGCTCTTGGACTTCAAATCCAGGTGGTTGATCAGCATAAACTTCTTCTTCTAAGCAGCCATTCAGGAATGTTGACTTGACATCCATCTGGTATACTTTCCATTTGTGTTGTGCTGCTATGGCCAATAGAGTCCTTACAGTGTCTAATCTTGCTACTGGAGCAAAAGTTTCACCATAATCAGTACCTGGTTGTTGTGAGAATCCTTTGGTAATAAGTCTTGCCTTTTGTTTTTCAATCTGCCCTTTTTCATTGAGTTTAGTTTTGTAAACCCACTTGACACCAATACTCTTCTTGTGACTTGGCAAATCAACAAGATCCCATGTCTTGTTCTTCTCAATGGAGTCAATTTCTTGGTTCATGGATTGAACCCAATGTGGCTCCTTAGCTGCTTCCTTAAAAGATGTAGGTTGACATGACATTAAAGCAAAAAAGTTGTGTTGTTCAAAGTCATCCAACTGCTAATGGATTTCTCTCAAACTTCGAGTTCTCTGATTTTGAGGTTCAGAGAATGATTCTCTGCTGGAAGTTGAGTTATCCTGAGAATTTTCAGGTTGTCTTTGTACCTGCAATCTTGGAAGAATAGTTTGAGGTACTTGCTATTCTGAATTTTCTGTGTTTTTAGAACTTGGCAGCAATGGATTTTGACTGTCCATCTGCTGATTTTCTGAATCATTCCAAAATTGATTTTCCAGAAATTTTACATCTCTGCTGAGAATTAATTTCTTGGTGATTGGATTGTAAAGCCTGTAAGCTTTAGATGTTTCACTATATCCAGTGAAAATACATTTCTCACCTCTGTCATCAAGTTTCTTCCTTAATTCGAAAGGTATGTGTGCGTATGATATGCATCCGAATGTCCTTAGATGCGCTACATTGAGCTTTGTTCCACTCCATGCTTCTTGAGGGACTTTGTCC
Source organism: Picea engelmannii (assembly GCA_009831015.1). Classification (NCBI taxonomy): domain Eukaryota; kingdom Viridiplantae; phylum Streptophyta; class Pinopsida; order Pinales; family Pinaceae; genus Picea; species Picea engelmannii. The sequence goes on along the minus strand of ML785605.1, from coordinate 455,662 downwards.
TTAGATGCGCTACATTGAGCTTTGTTCCACTCCATGCTTCTTGAGGGACTTTCATCTTAGGCTGGTGGTGAGAGATCTATTCAGGAGATAAACTGAGCATGCTACTGCTTCAGCCCAAAAAATATTTGACAGACTTTTCTCTTTAATAAGTGTTCTTGCCATATTCATAATTGTCTGATTTTTCCTTTCAGCCACTCCATTCTGTTGTGGAGTATACCTGGTTTTTGTTTGCATGATAATGCCTTATGATTTGCAGAAATTTGCAAATTCTCTGGAGTTGTATTCTCCTCCTCCATCTGACCTGAGTGCTTTGATATATTTTCCACTCTGTTTTTCAGCTTCTGCCTTGAATTCTTTGAATTTTGCAAAGGTTCCAAGCTTGTGTCTGAGAAAATAGATCCATATTTTTCTGCTGAAATCATCAATAAACGTTAGAAAGTAAAATCTACCACCTATTGACTTTGTTTTCATTGGTCCACATAGGTCAGTGTGAACAAGTTCAAGATGTTGTTTGTCTTGATTGGAAGACTGTGGAAAACTAGTTCTCTTATGTTTTCCAAGTATGCAAGACTCACATGGGGGAATTTGCTCTTTAAAGATAGGTAGACCTTTGACCATGGAGTTCTTCTGAAGAAGACTTAGACTCTAGAATGGTAGATGTCCAAATCTTGTATGCCAAACCATTGTTTCATTCAGGGTAGATGCACTCTGTGCATATGGTTGACTCAGATTTGCAGTTCTGAGGGTAAGGGGAAACATCCTATTTGGAGTCATATGGATTTCAGAAATCAATTTTCTGCTGGGGTATTTGTCATATATTTTTCATATATTTTTCAAGTGTAATATCAGATGAGATTGAAGAATCAATGCATGAAAGTAATTATTTGTTACCTATCATGTGATTGCTGCATCCACTGTCCAGCAACCAGAGATATTTAGGTTATTGTTCAGTCTTGTGGCATGAGAGAAACATACCTCTTGAGGTGTCTCCCGTTTGATTTGACACATGTGCTCTGCCCGAGAGCTGATCTTCTTGCTTCTTCCTGCATTCAGATTCATAGTGCCCATACTTTTTGCAGTAATAGCATTGAATGCTTGATTTGTCATTTGATCTTCTCCCTCTGCCTCTTTGAGGCTGGAAATTCTGATGTTGATTTTATTGCTGTTGTCTTTGACCTTGGAAATTTTGATTCGGATATTGATGTTTGTTACCTCCACTGGAGTGAGGGTTACTTTGATTTCTCCCTCTTCCTTAGTGACCTCTGCTTCTTCCTTTGCCTCTCCCTTTGCTGAAGGAGAATTGAGTTTTGAAAGCATTGGAGATTGACTCATCTGTGAGATGCAGTCGGGTCTCATGTGTCACTAGAGAACCAATTAATTCATCTGTTGAAAATCTTGATAGATCCTTGGATTCAAGGATTGTTGTTACAACCATTTCAAATTTCTTGGGTAAACTTCTGAGAATTTTCTCAACAATGCGTTGATCAGTGATGGTTTCACCAATCAATCTGATATGGTTCACGATGCCCATGACTCTGGTCATGAATTGATCCACATTTTCGGACTCTGTCATCCTTAGAGTCTCGAATTGCGTCCTCAAGGTTTGCAGTTTAACTGTTTTGACCCTGTCATTTCCTTGGTAGGAAGATTTAAGAATATCCCAGGCCTGTATGGAAGTACCAGCGCCTATGATTTTTGAGAAAATCGAATCATCCACAGAATTCTAAATCCAGAATTTCACTTTATTTTCTTTGTTCCTCAGTGTTGCCTGAGCAATTCTCTGCGGATTTGTCATGGCAGAAAGAGCGGCTGGATCTGGTTCCACATATCCAAGATCCACTGGCTCCCACCATTCTTGTGCTTGCAAGAAGGATCTCATCCGAAGAGACCAAAACTCGTAATTCTTTCCCAGAAGAATCAGACCCTCAGTTGGTCCCAAATTGCTAGACAACATAAAAAAAAATTCGAAAGAAATCTCAGAAAAAAATAGAGGGAAATTTTGTATTTACCTCCGACCGTCGAAGCGCCGATTTGCCGATGGCCGAGAGAGCTTATCGGCCTTGATTTTGGCTTTAGTCACCGTGCAATGTGACCACGTGCCTTAATGTTAAATTGCTACGGGCTTTTCCGGCTCGTTGTCTTTCAAATCACTGAAATGCGAAATTCGCCTTTGGACAATTCAACGATCCAGATCTTTCTATGATCTAACAGTCCAGATCTTATCTAGATATCGCGAATCGGGACTTCGTGAACCCTGATGACGAGCTCTTCTGATTCCTCGATTCCCCGATCTTCGATTTGTCGATGGCGCTTTCCTTTCGAGACTTTCCCGATTCCTTTGATCTCCGCCACGCATCGTCCTATATTGGACGGTCCTGATTTATCCTCGCGAATTCGTGATTTGATATGTTCTGGACATCTCTTCTCCAAGATCCGCGAAACGTCGAACCCCAGTGTGCCGATTGACTCACCCGATATCGCCCACGTGTCTCTTCAAAATGGACGGCTCTGATCGTTTACGGGGTTTTCACCATAAAGAAACCTGATCTTTTGTCCTCAGGATTCGCAATTTACTGAATCACGATGCACCGATGGACTCTCCTCTTTCAGGACTTTTCCCGAGCCCTCAGATTTACACCACGCGTCCCCTCAATATGGACGGTCCGCGTCATGTCACGAGTTCGCGACTTGCGACTCCAAATTTCTCTGACAACTTCAAACCCCGGTAGCCGATATGTCGACGGTTTCCTCGATGTCCGCCACGTGTCCAAAAAAATGGACGACTGTGATCTTATCGCTATATCGTGAATCACGATTTCGCGAGTTTAGAACTCTTGTTGCGACGGTCTTTCAAAACCGTGAACTCCGAAATGCCGATTGGATGGTGCTTGGATCTGTTGCCACATGTCCTCTGATATGGATGGCTCACAAGTTCTCTCGGGATTTCGCGATATCGCATATCGGAGTTTTGGAGAGCAGTCTCTCGCTCGTCCAACTCTCGATCCCCGATTTTGCGATGGGATAAGATCGACGGCTCATGATATTTCTTGATCCAACGGTCCAGAATGACTTGTGATTTTGCGATTCACGAATTCTCACAATAGTCTTCTGACCTTTACACCTTGCGAGTCAGCGAAGTTCCGCGATCTCGCCATGTGTCTCTTGATGGACGGTCCAGATGATGTCGGGACTTCGTGACTTCACAAGTCAAAAAATTTCTCCTTGGCGCTTCAGAGGACTAAACCTCGTGCACTTTCTCGCTGATCCAACGGTTGTTGGTCCTCTGCGCAAGATGTAACGGCTGAAAGTCTTTTTCCCTTTTCGCGCTCTCCTCGTCCCTTCTGAACTAGTTTCCCGCTTCGGATCCATTCTCAAGACGAATATTACGGCCTTAATGGTTGTTCTTTGCACATTAGACGCGATCTTTGTTGTATTTGACGGAATTTTCTCCTTCGGAAGAAAAATTTGTGAATCTTTCAAAGATTTGAAAGAATTTCACGAATTCTTTGTCCTTTGCTACAATCTTTGATGGATTTGAAGAATTCCTGCAATTCTTTAAACGCTTCTTCTTTCTTTAACAATCTTCCATGAACTTGAACAAATGTCCGTGAAATATTCAATGTTTCTTCCTTCTGCAGGAATCTTTAACTAATTGAACGGATTCTTCGAGTTCTTTAAATTTTCTTCCATCCTGCAGCTCTTCTTCGTCAATCTTTAACGATTCTTGAAAAAATGTACAAGAATATTTACTGTTTCTTCTTCTGCACTCTCTTCTTCCTCGATATTTCGAGCGTTGTACACTCTGCTTCCTCTGCAAGCTTCCTACGTTGATCTTTTGAACGTAAGATGGTCTGCTTCCTTGCAGAAGTTTCGTGCGAGGATCTTTCGAGAGTATGATAGACGGCTCTCCAAACCTTGTGAAAGAGACTATGTCGCGTGCTCTCAAGATCCGTGAAGCTTTGCGCTGTGAGGATCGTGTTTCTCTCTAGCCTGTGTGAAAAGTATTACTACTATAGCTCTGATACCATGATAAATTGTGAAGCAAGAAATGCAGAGAGAAAGAATAGAACATAAAACAATATATTAGAATGTAAGAAGAACTGAAGTGATTACAATGCAATGGGAAATAGTTGAGCTAAATAGGCTCAAGCAAGACAAGAATAGAAAGTATAGCTGTCCAGTATAGCTGGCAGTGTACAGTCAGACTGTTTAGGTTACATTATATTTAACACCCATTCGCCTTATGACCCTCACCACAGGAAAAATTCTCAATGGCATTCTACAAGATTGGCAACCAAATGCTACACCCAATGCTTTCAAAGAAGCACTGCACAAATTCTTGATGAGGAAAAATCAACACTTCAAGGGATATCTATAGTAATAAGGTGATTGCAATGCACTATTCAAGCTTCCCAATGATAATGGGATGGGTATTAACGAATTGATAAAATGATACTTTGTTGAAAATTAAAGAAGGTATAAATAAAGTTTGGACTCAAGCCAAGAATTCATGATGCTACAAATTTTACGAGGACCGACAGACTCTCAATTGTTTACACATATATGGAAACAAGATCTATGCACAATAAATTACTTTAATCACTCATTTACCCAACCAGAAAATAACAATACACAACAAAATTTAATACAATTTCTATGGTCGGATACATCGCCAGGGGCAACGATTTAGGAGTTTCAATTATCTGGTTGAATTCTGGAGAATATCCATACTAGAGCCACTCTCTTATATATTATTCAACCATCAAGGACACTTGCAATCCAAAGAAGAAATACAGTATAGATTTTATTAAAAAAAAAAAATTAACTACATATACGAATGCAAATTTCTATGTGAGTATCATCACCGGTGAAGTTGGGCTTGGAGATGTTCTTCGGAAACTAACGATTCGTCCATCCTTGTGCTTGTTAACTGTAGAGATTTCACTAGTACCTCCCATCCAACACTAGGGGAACTCTTCTTCCCCCTTATCCCCCCGAGCCACAAAGGGGCCACACATACACAACCATAGATCCTATCTCCCAGCTCGCCTCACAAGGTAGAGCCACCACCCTCTCTCAAGCTGGGTATCCCAACTCTCACAAGTAAAACCAGTCAAAATTTTTGTAGCATAACCTTGCCCATAACCCTTGTGCTCCATTACTCCTCTATCCCATTTTGTTTATAGGAGTTTCCTTAATGACACATCCACTTGCACCTTTAATTCACTTTTTAAAAAACAATTGAGAATTATTTCTCCCATACACTTGTCACCCTCTCCATAAGGTGCATAAGAAAATTTCATAATTTAATTTAATAAAAGTCAATTTCCCTCACCCATCCTAAAAGCGCTCCTTAAATCACTCCTAGTTGTCTCTTTATTCCCCTTATTTCCATTTAATGTCTGATGCATTATTAAATATGAGTTAAGTTAAAATATGAGTCTTCTCCTAGTTAAACTAGTGGTAGTTAGACTCTAGATTCCCTTCTATGAGTGCACTTATTATTTCATGCTTTAATCCTTCTTATATTACATTTTAATCTGGAATTTCTTGCACATAAGTGTATTAACTCAATCTTTAGGTTAAACTTATATTTATTAATTTCTTAAATTTATTTACCTCTTTCCTATTTTGTTCAATTTATAAATTGGTTTTAGCATTCTCACCAAACTTAGATTCAAGCTAAATTTTGAATAGGTTTAGACTTCAATTGTGGTTACAATTACTAAATTCTTTCTTTAATTAATTGATTAAGTAATTAATTAATCCAACAATGCTCAAGATTTTACGAGGTTTAATATTCGCTCAAAGTTTTCTAGGCCACCTAAATTCATTGACTCAAGTTTTAATTTCATGACGTTACCCTCAAGACGCACACCATGCTCCAAGGATTCCACTCGCCTTTGATTCCAATTTTTAATTATGTGGCGTGCCCTTGAAGATGCACTCCATCCTCCAAGGGTGCCACTCACCCTTGACTGGTTTTGGTAGTTGTCCAACCCCTTGGAGTCAACACTCCATTTGAGTGAACTTGTGAGAGACTAAGGGCTTGTAGAGAATAAGGACCCTGCCTTATTGCGCGCCCCTTAGAAATATTTGTGAGTGATTGTCTCAGTCTTCCCTCACGACATTGTGGATATATTGAACTAGTTAATCGTTAACCTACAATTCGAGCCACAACGGGAGTGCTAGTAGGCTGTGACAGGGATGCTTCCACACCTCTCTCTCACTATATGGTCTATGTGCATGGCCCCTTTACTCCTTATGTGAATCATATTAGCAAGAAATCGTCATCATACATCCATCAACGAAACACTGTCAATGATCCATAAAAAAAAATCATAATATAATTGATCATAGGTCACTTATGCATAAATGAAATACTCAAACCAATACAATCCACTCCTTGACTCAATTTGAAGTCCAAGGAGGTCCATTGATTCCATCGAAATCTTCAATCTGTCAAGTGCCTTGCACACTCAGGGGAAACTCGTCAATAGCATATGTTAATACATAGATATCAAACAACATAAATCATAATCCATCAACATCACCAAAATAATCCATAAGCAAAACAGATAACCATATACTATAATCGGATCACTCGCATGCAAGTGTCCTCAAGGAATACGTCAATAACATGTGCTCGCAAGGGAGAGATGTTACAGAAGTCTGCAATATTTTATGTTGGTACCCCATCAAAATCAATTGTATATTTCCATGTTTTCGATGAGCTTTTATTCTTAGTATTTACTTTTCCTAGTAACAATTTCGTGGTTTCATGATCGTAGGTCGTGTGGTGAAAAGTAACAAATTTGTATTCAAATACTTCAGGATCTTGTGTAATCAAAGCATCAACAATGTCCCTCATCTTCGATAATCTTTGTGAAAACTAGCTAGGTTCTTCAATGAGCTCATCCATGTCCACCGCATGGGAACTCTTTTGTATTTCAGGTCTGTTTAACCCTGTTGATGGTGTATTCCTTTTTATTTTCCCATGAGTATATGTAATATGTGATTTTTTTATATTTTTCCTTGGTGGGTCTTTATCTCCACCATCATCTGACCCTCCAACTGATGTTTTTCTGGTATCTATTCCATTGGTTTTATTCTTCATTCTTGATGGAATGCTTCTTTGGGATGTTGTTGGAAAATTAGGGTTTTGATTTGTCACTTCCATGTCATGTTGTTTTTGTCCTTCATTGGTGTTGTTTAGTTCTCATGTGTCATTTAAAACTTGGAAGGATGCCATTTCATGGAGATATAAATTATCTCTGCCACCCTCCTGAAACTGTTCAATTTTAGTAAAATGTGAATAATACCTTACTAATTCCATATGTGTAGTAAATTTATTGTATGTGTCAAAACCCTCAACAAATTTAGATTCCTTCAATCCTAGTTGTTCATGATGTCCTGCTAATTCATCAAGGTAAGTTATATGCTTCATAGTAAATTTTCCAATTTTCCATGGTATGGGTATGAATTTATTTTTCCTCTTGTCATGGAAGAAGTGGGCCCAAGTCTTGTATTGTTTCCACATTTCTTCGACAAAGATTTTATCTAATACATAGAATAGTAAAAGGAAAGGTTTCTCATCACTACTAAACAATTTGATAACAATAAATTATTCAGATATTTCATAAGCTCCTTTCCCATAGAGAAAGGTATCTTCTTCCAGGGATATTCGTGTCATACTATGACCAAAAATTAATTTTTGAATTCTGAAATGAAATTTTTATGCATTGAGTAAAAATTGTATTGAGCTTATGCCTATACAAAATCAAATGCCACGTATAAACTGGATCCAACCTAAAATGAACATTTTTTCCCTTGGAAATTATTCAAACACATGGCCATAAGCAATGGGTAAAATGAGTTAATAAGTCATATAAAACTTTCGAGTATTTTTAAGGTTATTCAATTAGAAAAAAAAATGTTTGAGACAAGATAACCCCAAACAATAATGGATTTTTCATGAAAAGCATAGTGCAGGGCATATATAACATTTCTTGTTATAAACACGATATATTTCAGGTCGATAATGTAGGTGAACAAGCATGCAAATTCTTTGTAAGGGTATTTAATGAAGTTAGCTCAAATCTAGAAGTCCGAAGGTTACCGGTTTGGTTCTCCAAATAATTCCTTAAAAACCTATTTCCTCTATGTTGATTCAAAAAGTCACCAACCTCTTCATTTGTTAATCGCATGGTAGTTGTAGGGAGTCATATCATTTTGGAGAATTCTGAAGGAGATAGAAAGATTGTTTGATGACCTTGCAATTGAATTATTCTTCATTTAGAGATGAAGTTGTTTTCACACCATTGAACAATCTCTTTGAAGTCTCTCACTTCCAGAACACATTCTGCTAATGTTATTCATGAGGTCCATATTAAGTTCATTTTATTCTCATGTGAAGAAAGAGATTTGTAGTAATTGTATACCCTGGACCACTAAAACTCTTGATTCTCATGCCCTAATGTTTTCAGTGTATCTCCACAATATAGTTCCTTTTTCTTACTTGACATTCGTTTTTGCTTTTGACAAAAAGATGGCACTACTATTGATACTTAAAGCTTGGTATATTTGATTTTATTTAATTCCACCATGTATTGTCTTGATAACTCAATAAATAATAAATATTTTTTTTAATATTGTCGGCTTACATGAGATTTGGATTTATTGTGAGATTTAACTAATGTGTCTTGAATTTAATAACGATATTATGCTTATACAAGTGGAACATGATGTGGTGGGGAAAATAAATGTGATGGGAAGTGGTGATGTGATTTCATAGAGGGTAGAAAATGTTAAGTATGAAAGTGAAAAATGAGGAATGGGAAGTGAAAAATGTATAACATAGAAATACAGACTTGTGGACCTGCGGATCGGTGAATGCGAATATGAGGAAGGGTAAGGAGTTCAACATTGAGATAGAAAATATGGTTAAGTATTGAAAAACGTGTTTTTGTAGATTGAAAAGCTGCATTCTGGAGAAGGCAGGCTTTTAGACTTGTAGACCTAGGGAATCAAGAAAAAATGTTAATAGGACGTATGCAGCTTCGCATCCGCTTTTGTGAAAATTGACTAAGTATTAAAAAGGTGAAAAAGGTACAATTTGGGGAACAAAAAGTCAAAAATCCATTTTGGTGAATGTGGGATTGCGGACCTATGGACTTTTAGACTTAATAAAGTTGGTAGATGACATGTAGCTCTGCATCCACATTTTGTAAAAGTGACTAAGTATAAAAAGGTGAAAGTGCATTGTGGAGGATGTGGAGGTGAGAAGTGAAAAATTTATAACATGCGAATGTAGACCTAAGGATCGATGGACATACAAACCGAAAAAATTGAAAATTTTTCTATGCCGCTTTGCATTATTTGAAAAATGGCTAACATAGTGTTGGAAGATTTTTTATAAGAGAGAAAATGAAACAAAGGAAAATAAACAAGAATAAAGGATAAGGAAAATCCTATGGGTAGTTATATGAAAACAATAAGTTCATCAAGAATATGAATCAACCAGATCTTACCTAATCTCCCCATTGAGTTAGGAGTTAAGTTCATTTGAATTGATTTTGTTGTCATAATTGGTTTGATGGATTACACTATCCTCCTTGGATGTGATTACATATATTCTATGAATGTTTTGGTATCTTCCCTCTTTCTAGTCATGATATTCCTACATAAGGGATGCATCATCACCATTGATCAACTCTCATACTGCGACCCCCCTTGACATGATTCACATAAAAAAAATTCACCATCTCCAACTCACACCGATTCCATGCACTATGTGTCTATTGTAATACCCCTAGGCCAAATCCAATTGAAAATGTAAATATAAATGTACGTAAGCTGGTGAGTTGTTTGACATCATTTTTGTATGCACCTTCCATGGTATAGTGTGTGCATGCACTACGCAGTAAAATGATGAAGTGTGCACATTCCAGGATACCACATGAAACAAACTTATGTGCACGCGATTTTGAGGCCAGGGAGCCGTTGTGTATATGTTGTGTTTTATAGGCTGGTGAGCCAGTTATTATAAGCTAGAACGATTATGTTTTGTAATAGGGCAGAGAGCCTAGATGTTAAAGTCCAATGAGCCTATTTTTGTATATGTCTCATCATTAATATAAAATACATTGTTGTGTATAGAACGACCAAGATAAAAGAGTATGGGAGACTAAAATCCACTAGTTAGGGAAAGGGGGGGGCTAAACGTTAAGGAAAAGGGCTAAGCTAGGGAGATTAAGAAAAAAAGGAATATTATATTAATATTCCTTAAATTATAAAGTATCCAAATAATTGTTTTATCCTAAGTACTAAGTATGGGGACAAGTGGTCCAAAGTAGCTCCCAACATGACATGTGTCAAGTTGGGAACATGCATACATATAGTTTGGACTTAGTTAAATTTTCCATTATTCAATCATCCATTCAATCATTCCATGATCATTCACTCACTCAGTGAGTTGTCCTTTGTACCTTCCTTTCACTGTACTTGAACCTGTATCCATACCCATACATGTTTGTGTATCTGGTTAGATTGGGAGTTAGACTGAAGAAGCGGGTTGTCAGGTTCATGGGATATTGAAGAGGTGGGTTGTTAGGCCCATGAAAAATCTCTCAAGGTGAGAGAATTGTTGGGAATTGATTTCCGAAAGTGCTAAACTATAGCTATAGGGATATGAGACTTCATGTTCGACTTGTTTTTGAAGCCTGGAAAGGAAGTGGGGCAGCCGAGGGATTGTTGAAAAGAGAAGGGGTACACTTCCTCGGGTGGGACAAGCATGTGGGGAATGAGGGAATGTAGGTTGTTAGCTTGAGTTGGCACCTATGACGTAGTCTTTCCTATTGTCTATGATACATCATCCTGGTTAGGAATCCCTTTACCTAGGTGGAGTTTACTCCCAGCTCGGTGGTGACCCACTGCTGAGAGTGATCAGTAGTGTGGTCTAAGGATGGGAGGTTCATGGAAGGTCTGCACACAGTTGGTGATATTCTTACCAAGACAAGTTTCAATTGTGTGATAATTTATATGTTGCATTATTATTTATATGTTATATTTATGGGCATTTCATGTCTATGTTGTATGTATATGCTTACTGTCATTTCTGTATGAATCTGTGCATTTAAAGTATGTATTTATCTATTTAAGTTTTATATAGAAAGTTTCGCAAGAGTCTTTGTGTGTATATGTTTTTAATTACATTACATCTCAAAACATTTATGTGGCATACCCCAGTTGGATGTTGGGGATGTTACAATGTGTTGTGAGAGCATAAAAGTGTTTTCTGGAGTAGCATGGCCCAACCTGGGTGGTCGAGGATGTTACATCCATCGTCTCTAGTTGTGTAACATCCACTTCCATTAAATGTGAGCCCATGGATCTATAACCACCTCCTCACCAGTTTTTCCTAGAGGGTGGGAATATCCATTCACCCTTGGGGGAATCCGCACCTATTTATCCCCCCAATCCCAAAAGAAACCATGTCCCCTCAACTACATTCTTCCCAGAAAATGAATAATTATTTAAGTCCATCACTTCTTTCTCTAGTATTAGTAATAACCTCCATCTAGGTTCTCCTATCAAATATCCATAGGGTTATAAGTAATCAATTTTAATACACCATTTGATTATAGTTCCCTCAACACTCTCATTGTTCCCTCTCAATTGATATCATCCATTATGATTTATAGGGATTTTGTGGAATCTAATTCCATGTTTATTGATCACACCCACATACGATATTTTTTCAAATAGTTTATGTCCCAAACCCACCCCATGAATGTTATACACCCTATTGGGTATTATACATTATTTCAAATCCTCTTCTATGAATGCTCATCCTTAAACTACCTACACTTCAGAGAGTGCCTTCTTAGGGAACTCAATGTTCATTGACCTCCTTCAAGGAGTGCCTTCTCGGGTATCTCATCATTTCCTATCCTCCCTTAGGGATTTCCTTCCTCGAGAACTCAACATTCTCTGACATCCTTTAGGGAGTGCACTCTTTGTCCCCTTAACTCCTTTAGGAAATGGTTGTTAGGATATTTAAACACTTGGGAGTTAGTTAAAATCATCTTGGTATAATGTGTCTTTATATACAGCGTGTTTCTTTAGTATCCATTAGTATGTTATAGACATAAAGTGATCTGAAGGTTCATAAAAAGTTAACAATTTAACAAGAACTCTCCAAAGCTATCTTTTCTTAGAGGTTTATTGACTAGCTATTTTTAACCCTCGAATAAAAAAGTGGTGCTACAGGTAGCACCGTTTTTTTTCCCTTGAATCGAAAAGCGATGCTACCCACATCACAATTTTTTTTAGTTAAAATTACAACTTAATTGAAACTATGTCCTAAGAAACCATTACCATCGCATATTAAAAAATCAAAATTGTCACTTAAAAAATTATTTGTTAATTAATTTTTATTTTTTATTACTGTATATTAACTAAAAAAAAGTAAATCGAATT
>ML785605.1:420530-443132 GCA_009831015.1 Picea engelmannii | reverse complement strand
AAAAAAAAAAAAAAAAAACCTAAAAAATAAACATATTAAACAATAAAAAATTATTCATTAAAAAATGTTAATTTAAGATTGGCAACCAAATGCTACACCCAATTCCAATGCCATCTTTCAAAGAAGCACTGCACAAATTCTTGATGAGGAAAAATCAACACTTCAAGGGATATCTATAGTAATAAGGTGATTGCAATGCACTGTTCAAGCTTCCCAATGATGATGGGATGTGTATCAACAAGTTGATAAAATGATACTTTGTTGAAAATTAGAGAAGGTATAAATAAAGTTGGGACTCAAGCCAAGAATTCATGATGATACAAATTTTACAAGGACTGACAGACTCTCAATTGATTACATGTATATGGAAACAAGATCGATGCACAATAAATTACTTAATCATTCATTTACCCAACCAGAAAATGACAATGCACAACAAAATTTAATACAATTGCTACAGTCAGATACACCGCTAGGGGCAACGATTTAGGAGTTTCAATTATCTGGTTGAATTCTGGAGAATATCCATACTAGATCCACTCTCTTATATATTACTTAAGCATCAAGGACACTTGCAATCCAAAGCAGAAATACAATACAGATTTCATAAAAAAAATTTAACTACATATACGAATGCAAATCTCTATGAGAGTATCATCACCGATGAAGCTGGGCTTGGAGATGTTCTTTAGAAACTGACGATTCATCCATCCTTGAGCTTGCTAGCTGTAGAGACTTCACTGGTACCTCCCATACAATACTAGGGGCACTCTTATTCCCCCTTAGCCCTCCGATCCGCAAAGGAACCACACACACACAACCAGAGATCCTCTATATCCTAGCTCGCCTCACAAGGTAGAGCCACCACCCTCTCTCAAGTTGGGTATTCCAACTCTCACAAGTAAACCCAGTCAAAAATTTTGCAGCATAACCTTGCCCATAACCCGTGTGCTCCATTCCTCCTCTAGCCCATTTTTTTTATAGGAGTTTCCTTAATGACACATTCACTTGCACATTTAATTCACTTTTTAAAAATTAATCAAGAATTATTTCCCCCATATACTTGTCACCCTCTCCATAAGGTGCACAAGAAAATTCCATAATTTAATTTAATAAAAGTCAATTTCCCTCACCCATCATAAAAGCACTCCTTAAATCACTCATAGTTGTCTCTTTATTCCCCTTATTTCCATTTAATGTCTTACGCATTATTAAATTTGAGTTGAGTTAAAATATGAGTCTTCTCCTAGTTAAACTATTGGTAGTTAGACTCTAGATTCCCTTCTATGCGTGCACTTATTTTTTCATTCTTTAATCCCTTCTTATATTACATTTTAATCTGGAATTTCTTGCACATAAGTGTATTAACTCAATCTTTAGGTTAAACTTATATTTCTTAATTTCTTAAATTTATTTACCTCTTTCCTATTTTGTTCGATTTATAAATTGGTTTTAGCATTCTCACCAAACTTAGATTCAGGCTAAATTTTGAATAGGCTTAGACTTCAATTGTGGTTACAATTAGTAAATTCTTTCTTTAATTAATTGATTAAGTAATTAATTAATCTGACAGTGCTCAAGATTTTATGAGGTTTAATATTCGCTCAAATTTTTCTAGGCCACCTAGATTCATTGACTAAAGTTTTAATTTCACGACGTTCCCTTCAAGATGCACGCCATGCTCCAAGGGTGCCACTCACCTTTGATTCAAATTTTTAACTACGCGGCATGCCCTTCAAGATGCACTCCATCCTCCAAGGGTGCCACTCGTCCTTGACTAGTTTTGGTAGTTGTCCAACCCCTTGGAGTCGACACCCCATTCGAGTGAACTTGTGAGAGACTAAGGGATTCTAGGGAATAAGGACCCTGCCTTATTGTGGGCCCCCTAGAAATCTTTGTGAGTGACTGTCTCAGTCTTCCGTCACTACATTATGGATCTGTCGAACTAGTTAATCAGTAACCTACAATTCGAGCCATGATGAGAGTGCTAGTAGGCTGTGACAGGGATGTTGCCACACCTCTCCCTCACTATCTGGTCTATGTGCATGGCCCCTTTACTCCTTATGTGAGTCATATTAGCAAGCAATCGTTAGCCTGCATCCATTAATGAAACACTATCAATGATCCATAAAAAAATCATAATCTAATCGATCATAGGTCACTTATGCATAAATGAAATACTCAAAACAATACAATCCACTCCTTGAATCAATTCAGAGTCCAAGGAGGTCCATTGATGCCATCAAAATCCTCAATCTGTCAAGTGCCTTGCACACTGAGGGGAAACTCGTCAATAGCATCGGTTAATACATAGATATAAAACAACACAAATCATAATCCATCAACATCATCATAATAATCCATAAGTAAAAAAAATAATCATATACTATAACTCGATCACTCACATGGAAGTGTCCTCAAAGAATAAGTCAATAACACGTGCTCGCAAGAGCGGGATGTTACAGAAGTCTGCAATATTTTATGTTGGTACCCCATCAAAATCAATTGGATATTTCCATGTTTTCGATGAGCTTTTATTCTTGGTATTTACTTTTCCTAGTAAAAATTTATTAGTCTCATGATTGTAGGTCGTGTGGTGAAAAGTAACAAATTCATATTCAAATACTTCAGGATCCCGGGTAATCAAAGCATCAACAATTTCCCTCATCTCCAATCATCTTTGTGAAAACTAGCTAGGTTATTCAATGAGCTCATCTATGTCCATTGCATGGGGACTCTTTTGTACTTTAGGTATGCCTAACCCTATTGATGGTGTATTCCTTTTTATTTTAACATGAGTATATGTAATATGTGATTTTTTTATATTTTTCCTTGGTGGGTCTTTATCTCCACCATCATCTGACCCTGCAACTGATGTTTTTTTGGTATCCATTCCACTGGTTTTATTCTACATTCTCAATGGAATGCTTCTTTGGGATGTTGTTGGAAAATTAGGGTTTTGATTTGTCACTTCCATGCCATGTTGTTTGTGTCCTTCATTAGCGTTTTTTAGTTCTCATGTGTCATTTGAAACTTGGAAGGACGTCATTTCATGGAGATATAAATTATCTCATCCACCCTCCTGAAACTGTTCAATTTTAGTAAAGTGTGAATAATACCCTACTAATTCCATATGTGTAGTAAATTTATTGTCTGTGTGAAAACCCTCAACAAATTTAGATTCCTTCAATCCCAGTTGTTCATGATGTCCTGCCAATTCATCAAGGTAAGTTATATGCTTCATAGTAAATTTCCCAATTTTCCATGGTATGGGTATGAATTTCTTTTTCCTCTTTTCATGGAAGAAGTGGGCCCAAGTCTTGTATTGTTTTCACATTTCTACGACAAAGATTTTATATAATACATAGAATGGTAAAAGGAAAGGTTTCTCATCACTACCAAACAATCTAATAACCATAAATTCTTCAGATATTTCATAAGCTCCTTTCCCAGAGAGAAAGGTATCTTCTTCCAGGGATATTCATGATGTACTATGACCAAAAATTATTTTTTTGAATTCTGAAATGAAATTTTTATGCATTGAGTAAAAATTGTATTGAGCTTATGCCTGTACAAAATCAAATGCCATGTATAAATTGTATCCAACCTAAAATGAACATTTTTTTCCCTTGGAAATTCTTCAAACACATGTCCATAAGCGATGGATAAAATGAGTTAATAAGTCATAAAACTTTCGAGTATTTTTAAGGCTATTCAATTAGAAATAAATTTTGTTTGAGACAAGATAACCCCAATCAATAATGGTTTTTTCATGAAAAGAATAGTACAGGGAATATATAACATATGTTGTTATAAACACGATATATTTCAGATCGATAATGCAAGAGAACAAGCATGCAAATTCTTTGTAAGGGTATTTAATGAAGTTACCTCAATCCTGGAAGTCTGAAGGTTACCGGTTTGGTTCTCCAAATAATTCCTTAAAAATCTATTTCCTCCTTTATGTTGATTCAAAAAGTCATCGAACTCTTTGTTTGTTAATCACATGGTAATTGTAGGGAGTTGTATCATTTTGGAGAATTCTGAAGGAGATAGAAAGATTGGTTGATGACCTTGCAATTGAATTATTCTTTATTTAGAGATGAAGTTGTCTATGCACCAGTGAACAATCTCTTTGAAGTATCTCACTTCCAGAACACAAACTGCTGATGTTATTCATGAGTTCCATATTAAGTTCATTTTCTTCTCATCTGAAGAAAGAGATTTTTAGTAATTTTATACCCTGGACCACTAAAACTCTTGATTCTCATGCCCTAATGTTTTCAGTGTATCTCCACAATATAGTTCATTTTTCTTACTTGACATTTTTTTTTGCTTTTGACAAAAAGTTGGCACTACTATTGATACTTAAAGCTTGGCATATTTGATTTTATTTAATTCCACCATGTATTGTCTTGATAACTCAATAAATAATAAATATCTCTTTTAATATTGTCGGCTTACATGATATTTGGATTTATTGTGATATTTAACCAATGTGTCTTGAATTTAATAACGATATTATGATTATACAAGTGGAACATGATGTGGCGGGAAAAATAAATGTGATGGGAAGTGGTGATGTGATGTCACGGAGGGTGGAAAATGTTAAGTATGAAAGTGAAAAATGAGGAATGAGAAGTGAAAAATGTATAACACAGAAATGCAGACTTGTGGACCAGTGAATGTGAATATGAGGAAGGGTAAGGAGTTCAACATTGAGATTGAAAATATGGTTAGGTATTGAAAAAGATGTTTTTGCAGATTGAAAAAGTGCATTTTGGAGAAGGCAAGCCTTTAGACTTGTAGACCTAGGGAATCAAGGAAAAAGGTTAATAGGATGTATGCAACTTCACATCCTCTTTTGTGAAAATTGACTAAGTATTAAAAAGGTGAAAAAGGAACAATTTGGGGAACAAAAAGTCAAAAATCCATTTTGTTGAATGTGGGATTGCGGACCTATGTTCTTTTAGACTTAATAAAGTTAAAAGATGACATGTAGCTCTGCATCCGCAATTTCTAAAAATGACTAAGTATAAAAAGGTGAAAGTGCATTGTGGAGGATGTGGAGGTGAGAAGTGAAAAATGTATAACATGTGAATGCATACCTAAGGATCGATATACATACAAACCTACAGAATTGAAAATTTTTCTATGCCGCTTTGCATTGTTTGAAAAATGGCTAACATAGTGTTGGAAGATTTTTTATAAGAGAGAAAAGAAAACAAAGGAAAATAAAAAAGAATAAAGGATAAGGAAAATCCTATGGGTAGTTATATCAAAACAATAAGTTCATCAAGAATATGAATCAACCGGATCTTACCTAATCTCCCCATTGAGTTAGGATTTAAGTTCATTTGAATCGATTTTGTTGTTATAATTGGTTTGGTGGATTACACTATCCTCCTTGGATGTGATTACATATATTCTATGAATGTTTTGGTATCTTCACTCTTTTGAGTCATGATATTCCTACATAAGGGATGCATCATCACCATTGATCAACTCTCATACTGCGATCCCCCTTGACATGATTCACATAAAAAAAATTCAATGTCTTCTACTCACACTGATTCCATGCACTATCCGTCCATTGTAATACCCCTAGGCCAAATCCAATTGAAAATGTAAATATAAATGTACGTAAGCTGGTGAGTTGTTTGACATCATTTTTGTATGCACCTTCCATGGTATAGTGCATGCATGCATTGCACAGTAAAATGATGAAGTGTGCACATTCCAGGATACAACGTGCAACAAACTTATGTGCACGCGATTTTGAGGTCGGGGAGCCTTTGTGTATATGTTGTGTTTTATAGGCTGGTGAGACAGTTATTATAAGCTAGAAGGCTTATGTTTTGTAATAGGGTAGAGAGCCTAGACGCTAAAGGCCAGTGAGCCTATTTTTGTATATGTCTCATCATTAATATAAAATACATTGTTGCATGCAGACTGACCAAGATAAAAGAGTATGGGTGACTAAATTCGACTAGTTAGGGAAAGGGGGGGCTAAACGTTAAGGAAAAGGGCTAAGCTAGGGAGCTTAAGAAAAAAAGGAATATTATATTAATATTCCTTAAATTATAAAGTATGGACAATTATTTTATCCTAAGTACTAAGGATGGGGACAAGTGGTCCAAAGTAGCTCCCAACATGACATGTGTCAAGTTGGGAACATGCATACATATAGTTTGGACTTAGTTCATTTTCCCATTATTCAGTCATCCATTCAATCATTCCATGATCATTCACTCACTCTGTTAGTTGTCCTCTGTACCTTCCTTTCACTGTACTTGAACCTGTATCCATACCCATGCTTTTTTGTGTACCTAGTTAGCTTGGGAGTTAGACTGAAGAAGCGGGTTGTCAGACCTGTGGGATATTGAAGAGGTGGGTTGTTAGGCCCATGAGAAATCTCTCAAGGTGAGAGAATTGTTGGAAATTGATTTCTGAAGGTGCTAAACTACAGCTACAGGGCTATGAGACTTCATGTTCGACTTGTTTTTGAAGCTTGGAAAGGAAGTGGGGCAGCCAAGGGATTGTTGAGAAGAGAAGGGGTACACTTCCTGGGGTGGGAGAGGCATGTGGGGAATGAAGGAATGTAGGTTGTTAGTTTGAGTTGGCACCTATGACGTAGTCTTTCCTATTCTCTATGATACATCATCCTGGTTAGGAATCCCTTTACCTAGGTGGAGTTTACTCCCAACTCGGGGGTGACCCACTGCTAAGAGTGATCAACAGTGTGGTCTAAGGATGGGAGGTTCGTGGAAGTTCTACACACAGTTGGTGATATTCTTACCAAGACAAGTTTCAATTGTGTGATAATTTATATGTTGCATTATTATTTATGTGTTATATTTATGGGCATTTCATGTCTATGCTGCATGTATATGCTTACTGTCATTTCTCTATGAATCTCTGCATTTACATTATGTATTTATCTATTTAAGTTTTAAATATAAAGTTTCACAAGAGTCTCTGTGTGTATATGTTTTTAATTTCATTACATCTTAAAAAATGTATGTGGCATAGCCCAGTTGGATGTTGGGGATGTTACAATGTGGTGTCAAAGCATAAAAGTGTTTTCTGGAGTAGCATGGCCCGATCTGGGTGGTCGGGGATGTTACATCCATCGTCCCTAGTTGTGTAACATCCAATTCCATTAAATGTGAGCCCATGGCCCTATAACCACCTCCTCACCATTTTTTCCTAGAGGGTGGGAATATCCATTAATCCTTGGGGGAATCCACACCTATTTAGTCCCCCAATCCCAAAAGAAACCATGTCCCCTCAACTACATTCTTCCCAGAAAATGAATAGTTCTTTAAGGCAATCACTTCTTTCTCTAGTCTTAGTAATAACCTCCATCTAGGTTCTCCTATCAAATATCCATAGGGTTATAACTAATCAATTTTAATACACCATTTGATTATATTTCCCCCAACACTCTCATTGTTTCCTCTCAATTAATATCATCCATTATGATTTATAGGGATTTTGTGGAACCTAATTTCATGGTTATTGATCACACCCACATAGGATAGTTTTTCAAATAGATTATGGCCCAAACCCACACCATGAATGTTATACACCCTATTGGATATTATACATTATTTAAAATCCTCTTCTATGGATGCTCAGCATTAAACTACCTACAATTATACCTTTGTTCCATAATCTTGGGTATTTGGTAATAACCCTTACATACTTCCTTGTATAATGATGTTTTCCTTTATTATCCCCATAATACCTAGATCTCAAAACACCACCAACCCACATTGTGCCCTTTGTGCGAACCATAATTGCAACTTGTTGTATCTCGTGCTCCCAAACATCATCCAATTACAGGTCATATGGCTTAATCAAAATGACCCACCAGAATAGATTTATTACTTCATGTTGCAAGGCCCCTCTGGCTTTAGTCTTTTTACTTATCCACAATAAGGATGAGGTGGCATCCTTGATGAAGTTCCTTCTTTGGGAAATTTTTGTTACCTGGCCTCCTTAAGGGAGTTCCTTGTTTACGAACTCGTCATTCTCTAGCCTCCTTAAGGGAGTGACCTTTTGGGAAACTTTTCATTCACTGGCCTCTTTCAGGGAGTTCCTTCCTTAGGAAATCATTGTTCCTTAGCCTCCTTTAGAGAGTTCCTTTTTGGAAAATTCATATGTCCCCAACCTATTTCAGGGAGTGCCTTCTTAGGGAACTCAATGTTCATTGACCTTCTTCAAGGAGTGCCTTCTTGGGTATCTCATCATTTCCTAGCCTCCTTTAGGGATTTTCTTCCTCAAGAACTCGACCTTCTTTGACATCCTTTAGGGACTCCACCCTTTGTTCCCTTAACTCCTTTAGGCAATGGTTGTTAGGATATTTAAACACTTGGGAATTAATTAAAATCATCTTGGTATAATGTGTCTTTATGTAAAGCGTTTATACATTTTGGATACATTTTTTTGTTATTATATCAAAAGAATGAATTGCATAATAGAAGCAATTTATGTCTACATAAGAAGTGCTCTCAAGTGTGGCTTTCCTAATGGTTATCCATTTAATATCTTACACCTAACTTTTTGTTATGAGAACCAAAAAATTGTAGTTCAACTCTTCAGATCAATCAACAACTGTAATTCGACTCTGATACTAATTCTCAAGGTTGTATACACAACATGAATCAACCTAAGCCAAATACCTAGAGATCACTTTCTTATCAGCTAAGATCATAGAAAGTTCGAGGTTGAGAGAATATTCTCAACCTTTACAGGCTCTATAGCTTATTACATACTTTGTTTTTGATAATCCAATATCATTATAAGTGTGAGGCCAAGAGCATACTCCAAAATTACAAACTCTAAAACTTGACTCAGATGCTCTACTCTTTCGGACCTGATGATATAAATGAGATCCCAGACCTCTCTTTTATAACTCTAAGAAATAGTAATCGATCGTCACAAATCTATGAGTGTTGGTCAAAAGTAGATGCACTCAAATAATTTACTTGTCCTTTACGGATAATGGGGAAGTTGGGACTATAGTTGTTATATTGTCCACTAAGAATATTCATAATATAAGGCGACCTATCCTTCCTTTATCAATGAGAAAAGGTTTTGTTCCTGACAAAATACATTGTGGACGATTCATATGAGAATCCCATATAAATAATTATTGATTAAAGACATACATAATGGAGGTTCATCTTGCGAACTCATAGAACTCGATTGGTGCCATTGTTGGCGAGTAAGAATTTATATCATAGTGGGGATAAGAGAAGGCCCTATGATGCCCATCATTCATTAAGTGATGAGGTCTAATATCTATCTGAAGAATCTGGTGAAGCATATGCAACGACCATCAATGGGAGAATATTAAATCTCTAGTATAATGTAGATCTCGTCATGGATGGGACCCTTTCATTTTTTGGATTATAGGTGTAACACCAGAATTTACTCTTTACATGATAACACGGGTGATATCGTGGAGTATGATATTTTATATGTAGAGTACTTCCTTCATATGATAATCCAAAGAAAACCATTCTTCGAACTTAGCTTCTTCCTTTATTTCTGACTGCAATTGCAGAATCAAATCATTAGGAATGACACCACTAAAATTCTCATCTCTAGCATAGTATTTATAAATAATATGTATAACTGTAACGTCCCTGGCCCCCTAGGCCAGCCATGATACACGAGAGAACACTTTTGTCTTCTCTGCAGAACATACTGTAACATACCAAGCATCCAACTGATCTATGCCATGTAAATTTTTCGAACTGCATGCAATTAAAACATATGCACAGAGAAATTTTGAGGAAGATACAAATGCATTATGTAAATGCACGGATTCATACTAAAATAATAATAAACACATACATGTAGCATATACGGGAAATACCCATAAATATAAAAACAGTTATAAATCATACACATGATAAATCCATAAAAATAAACATGAAGATAATAATGCAGCATGTAAATTTATCACACATTTGACACTTATCTTGGTAAGAATATCATCAACTACGTGCAGACCTTCCATGAACCTCTCAGACTTAGACCACATTGTTCATCACTCTCAGCAGTGGGTCACCCCCGAGCTGGGACTAAAATCCACTTGGGTAAAGGTTTCCTAACCAGGCTAATGGATCATGGACAATAGGAAATGCTTTGTCACAGGTGCCAACTCAAACTAACAACCTACAGTCCCTCATTCTCCACATGCTTGTCCCACCCCAAGAAGTGTTCCCCTTCTCTGCTCAAGAGTCCCTCGGCTACCCCACTTCCCATTCAACAAGAAGATGGACAGGAAGTCTGAGATCCCTGTAGCTGTAGTTTAGCACCTTCAGTAAGTCGTTTCCCAGCAATTCTCTCACCCAAAGAGAAATTTCTCACGAGCCTAACAACCCGCCTCTTTAGTATCCCATGGGCCTGACAACCCACTTATTCAATCCATCTCCCAAGCTAACTAGATACATAAACAAGTATGGCTATGGATACAGGTTCAGGTTCAATGACGTGAAGGTACGAAAGATAGCTCCATGGGTGTGTGAATGCTCATGGATGATTTTCTTGATGACTGGATGATGGAAGGAATCATGGATGAATGATGAAATATGAACTAAGTCCAAACAATACGTATGCATGTCCCCAACTTGACACTTGTCATGTTGGGAGCTACTTTGGCCCACTTGTCCCCAACTTTGAAACTTAGGATAAAATAATTATCCATATTTTATATTTTAAAAAATATTAATATAATATTCCTTTTTGGCTTAAGCTCCCTAACTTATCCCTTTTCCTTAACTTTTAGCCCTCCCTTTCCCTAACTAGTGGAGTTTAGTCCCCCATACTCGTTTATCATGGTCGGTCTGTGCGCAACGATGTATTTTATACTAATGTTGAGACATATATAATAGTATACACACTAGCCTTTAACATCTAGGCTCTCTGGCCTAATCATCCCAAAACTGGCTCACCAGCCTATAAAACATAGCATATACACAAAGGCTCGTTGGCCTCAATATCGTGCACACTTAAGATGTTGCGGATGGTATCCTGGAATGTGCACACTTCATCATTTTACTATGCAGTACATGCACGCACTATGTCATGAAAGGTGCATACAAAAAATGATATCAAAACAACTCACCATCTTACATGAATTTGTATTTACATTTACAATTAGGTTCGTCCTAGGGATATTACAATCCCCTCCCCTTATTTATGCAATGTCCTCAGTGCATTATGTACACATATACAACAAAAATTTCAAAAATCCTCAAAAGTATGCCGATATTCTGCCTGCATTGCCTCCTCATGCTCCAAAGTAGCGTCCTTAGGACCGTACCAGGTCCATTAGACCTTTACAATAGCTATGGATCGATTCCGGAGATGTTTGATTTTCCAGTGAAGAATGCATACCAGATGCACTTGAAAAGCACCTTCTTACTCCACCTGAATCACATTCCAATCAATTACATTATTAGCATCAGGTATATATTTCTTTAGCAATGATACAAGGAATATATTATGAATAGACATAGATGCAAACAATGCAATCATATAAGCTACTGGACCAATCCTCTCTAGGATTTCAAATGGCCCACAATAGCGAGTTGCCAACTTTGAACAATTTCCCAGCTTCAAGGAACTTTTTTTGGCTTTCACTTTCAATAATACATGGTCTCCCACTTTAAATTATTTGTGAGTTCTGCCCTTATCAACATAACTTTTCTGCCTGTTTTGGTCAGCCTTTAAATTTTGTTTTATTTTCAACATTTGCTTCTCCATTTCCCTGAGTAAATCTGGTCAAACCGCTGATCTATCTGTTGGGTTATCCCAACTTATTGTTGTGTTGCACTTTCTGCCATAAAGTGCCTCAAATGGGCTCATATTTAGAGATGTTTGGTACCCATTGTGATAAACAAACTCTACCAAGTGTAGGTCTATTATAACCCTAAATTGCACCATACATGCTTACCTGGCATCAGGCCTACTCATATCCTTTCATTTCCAAATCATCTGCTGAGATACCTTTTTGAAAATCCTCTTGGGTAAAGGTACACGCACCCTAACCCACTACTGCATGCGTTGGAACACTGGAAGGCCCACTACTGCCTGAGTTTGAACGCTGGCAGGCCTTCTACAGCCTGCGTTTACCTAACAAAGCACAAAAACAAGAAAGTTGCCGACGGGACAAAAAGCTATGGGTCAATTAACTGAAACTCCCGGCCATGCATGGCCAAGAGTTCATCCAAAACCCTAGCTCCTTCTAGCCTATAAAAGAAGGGGTAGGGGTACTATTTGGAGGAGGAAAAAGATAGCAAAGAAACTCTGCCCATTTGCTGAATCCATTTGTCCCAACCCTTTAGCCTTTCCTCAAGCCTAAGGAGAATTAACGCAAAGAAGTTGGAGGACAAAGAAGAGGAGGAGCCCAGGAGCAGGATCAATGAGTGGTGGCCAGTCTCGACTTCAAATTGTAAGTTGATTCAATTTGAAAATAATAAAAGAATACTTTTCCCGTCCCAATGCATGAGTTATATGTGGTTTATGTAATTTATGCTTAATTTCTAACCCTCAAGTAGAAAAGTAGAATGCATGCGTAGTGTTTTCATCTTGATTGCAGGTTAACTTTGGAAGGAGCCGCACAAGCAAGCAGTCAAGAGCGCAACGGAGGATCTACACCAAACATCAGTAAAAAGGTTAGTAGTTCCTTTCCATGCATGTATCGTAAAAAGGGGCTTAAAGTTTTGGGTGGTAGGTTAAAAGGTCATTTCTTTAAGGTCAACATCTTCATGCAAGTTTAGCCCTAGCTTGTTAGTCCGTAGGGTATTATTTCCCAACAACAGAATTGGCGACTCCACTGGGGAAGATACTCTTAGGGTTTCCAGATTGAGTTGAGGTTTTTGGGTAGTTTAAAGGATTAGATTTTCTTTTTCTTTGTTTGTTTGTTTTCTGTTAGGTCATAACTAGCAGGGAACTTGGTTCTTTATATCAGTTTATCCTTGCCTGTGACTTGACGACAATTATCGGGACACACAGAGGTACACGCGGCCTGCAGAAGGCCTGCACGCGTGTAACCCGCGCCCTAACCTTCTACAGCCCGTGTTTGAACGCCTGTTGTAAAGGTTTCAGTAGCGTGTAGGACTCAGAGAGCTTAAGAGGTAGTCTCCCTCTTCCCTGTCAGGATTATACATTCTCAGGGGGCTTTCTGGATCCTGTCTGAGTCTTGCTGGTTTACAGTCTTGTTTCGGTTTGCTTTATTGTGTGTTGTTATTCTTTGCAATTACTTTCCTTTTCTGTTAAAGAAGAAGCATCCAAGCCTTCAGGAGACCCTGGTTGTCAATACCAGAGGCCTTTTCCAGGTCTGGGCTTCCTGTGTTTAGTTTTTCCTTAGAGGTTATACATACACACGGCCTGTGCAAGTGCAGCCCGCGGGTACCCGCGCGCAGTTGTGTGTCAACACGTGTCTGCACGCGTGTTGTTTCAGTGACAATAGCGGGCTTGATAGGTTTCTTTTCAATTAGGGTGGGGTAGTCATCCCTTCCTGTGGTGAGAAGTGTTCCTCTCAGGGGTTTGAGTCTAGGGTTGCACAGTCAGTAGGTTAGGGCCTCTTACCCTTAGCCTATTTCTTCTTAGTTGATAGTTGATAGAAAAGATAAAAAAAAGAAAATTTTTGTTTTATGGTTTTTAGAAAAGCGTAGGAGTTCGTGCTTTCTTGATTACCATTGGGTATCTTTGCTTTGATTCCTTGCGATCTGCGCTTTAAGCCAGATTTTTTATTTTTTTTTGGTTTTGTGCTTGTCGGCATTTTCCCTTTGTTGCTTCATTTAGCACTTAAAAAAATAAATAAATATACATTTTTTCCCATGTTCTTTGTTTGAAGATTGTGTTGCTGCATCAATAACTAGGAAGAAGTCTTTTTCTCATAAGTTTTTGCAGTGCATTTAGAGTATAAGTAGCTCATAGTCGAGCGAAATTCCTTTATGTTTGCTGCATGAAATATTAGAAAAATTGAAAAGAAAAGAAGTCTTTCTTTGTGAAAAGTTGTTGATTTTTGCATTCAGTAAAAGCATTTTGTTTCCATCTTTTTCATTCGTTTTTTCTTTGAGTCTTTACACATCATCAGTTTCACCTTCATACCTTGTGACGTAAAAAATCCCATAAAAGCGACGCTAATTTAAAACCTATTAGAATTTTTGTTGGTAGGGTTCATACACTAGCTCAGGACTAGGGCCTTGGAATAGGTTGGAGAGGAAACTCTCCAAGGCCACTCAAAAAAAAAACATTGGAGTCTGTGATAGGGAGTGTAGAAGTCCAGTTTCTTAGAAGTTATCCGGGACCCCCCTCTAACACAGGGGCTAAACACGAGGTCGCATAAGGAAAGGTAGCGGAGATAACCCCTCCAAAGCCGGACCGAGCGTAGTGGAGAACACATATTGAGGATTTGTTTTTGGATTCCGTCGTTTGCATTTGCCACGGGGCTTCGTGGGTCTCGAATCCGTTCGAGGTCCTTAGTTTTCTTCTGGACCATTTGCTCTCGATACCCTTGATAGGTTTGGGGCTTGATACCCTGCTCATTGTGGTCTACTAGACTATCGACTGTACCCGCCTCGTGACTATTCGCGTGCTGGCAAACTAGTTGCCAATCTTTCATAGGGACATACACAGGTGACTGCGGGGGTATACCGCGGTACCTAGGACAGACATTGGGCCACGCTTTGCAGAGTATACCCGGAGGGTGCTTCCATTTTCGAGTTTCACTTGCACCGGTAAGTTGCTCTAGTGTTGGTTGTTGTAACTGTTCTTCAAAATAGTTAGTGATTGCTTGTCTTATCTTTTAGGGGCTTCCTTTTTTAGTGTGTGTTACTGTTTGAACGTGTATAATACCTTAGCGTGTCTTGGATCTTCTCACACAGTGGATGATCCCGAGCTCCACCGGTCACAAAGGCTTCTGGGCCTGCCTCCGGTTATACTTGAGCCACCCCCGCCACCATTGAGGCGGAAGCTAGACCAACAAGGGTCTTTCGAAGCAACCGGGTTGCAAACCATTGTGCCCGAACAACTCCCGGAGGAATCAATTGCCAATATTGGTTTGGTTGAAATCCCAAACACTGATACTTGGTCGCCGGTTATTGTACCAATCCAATTTTACGAACGCATGTCGGTGCCTCACATAGTGATGGAACAAAACGTTGTTACTTCTTCTGGGAATTCTTCCATTCCCACCACCGTTGCCACCACAGGTGAAGCATCTCCTAATTTTCCCTTGTCGATGGTCCGGGCCACCATGGTCTCGGCCGCAACTACGTTGCATAGTGGACTGATCCCATCTATCGCGGAGGCCACAAATCCCTTCACACCTAGTGCGGCGGGCTCTCCGTTCTCATATGGTATGCCTAGTTCAGGCACATGTCCTGCACTCACTCACTCCACTTTACAGACTTTGGGTCTGGGGGAAGGGAGCTCTACCACTCCTCTACAAGGTCAACTTGGGGGAATTCCTGTCCCTTTTAATGCTTTTCCTTATGCTGGAGGTCATATCTCTCCTTCGTCCCCTTCGCTTGGTGGTCTGCATCAGCAGTTCATCGGGCAACCTGCACACACGAGTTCATTTGGAGCCGGGAGTCAAGGAACACTTGTGCAAACTCAGCCAGTAGGTTCAACACCATTTGTTTGGAACGGGACGTTTGGTAACAACACTTTCGCATCCACCGCTTTCCCATCTGGGGGCACCCCCATTTTTGGATAGTCTACTCCGGCGCAGGGTACTATTCCTGTGCCGGGGGCACATATAGCAGGACTCTGGAACTCCGGTCAAGGATCCGTTCCTTCCTCTGGAATGTCGTTCTGGGGTAATTCTTTCCACAGTCAATGGAACCCTGGACAGACTTCTATGCCTCTCCCATCATGACCGGCATGGGGAAATCCTTCCCAAAGTCCGTCAAACACGATGACTTCCCAACATCCCATGTCCTTTATGGGGAATCAGCCAATGATGTCTCCACAAATGCAAAATCCTTACGCTGGTCAGGGCCATGGTTTCTACCAGAATCCAGGCCAGCAACCAAACTTTTCCTAGAAACCTGGTGCCAGTCAAACTCCAGGACCCCTTTTTCCAGGTTTTCAGCAGCAACCCAAACTACCATTCCTGGCAACGTTACACTTGCCAGATTTGACAAGGTTGTTAAATGATCCTATTTTTCACGATCCACGTTGGCCTCCTATGCCAACAAAGTTGCCTTCGAACATCCCAAAGTTCGAGGCCAAGCCTAACGAAGATCCAGGTGATCAGGTGACTACTTTCCATCTTTGGTGTTCATCTAACTCATTGAAAGATGACTCCGTCCAGTTGCGATTGTTTCAATGCACTCTTATAGGGAGTGCCGCAAAATGGTACATTGAGCTTGATCGCTCATGATATTCTTCTTTTGGCGAACTGGCAATGGCTTTCCTTAACCATTTCCAGTTACCTGTGAGATATGATGTCGGCACCGAGCTGCTGGCCAATTTCGAACAGACAACAACCAACCATATCTCTGATCATATCCAAGAGTGGAGACACTGAAAGAGTCTCATCAAGGTACCAGTCCCACCAACATTCCTTCTTGAGTGGTTCCTTAAGTCTTTAATCCCACAATTATCCAAAGACGTCGCGACTTCAAGAGTTTTCTCCGAAGAAGATGCCATCATGAGGGCTCAACATTTTGAGCTCATCTATTCTCAGTCTGGTTTACTGTACAACATCCTTTCGGATGCACCACGATCGATACTGGATAAAACTAGACAGAGAGTCGGACCACATGCCGACGGTATCGTTGGTTCAGTGCAAACCAAGCCCGCTGAGAAATTGACAAAGCAATTGCAATAGTTATCTTTACAACACTCAGCGGCCAGATAGACTACTTCTTTGGCTGCTCCTCCTACCCAAACGTCAGAAGTACACTCCATGCAGATGACTAAACCAAAGGCCACCCAGTAGCCTAAAGGGAAGAAAAAACAACGCAAAAAGGGTAAGGGGGAGAAAAAACCCACTGATAATGCTGGTGAGGGCACCACGGAAAAATGGAAGGCGAGGTATCCGTGCAACTTGTGTGCGGAAGACCACCCGACCCATCTATGTCCTCGACTTGCAGAGGCCCAGAAGTTTGTCAGACAACAAAAGCAAGCCGTGTTGACTAATCCCTTTCAGCATGGGCAATATTTAACTCAAGCCTCTACGAGTGCCGAAGGGGGAGGCTAGGAAACCTGCCCTCCTCCAAATAACTCCTCATCCGTGAACGTATATATGGTTAGGGGTGATGCGTTAATAACGACTAGAGCACACGACTATAGTAAACCAAGCGCCTCTGAGAAGGGTAAAGAAGCCAATATCCCATCGCTTCCTCTACAGATCGAGAAGACATTGGGTGAAACAATGAAACGCATTCCAAAGGGTGAATTTAAGAAAGCTTCTCACAACCCAAACGCAAGGGCCGCCCAAAATTACTCTGTGGTGGAAGATTTATCACAAACCCCTTGTGCGATGTCCGCTTTGGAGGTCCTCCAAAGCTGCCCTGCTCAGAGGAAAGCCTTGTTGACTGCTTTAGGCTCTACTGAGACTTGTAACCTGGGTACCATCATGTTAGATACGACCGACTTAAAACCTCATTTTTCTTACCACGTCGCGTTTCATATAGTAGTGGCTCATCCCGTGAAAACTTTTACACAGAATATCTTCCGCACGGTGGTCGACGAGGGCGCTTCGACTTGCGTTATGTCATTAGCATGTTGGAAGGCCATTGGTCAGCCCGCTTTGTCTCCATCACCTACTCTCCTCACTGCATTCGATGGTCATTCTTTCCGACCACATGGTATCATTCCTTCTTTCCCCGTGCAGTTAGGAGGGAAGACTGTGTGCGTCGAAGTAGAGGTAGTCGATGCTCCCCTCGACTATAACCTCATGTTAGGTCATAGCTGGACTTATGCTATGCAAGCTGTGGTTGCTACAGTTTTTCGAGTCTTGTTGTTTCCACACGAGGGTCGGATAGTGACCATTGATCAATTGTCCTTCTCTAGGCCTGACCCAGCTTTGGGGGCATCCACGGTTCCCATGATTGATAATACACAGCCCGGTGTCGTTAACGTTGGAGTTGGTTTGTGCCCATCCTTGATGGGTACCTTCGATTACCCACCTCCTCATGATGATGTCAATTTTATATCGAATCACCACAAGGATGATATTTTTCATGTTTCGTCATTCTGCACGACTAACTTTGAGGATCCGTGGATTCTTCCTTCCCCATCAGCCGCGATGGATGAGACAGGGAACTCCGGCATGTCCATGCCTTTGTCGGCCACTGAAGTAGCATACTCTTTAGTCCAACAAGATTCAGCTAACCCCGATCCGACTCCCGCAGAAGAGTTGGATCCATTTCTAGAGCCTATTTGGGCTCAGGATTCTCTTGCTACCACTGATTCGTTAGACTTAGTCTTGCCTTCTGACGAAGCAGTAATCGAAGCAATGAATAGTCCAGAAAAACCTTTGGACGATCTTCATCATAGATCATATTTCCTCCCAGAGTTACACTGAATTGAGGCAGAAGAATTCACTATCACCTTGACGGGAGATCAGTCGTGTCCTATTAACCTCTTAGCTACACAGGAAATTTATGCTAATGGCAATATGGCGACTATCGCTGAAACCATATCTATCAACATCTCTCGCAACCCTGGCGTCGTGGAGAATGTCTTCGTAGGGGCGGATTGTTCCCCCGAAGAGATTCAGATTTACACGGATTTTTTCAAGGAATTTTCCGACGTTTTTTCCTGGTCGTATGAGGAAATGCTAGGTATCGATCCGAAAATAGTTGAACATGAAATCACAATGTATCCTGATGCTAAGCCTGTTCGAAAAAAAATTTGTCCAGTTAATCCTAGAAAAGCAGCAACCATCAAGACGGAGGTTGAGAAATTGCTCAAGGTAGGGTTCATTTACCCTATCCATTTGACTCAATGGGTGTCAAACCCCGTGTCGGTCGATAAAAAACAAGGCACGATTTGTGTATGTATCGATTTCTGTGATTTGAACAAGGCATGTCCAAAAGATAATTATCCAACCCCATTCATCGACCAGATCATTGATGAATGTGCTTGTTGTGAGGCCTTTTCATTCATGGATGGTTTTTCAGGCTATAACCAAATCCAAATCAAACCTAAGGACCAACATAAAATGGCATTCATTTGTCCATGGGGTACATTGGCCTATCGTAAGATGCCTTTTGGCCTCAAGAATGCTAGAGCCACTTTCCAGCGGGCCATGTCTTTTGCTTTTCACGACCTCAAACATATAGTCGAGGCCTATCTAGATGATCTAGCATCACGCTCTCGCAAATGAAAAGATCATCCAATACACCTCAGACTAATCTTTGAACGCTGTCGCTACTTCAGGATTCGCTTGAATCCCAACAAGTGTAGCTTTTGCGTCACATCAGGACGATTGTTAGTTTTCATTGTATCCACAACAGAGATCATGGTGGATCCTCTTAAGGTGGAGGCAATAATCCAGTTGCCCCCCCCACGCACAATATTACAGCTTCAAAGTCTTCAAGGCAAGGCGAACTTCTTACGACGCTTCATCGCCAACTATGCCGAAATAACCAAGGGATTTATGCATTTACTTAAGAAAGATGTTCCTTTTTTTTGGGACGAGGCCACTCAATGATCTTTCGATGCATTAAAACATGCCCTCACCACCGCGCCTCTGCTACGACCACCTAATTATAACAAGGATTTCCTATTATATCTGGCTACCGCAGAGTCAACCATAGGCATGGTTTTAGTTTAGGAAGATGATTCGTTTTCAGAGTACGTGATCTATTACATGAGCCGAGGCCTCGTAGGACCGAAACTTAATTATTCCCATCTCGAAAAACTTGCGTTGGCAGTAGTGCACGATGTTCAATGGTTCCGTCACTATGTTCTGTTTCGCAAGATCACTGTCATTGCTGTCGTGAATCCATTCCAGTACAAGTTGACACGACGAGTTATCGGTGGAAAAATCAATAGATGGATGGTCATCCTCCAAGAATTTGACTTAGACTTCATTTCAGCAAAGTCCAAAACGTCATCGGTCTTCGCATAACTTATTTCGGAACTTCCGGTTGAGTCAGGTGACGTTGTGCCTGAGGAATCGCCTATCTGGAGGGATATGTTTTTGATTGAATATTTAGACCCCTGGTACGGAGATATACTACTCTATCTCCAGACTTTGAAGGGCCCCACCTCTGCTTCTCGTGATGAGCGTCAGCGGATATGCCATCAGGCTAAGAAATATCTCATACTCGATGATACCTTGTATCAGAGAGGTGTAGATTGCGTCTTACGCCGATGTCTCACTCATGAGGAGGTCGTCATAGTGCTCAACGATTGTCATACAGGAGCTTGTGGTAGTCACTTATCTCAGTTGGAAACAACCCAAAAGATTTTATGAGCAGGTTACTTCTGGCCCACACTTATCAAAGATTGTATCGAGTCGGTCAAGAAGTGTCATCCGTGCCAAATATTTTCGCAGAAGATGAGGGCACATCCAGCTCCTATGTTTCCTGTCATCATAGTTGGTCCCTTCACTAAGTGGGGGATTGATTACACTACATGCAACCCCCCTTCATCACGGGGGCACTACTATATCATCGTAGTTGTCGACTACTTCACTAAATGGGTCAAATCTATGCCAACATTTAAAGATGATGGAGAGATTGCAGCTCTCTTCTTACTCAACCAGATTATAGCACGGTTTGACGTCCTGAGAGAGATTGTCACTAATCATGGCAGTCACTTTTAGAACCAAATGATGTCTCAGTTAACGTTAAATCTTGGGATACAGCAAGAACATTCATCACCTTACTACCCCCAAGCCAATGGGCAGGTGGAAGCTGTAAACAAAACTCTTAAGATGATTCTACAATGCACTATCAACTCAGCCAAGTCAAACTGGCATTTGATGTTATACTCTGCATTATGGGCTTACCGAACATCAGTTAAGAATGCAACCGGTTTCTCACCTTTCCAACTCGTTTACGGGCTGGAGGCAGTCTTGCCCATCGAATGTCAAATACCATTTCTGAAATTGGTAGTACAGTTATTGCCAGACACTTCTCTGCTTGAAGAATGGTTAGTACACCTTGAGCATCTTGATGAGCAGTGTCGTGATGCGGCCCTGGCCAACGAGGCTCATAAACATAAGGTCAAGTGTCAATATGATAGGTTCGTTCGTCCTTGGATTTTTTCTGAGGGCGACCTTGTCTTGGTCTATGACCAAGACAAGGACCCCCTAGGGGCAAGAAAATTTAAACCCATGTGGTTCGGACCCTTCATTATTAAAGAGGTGTTAAAAAAGGGCGCTTATCGTTTGGTCGATTTTGAAGGGAATGCTTTGGTGGAGCCTAGAAATGGGCTCTACCTCAAGAAGTATTGCTCATAGATTGGTCACTGTGGGTAACTTTTTGTAACATATGTAGTCTTTGTACTATTACCTTTTTATGTTTCTTTTAATAGTGTTATGGACGTGTCATTGATGTTATCTTTCATCAATATGGAAGATGTCAAGTGAATCCGAGGTGTTCATTGGGTATGCGGACGGTGCTAGTCGACACATGCGGAGGCTTGCCTCCGCAGCTTGGGTAATCTTTACACCACAGGGTCAGTTATTATCTTCCGGAGGTATATGCTTAGGTGACACCACGAATAATGTCGCCGAGTATAGTGCAGTTATTGAGTTACTTCATGACGCTATGTCATTGGGTATCTCTCGTCTCCAGGTCTATCTAGATGCTCAACTGGTTGTGTCGCAGCTAAACAGAATATATCGGGTACATGATCCAACTTTACACCAACGATTCCTTAGGGTACATCTCTTGGAACGCAACTTTGATTATATCACATATTTTCATGTTCCTAGGAGTCTAAATCAAATCACAGATACTCTAGCTAATCACATTTTAGATTGGCATCTTGCTCACATATAAAAATATCATGAACATAAACATGTAAATACATTCTTGTACAGATAATCCATAAGACACAAAAAAGAGATAAAAAACCCATATATAAACATCATAAAATCCTCAGAGTACATAGATGGGCGCAAGCGCCTCAAAAGTGGGAACAATAACGAGTCACCAGGCTTATGCCCTCAAAAAATATATACAATAAGGTGCTCGTGGCACACAAAAAGTATCAAAGTCTGCTCAGGGCCTATGGGCCCTGTTGTAATCATCTACAGCGCGAGCTAAATGCCTAAACAATCGGACCCATGTCCGAGGTGCCCCCACAACATGAGTCTTCATGGATGGTGGCAGGTCCTCTATCTCTGCCATGGGAACTGTGTGAGTGAGCGCAGTAAAGTTCCGCTCAATCCGCCTAAGAACCCTCTCGGCCTCCCCTGCTGGGAGGTTCCCTGCTACTACTGCTCCCCCAGCGGCGACCACTGTGGCTTCTGGCCGTGGGCAGTGCCTATTCCGTGCATAGTCGGCAGGTCGCATGGGTTCCACATCTGCATGCAATAAATGATCACTCATCAAAAACTATGGTATACAAAAACATGATATATATATATATCAAAAAGACATA
>ML785605.1:393976-419353 GCA_009831015.1 Picea engelmannii | reverse complement strand
AGAGTCAATTTCCAAATCAGCAATGGTGATAATGAGCTGCCAGCTTCTATTTATAGAGTTTTTGGCCTCTTTTTGTCACTTTTTTGGGCCCCTTTATCAGTTTATTTATACCAAAAACCATTTAGAGTGATCCAGGAGTTATATGGAAGGGATTTGATCAGGTATGGGGACAATTTTTATTGAGTTTCGAAAAAAAAAAAAATATAGCAACGGTCCATAATTTTTTTTTTCAAAAATCAACCTGAGCATATAGGTTAGGATTCTATCCCAACTTTTGCATCTCGTTGCCCTTTTTCTTATGCTATAGGATCGATCCCATCCGGTTGTGACATGGAACCATCATAGCTGCTTTAGAAGTATCGCAACTTGGTGGTAGAGCTTACCAAAACATGGATGCCCTAGGTAGGTCCTGGTTGCATGATGGTGTCCATGCCATTTTTAACAACACAGTAGGCTCAGGAGTCCGTATAGTCTTTCCTGAATATGAGTTTGAGCCTCATTTGCCTGGGTCTTTTTCACTCTTTAACTTACCTTTCGGACTCCCAAAACATAATGGGTCTCCTTTTAAGCCCTTTTCAGACCCTCTAAACATGAAAAGATTGCCGAGCGATCTTGTGATTTTTCACGCTTGTTAAACTGAAATTTGAAGTCACGTCTTTCCGGCGGTAGTTTACCCCTTTTTCGGTCCAGATGGTCAACTGTATGAACAAAGGTATACTCTATCGAATTCGTATTCTTTAGAAGAGTATTCTCAGGTATAATTTTATTCCTTTTTCGAGCCTGAGGAACTAAATTTACGAAAAAGAAACCCCCCCGGAGTCCATAGTTAAGATCTTTTCAGACTCCCTAAAATTGAAAAGATCGTCGAGTGACCTTATTCTTTCACACTCGTTAAACTGGTTTAGAAGAACATTTCTGACGGAGTCCATAGTTAAGATTTTTTTAGACTCCTTAAAAGTGAAAAAATCGTCGAGTGATCTTGTCCTTGTCACACTCATTAAAATGGTTTTGAATTGACGTCTAATCGGTGCTAGTTTATCCCTTTTTCGAACCGATTAGACTATTATTGCAAAAGGTACCCCAATGGAGTTTCCTTTTATACTTTTTCAGACTCTCTAAATGTGAAAAACCACCATGCTTCCCTTCTATGGGCTTATTAAACTTACATCGAAGGACGTTACCATTGTGTGCTCTATCAACCGCATTTGCATACCTTGCCCATCCGCCTATTAACCGTGTGCTTTTGTGTCTTAACACCTTTGGCCACTGGAGGATTTTTCCCAAGTATCATTTTACCAGAACATCAGTCTTGTCCTTGTGCCTCGAGCTTGTATGTTTGCAGTACTCGTTCCTCCATTGTAACATAATATTCCTTTATTCTTTTTCAAAATCATCAAAAAGAACAAAAAAATCAAATATACCCCAAAAAGAGGATGGGAAAAGTATTTTCTTTATTGGCAGCATAATGAGTCGCCCTTGAATAAATCACATCTATCTGTTTGATCATCAAACTGTGGGATATAGTATGACCTTAGGAATCTTTTTCTCACTATATAGAATTGTGTCCTCCACCGTTTCGTTACTCTTCCAAACATATGGAGAGTTTGCGTTGCCTCCTACTTCATAGACTTATGATTAACAAATATGTTGCCTGAGTCTTATCATTTGCCGTGCTATTGTCCAAGGGAAGTTTGGCACTAAGCCTGAGTCAGCCCCTCTGCAATATGTCTCTTGTCCGCATACCCGACCATCCTAAACGTCTAATCAAGTCCTTGTTCAAAATCACTGAAGCCTTCAGTCCGATCATCAAGATTATCAAGTCCATAACCGACGAGCCGTCGAAGACCTCTGGGTAGTGCAGTCGTACACTCATATTACACTCCTACAGAAGTTTTAGAAGATTTTGAAGTTGTTGCTCGAGCTCTGAAGAACAACCATCAGGCCGAATCAGCTTCTGGGAGATGGATACTCTATATGTATATCTTTCTGATTTCGAGATGTAGCTCCGCTGTGTATTATTCGCAGCTACTCTTTATAGCTATTCGACATGGATCTACAATGTATTTGATTGGTATCCATGGTTCTATCTTATCCCGAGCATGGGTATTCCCGCCTCGGTGAGACATTTGTTATTTTGCAGACGGCACCTCCTGATTCTTGATTCTTGGGCTCACTCATTCAGCATATCAGTACAGATTGGTAAAGAATTGGTAATGTATTTCGGCTATCAGATGCTCTTCTGACCTCACACATTAGGGGGCATCTGTTATAACCCTAAATTGCACCATACATGCTTACCTGGCATCAGGCCTACTCATATCCTTTCATTGCCAAATCATCTGCTGAGATACCTTTTTGAAAATCCTCTTGGGTAAAGGTACATGCGCCCTAACCCACTACTGCACACGTTGGAATGCTAGCAGGCCCACTACTGCACGAGTTTGAACGCTGGAAGGCCTTCTACAGCCCACGTTTACCTAACAAAGCACAAAAAAAGGAAAGTTGTCGACGGGACAAAAAGCTATGGGTCAGTTAACTGAAACTCCCGGCCATGCATGGCTGAGAGTTCGTCCAAAACCCTAGCTCCTTCTAGCCTATAAAAGAAGGGGTAGGGGTACTATTTGGAGGAGAAAAAAGATAGCAAAGAAACTCTGCCCATTTGTTGAATCCATTTGTCCCAACCCTTTAGCCTTTCCTCAAGCCTAAGGAGAATTAACACAAAACAGTTGGAGGACAAAGAAGAGGAGGAGCCCAGGATCAGGATCAAGGAGCGGCAGTCGGTCTCGACTTCAAATTGTAAGTTGATTCATTTTGAAAATAATAAAAGAATAATTTTCCCGTCCCAATGCATGAGTTATATGTTGTTTATGTAATTTATGCTTAATTTCTAACCCTCAAGTAGAAAAGTAGCATGCATGCGTAGTGTTTTCGTCTTGAATGCAGGTTAACTTTGGAAGGAGCCGCACAAGCGAGCAGTCAAGAGCGCAACGGAGGATCTACATCAAACATCAATAAAAAGGTTAGTAGTTCCTTTCCATACATGTATCGTAAAAAGGGGTTTAAAGTTTTGGGTTGTAGGTTAAAAGGTCATTTCTTTAAGGTCAACATCTGCATGCAAGTTTAGCCCTAGCTTGTTAGTCCGTAGGGTATTAATTCCCAAGAATAAGGTCATCTTCCCATTTTGATGGTTTATCCATCAAATACATCCTCAACATATCATCAATCACTTTACTCACTATCTTTGTTTGCCCATCCGATTCTAGATGATAAGTTGTACTAAAATTCAAATTTGTTCCAAATCCATTAAATAATCCTTTCCCAAATTTTGAGGTAAATTTTGGATCTCTGTTAGACACAATTGTCTGGGGTATGCCCTATAATCTAGCAATACCTCTCATATAAACATCAACAATGTTGGTTTCCTTGTGAGATAGCTTTACAGGAATAAAATGGGCATCTTTAGTAAGATTATCCACCACTACCATGATAGAATCATGTTGCTTGTTGTTCTGGGAAGTTTGGTGATGAAATCCATTGTTACAACTTCCCATTTCCACTTAGGAATGGGTAATGGTTGTAGAAAACCAACTGGGTGTCTATGCTCAACCTTTACCTTTTGACATTCCAAACATTTGGCAATAAAATATGCAACTTATTTCTTCATTCTTGGCCAATAATATTGGCTCTTGATAGTTGTAATAGTTTTTTGATAACCTGGGTGCCCAGCATAAGGTACATTATGCATTTCTCCCAACATCAGATTTTTCAATTCCTGGGAATTTGGTACATAAATCCTTCCCTTGTACATGAGAATTTCATCATTATCTAGCTTGTATTATTAAATTTTCTATTGCAAATTACCTTGTTGTAATTTTGCCACTAATTCCTTGTATTGCAAATCCAATTTTGCAGCCTCTATAATTCTATGTTTCAAACCTGATTGGTACATGCTAATGGTTAAAGCATGAAATTCATGCACTCTTATGCTGGGTGCATCAACCACTTTGTTCTCTTTCCCTTTGATATGATTTATATCAAAGTCATATTCACTTAGAAATTCTAACCATCTGCTTTGCCTAGCATTTAGAGTTGGCTGATCAAATAAATATTTCAGGCCATTATGGTTTGTTCTTAGCCCAAACCTTTTTCCCATGAGGTAGTATCTCCATTTCCTCAAGGCATGCACTATCACTACTAACTCCAAATCATGAGTGTCATAGTGTCTTTCATTCTCCTTCAACTTCCTTGATTCATAACATATAACAAACCCATTTTGATCGAGGACTCCACCAAGTCCTTATTTACATGCATCTTTGCATACAATGAATTCTTCATTTGGGTCTGCAATCCTTAGTATTGGAGCACTTTTAAATAATTTCTTCAAGTGTTGGAAAATATTTTCACATTCCAATGTCCACTGAAACTTCACACCCTTCTTTTGTAAGGAAGTGATTGGATGTGCAATGTTTGAGAATGCTTCAATAAATCTCATATAGTATCCTACAAGGCCCATGAATGATCTCACCTCTGTCACATTTTTTGGCATTGTCCATTCTCTAATGGCTTCTATCTTCTCAAGATCCACTACTATCCATCCTATGAAATGATATGTCCCAAATAATGAATTTTCCTTTGATAAAATTATCACTTTATCAATTTGGCATACAATTGATGCTCCCTTAATATTTTCAACACCATCCTCAATTGATGCTCATGCTCTTCTTCTGATTTGGAATATACAAGGATGTCATCCAAAAATACAATGACAAACTTGTCTAAATATTCTCGAAAAACACCATTGATTAAGCACATTAAAACATCTAGTGCATTTGACAACCCAAATGGCAACACTGTGAACTCATAACGACCATACCTTGTCCTGAAGGCAGTCTTGTTGATATCTTCCTCTTTAATCCTTACCTGATGGTATCCTGACCTAAGATCTATCTTGGAAACTATCTTGGCATCCTTCAATTGATCAAAGAGATCATCAATCCTTGGCAGAGGATACTTGTTCTTTACATTCACTTTATTCAATTGTCTGAAATCAATGCACAATCTTAATGTCCCATCTTTCTTCTTCATGAACAAGACTGGCGCACACTAAGGTGAGACACTTGGGCATATGTACCCCTTCTTCAGAAGTTCTTCAAGCTGCATTTGCAACTCCTTCAGCTCCGGTGTACTCATTCTGTATGGAGTATTTGACACTGGAGCTTCTCCATGCATTAAATTTATAGAGAAGTCAATATCTCTCTTTGGGGGTAGTCCTGGTACCTCCTTGAACACATTTTCAAAATATTCTAGGACTGCATGATCTTCCAAATTTGGCACCTTATCTTTATGTGTCTCTTCCATATGAGCTGAAAATATTTCACACCCTTTTCTGTAACATCTCTTCAACTGCAATGCTGAAATTTCTATGATGGTTGCTTCCCTGGGAATTCCTTGCACTTTCATTAGACTCCCTTCCTCATCCAAGAAAGTAAATGCCTTGTTATGACATTCCAGGATAGCATGATGTTGATCCAACCAATCCATCCCAATTAGACAGTCATAGGAACTTAAAGGAAAGATGTTCAAATATTCCCTGGTGTTCAGTCCATTCATGTCCATAAGACATGACTTAACCATCTCATTAACTTTTCTTTTGGCTACGGTAGCTAGTTGCACCAACCAAGATTTTCCATGATTTCTTCTTGGCAAACGTAAACTTTCCACCATCTTAGGATCTATATAACTATGACTAGCTCCT
Source organism: Picea engelmannii (assembly GCA_009831015.1). Classification (NCBI taxonomy): domain Eukaryota; kingdom Viridiplantae; phylum Streptophyta; class Pinopsida; order Pinales; family Pinaceae; genus Picea; species Picea engelmannii. The sequence goes on along the minus strand of ML785605.1, from coordinate 413,598 downwards.
AAATCAATTAAAATGACAATGGTTTGGTTGTTGATCATACCTTCCACTTCAATCATGTGTGACTGATACTTTTCTTCCTTGTTGGCCATGGTTGCATAGATCCTTGGTACATTTATGCCCATGTCCTCCATTTTTTCAGCTTGGTGTACATTGTGAACAATCCTCACTTTTTCACCTCTGTGGGGACAATCTCTGAACATATGATCTCCTCTACAACCCCAACATTGAATAGGTGGTTTCCTTGGCCTTTGACCCCCTGTCTCAATAGTTCTAGGGTCTTTAGAAGTTTTTTGTCCCTGAGGATTATTTCTGAAGAAAGGTGGCTTAGTCCCCTTCTTCCTCTGATCCATCTTGAATTTATTTCTGTCTTCCCAAGATTTTTGAAAATTTGACCTTGATTTTTGCTCATTATATAGGAATTTAGCTCTCCTTATGGTCTCCTCCAATGTCTTGGGATCATCATACTATATTTTGTCGCTGATAAGTGATGGCAATCCACTCAAATACCTTTGAATATTAACTATCTCGTCTTTGATGAAAGAAACATACTTCAACAGTTCTAAAAGCCTTATTTCATATTCATCAATGGTCATACTCCCAAGCTTGAGTTCAAATAACTCTTTCATTTTATTTTCATAGTATCTCTTATTCAAGTATTTCTTCTCAAAATACTTCTTGAATTCCCTCCAAGTAACACTTTTCTCTTTAATGTGTTTTACCTGCACAAGCTGATCCCACCACATGGATGCCTTTCTCTTGAGTTGATAGATAGAAATTCTATCTTCTGCATGAGAAGAATAATTATTCAATTGAAAATACTTTCTCATGCCCAACAACCATGTCTCTGCATCTTCATCCTTCTTGTGCTCACCATCAAATGTAGGAGGTTTGATTTTGTTCATCTCTCCTCGTAACTCATCCACCCCATAATCTTATGCTTCCTGATAGGGGATGGAATTGAGTTGATGCGTTCTCTATTATTGGAATACCTTGGGGAGTGGTGGTGATGTCTTATAACACTTCTTTCTCTTATTTTCTCATCAGGAGACCTGTGAATTCTTGATTTGCTTGAGCCACTCTCCTTATCCAATTTATTTTATATCATGTTCAAGCTCTACAGTTACTTCATGTTGAAGTCCTGTTGCTTCTCCTTGGATCTCATAAACCTCTCATTATCATATTTATGGATTTGGAAATCCTTCTGTAAATTTTTAATGGTCTCTATCATATTCATGTTTTCATCCCTTCCTTCTCCATGCCCATTGGAGTTTGTTCCTTCAATGCCCAAATGGGCATCCATCCTTTTGATCTCATCTCCCTGACTGTATTTCCCCTGTGCCTATTCCATTCATATGGAATCTATGTTGATCCTGGTCCTTATCTAGTTGTTGTTAACTCTGCAAAATGTGCAACCAACAAAACTTTATCTGGCTAACTGCTTCAACAATTTCATGAAAATATGAACCATTTTGGTTCAATAATATATTAGAATTCCTTCCTCTGATTTCTTGAAAAATTGAATGCCCATATCAATTTTTTGGGTGAATATTTATATTCCACAATACAATACCTTTTGGACACCTTCTCCCATGCTCAATTTCGATTCTTGAGCAGAAATTTATGGTTATTTGAAAATCGCCCATTAATTTTGCTATTCATTCTTCAACTGAACGCAACCCTACGCTGTAATTATGAATTTTTGCACCTACTCCATTAGATATTTCATAAGATCTCAACTAAGTTTCTTCATACACATATTATGGACACTATGTCCAAGTTTCACCTTTTTCTAGGTTCTGGGCTGCTAGTTATAGCCTGCTAAACATCTAGGCCAATTTATCTTTTTGGTCTGGAATGCTACAAGTACCTTCTTTGCCATTTTAAACACTTTTAGCATGCCCAGAAATTTAATTCAGATTTGGGACTATCTTCTATGGTTCAATATATTTCTATTGACTACTCTTTCCTCTCAGTCTGATTCTGGAGCAGAGATTTATGTCTCTTTGAAGTTAGTTGAGTGTTAAAATTTACCCTCCATTGTTTGTGGTATAACTTTCTCATAAAATATTTGTTTGACGAATGATTTACACCATTAGAAAGATCTCTCCGAGCTCTTTTATCTGAATTTCTGAGACAAAGTGTACCTTGGTATAGTATATTCTTGTGGTTTTTGAGTACCTAAAAATGGTCTTAAAGGACTCAAAAAACGCGCTACAAAAAGATGACGTTCAAACAGTATAAAACGTCGCAAAAAAGCATTGGTTTTATACTATTTTTCACCATCCAAATGACTTCTCACGCATAAGTTTGAGCCTGTACACCCATATTTACCATGCAAAGCAACACCATAAGGTAAATTTTTCTCCACACACCTATAACCATTGTGCATCACTTCTTTGTCACGTGAATAAATTGCGGGCACTACTTTTGTGTTGCATGCCAATAGCTACCGCGCACAGTTTTGGTATCATGCGTTGGTATTTCATGTGGATTTCACTCTACACGCTGCACCATGCCAAATTTTAGTATGCCCCCACCACGCACCAATACTCTGGGCGCACCATTAACTAAACTATCGCGCGACAACATATACCCATTTTGCGCGCGCACCAACCAAATTCTTTTACGCTCTGCCAATACTGTGCACACCTTGCGTGCCATTATTGTGTGTGTGCATAATGCATGCACTATTATGTGTATGCACACTGAGAAATTTTAAATTTATCACGTGCACCTACACACCAACGTATTTCCGTGTGGCACCAAAATTTAGCGCGCACACCAGCACGCTAACGTTTTTCCGCGCGGCACGCCAATAATTTTTCGTGCGCAATGGTACGCCAATATTTTTTCGCGCAGAACAAAATTTTAGCACGCGCACCTGGACACCAATATTTTTCTGCACAGTGTCCAATATTACATATCACAATATTTTCATTGCGCATCATGCATTTTTAGTGAGCCCACCTGTGCACATTCGTTTTTATGCACATCAATTTCCTCGTCAATTACGTTGCAGAAATTGGTGATTTTTCCTAACTTTTTCCCAATTTCTACCATAGACATTCTGCAACTATGAAATTCATTCAATTTCACCCCAATAACACCATTTCAACCTCTGCAATAACAAATCACTGTGGGTTGACATTTTTGGAATGATTTTACCCAAAATCAATTCACGAATTGAGAATTTTATTTATCAAACTCGCTCCATCTTTCATGGCTTCACTGTAACTTCAAATTCGACCCATTTTAGGTCTGAATTTTATAGAACAAATATTAAACCAATAATATCTCACCACTTGGTTGAATTCCTCCATTTTCTCATGAAATTAACAAGAGAAATTGGGGATTTTCCCAATTCCGCGTCATTGCTTCTAAAATTTACCATGGACGCTCTGTGACTTGAAATTTGGCCACATCGAAATCAATCCTCTATGACATTTCTCTTCAACTCAACTTGCTCGGCCCATCCAGGCTCAATGTTAAAAACAGAAGCTCTAATACCATATTGTAACCTCCCCGAACCCCCAGGCGGCCAGGATACACGAGAGAACACTTTCATCCTCTTTGCGTAACATATTGTAACATACCCAACATCCAACTGAGCTATGCCACATACAATTTTCGAACTGCACGCAATTAAAACATATGCACACAGAAATTTTGCAGAACATTATATAAAACGTAAACATACAAATACATTATGTAAATGCACATATTCATACTGAAATAATAGTAAACACATACATACAGCATATACAGGAAATACCCATAAATATAAACACAGTTATAAATCATACACATGATAAATCCATAAAAATAAACACGGAAATAATAATGCAGCATGTAAATTTATCACACATTTGACACATATCTTGGTAATAATATCACCAACTGCGTGTAGACCTTCCACAAACCTCCTAGCCTTAGACCACACTGCTCATCACTCTTAGCAGTGGGTCACCCCCAAGCTGGGACTAAACTCCTCCCGGGTAAAGGGTTCCTAACTAGGCTAATGGATCATGGACAACAAGAAAGACTTTGTCACAGGTGCCAACTCAAAATAACATCCTACAATCCCTCAATCCCCACATGCCTGCCCCACCCTAGGAAGTGTACCCCTTCTCTTCTCAACATTCCCTCGGCTACCCCACTTCCCTTCCAGGGCTTCAACAATAGGTTGGAAAAAAAGTCTCGGAGCCCTGTAGTTGTAGTTTAGCACCTTCAGGAAGTTGTTTCCCAACAATTCTCTTACCCAGAGAGAAATTTCTCATGGGCCTAACAACCCGCCTCTTCAGTATCCCATGGGCCTGACAAACCACTTCTTCAGTCCAGCTCCCAAGCTAACCAACTACACAAACAAGTATGGCTATGGATACAGGTTCAGGTTCAGTGATGTGAAGGTATGAAATATAGCTCCATGGGTGTGTGAATGCTCATGGATGATTTTCTGGATGACTGAAAGATGGAGGGAATCATGGATGAATGATGGAAAATGAACTAAGTCGAAACAATATGTATGCATGTCCGCAACTGGACACTTGTCATGTTGGGAGCTGCTTTGGCCCACTTGTTCCCAACTTTGGAATTTAGGATAGAATAATTATCCATACTTTATATTTTAAGAAATATTAATATAATATTCGTTTTTGGGTTAAGCTCCCTAGCTTAGCCCTTTTCCTTAAATTTTAGCCCTCCCTTTCCCTAACTAGTGGAGTTTAGTCCCCCATACTCTTTTATCGTGGTCAGTCTGCATGCAGCGATGTATTTTATATTAATGTTGAGACATATACAAAAGTAGGCGCACTATCCTTTAACATCTAGGCTCTCCGGACTAATCATCCCAAAACTGGATCACCAGCCTATAAAACATAGCATATACACAAAGGCTCGTTGGCCTCAATATCGTGCACACTTAAGATGTTGTGCATGGTATCCTAGAATGTGCACACTTCATCATTTTACTGTGCAGTACATGCGCGCACTATACCATGAAAGGTGCATACAAAAACTGATATCAAAACAACTAACCAACTTACTTGCATTTGTATTTACATTTACAATTGGGTTCGGCCTAGGGATATTACAAGAACCATCCACTCCAATATTCATGGTGGATTGTGCTACATTAAAAAACAAACCATATGCATCCTACATTATTTATGTACATCATGATATTACAATAGTCCCTGTACGAAAACTAGTGCTCATACAAGACAATGTATCTTTGTCCTATGAATTGTTTGAAATTAATCACTCCTTCATATATCTTTGGTGAACCACTGAAATACTCTAGATTAGACTCACTATTATTGTGACCGTTGACCCACTTATATGACATATATTCATATATTGGATTACTCTTAATATACCTAGACAAACACTCTAGACACATGCAAACTATACAACTATTATAGACAAGCACCTAATTAAATCCTTCAAGTATGGGAGATGGCCATTGGATTGAGCTAGTAGTCAAGCCTGATTCTTTGTGATTATTTTAATTTCTTTTTGTTGATGTTCTTCCTTTTGGATGAAATCTCTGGCTTCTCTAGTTAGGAGGCATTCAATGCAATTGTCCTTACCGGGTTTATATTCAATGTCAAACTTGTTAGCACTCTGTAAATTTTGTCTAGTTGATAGACAAATGACATAGGTAACTGTTTCAACCAGATTTAAAGATGAAGCACTAGCATGCTCAACTCAGAGAGGTCTCTCTCATGTCACTTGATATTTTTGTGATAATCGGTGGCTAGGTTTGGTTTGTTTTGGGGGTTTTTAATAAAGTTGTTGGCAAGGAAGGGGAGGAACACTCAGGGATATGGAGTCAAAATTCTAAAAGTGAATGAAAATAATGACCTTCCAGTAGAACTCTCCAGAGGATAAGGCTAAATGAGGCAATGAATCTGAGTTATATTTGAATTTAAGTAGAGTGTAGGAAGAAAGCGAAAACATATAACTGCATCAGAGAATTACTTAAATGAGTTGTGAATTTGTTAAGAAGAAATACACAGAGTTTAAATTTCTAAGGAAAGAGCATCATAAGACTAATTCTGGGCCTTTAACCTTCCAATTTAAACAAACGAAAATGTAGATCGAATAAAAGATCACAGGAAATACATACAATGAAGAAAGACAAAAATCATATCACTGCCATTAGAATCTGTTCATAGAGACTTCAAAAGCTTCTTCATATATATTCAATTCAGCTTCAGAAAATTACAATAGAGTTTGAAACAACCAAAAGGTGCTCTTTCACTTCTGCCAACATTAATTTATTCAAATGCCCCAGTATTTATACAATTCGATTACAATGGCTGAAAATGAAAAGTTTTAGCTATAAAACTAATTATAGTAATTTCAACTGACAGTCTCAATATATGAACCGATTTACAATGATTACTCAAAATAAGTTTCAAAACTAAGAACGGATTTCTTTGGTTGCTGAGATTCCTTTACGATATCTGTCTTGTCCTGATCTTCTGTTGAACTCGTTGGTTTGGTGACACCTGGAGGTTACTTGTTGGTCCCGGGAAAACTAGATTTCGTCTTTCCCAGCCACATGATTTCCTTCCATTGTGAGTCAGAAGGAATCTCGTAGTCCATCATCTCCTTAATCAAAATCTCTAGGTCAATGCACGTGGTGTAGGACATAATCGATAGGCTAACCTTCACTATTTTAAATTGATTCAAAATTTCAAATTCCATGGCCAAATACTCTACCAGACTTTGGCCTTTCATACTTTCTTCCATAGATTCAAATTTGGAATTGTCCATCCTACACTGAATAAGGATATAATTGTAGTCTTCTTGATTGTATAATGAACCTTTGCCATCCCAGAATGGTGGGAGTGTTAGAATATAATGGATGTGCTCATTTTACCATTGACAATATCTCTATTGTCACCCAACCATAGGCCGAAGCCACCCTCCGAGCACATTAACCTTGACAGAGAATCACTCCAGAAGCAAACCCTAGGCTAGATAGCCAAACAAAGGGTACCACACATTTTCCCAAGGATAGAGCATCAACAAGAGCTGATCAGATGTTCCAAACCCCAGCCAAGAGATAGTCCAAGCATAACTGCTACCTGCAACAGTTGCAATGGAAACTCTCCTCCAAACCTGCGCAGAAACTGGGCAACTGCAGTGTGCATAAGTGTTGCTCGGCAATTCTAAGACTGCCTGCCAGAATGAGAACTGGCCTCCTATATTTATACTAATTCTGGCTAACTGCCTGGGCCGACTTCTCATTCTGGGTATCTATCTGTTCAGTATATATTATTATTTTTTTCCGACTTCTTCTCTTGGAGGCTAATAACCTAATATAAATTATCTTCTTGAGCCGACAAGTCTTCTAGGGTTATTAGCCAACTCATTCGGGTTTCTTCTTGATTCCCAGAGTATTCTATCCTTGTCAAGTTTACACATGGAGGTAAATACCTCTCGTAGCTACCATAATATCAACACTCCCTCCTATCTAGGGAGGTCTTACAGGTAATGGTCTTGAGGACAAAACATACTATTCAACCAGTAGCATCAACATAGTTATATAGACTAGATCATGAGCACCATCATCATCATGAGCTTCATCATCTCTCGAAACCATACTCTATCTGAGTAATCAGACATGATGCTCACTCCACAGAGTGATAAAAGAGCCATTCTTCTAATCTAAAAGAATAAATGTTCTGAACCATTTTCTGTCTGGAAAATCTCTATTCATCATTCATCTGGCTAATAATTATTTCCAATAAACTGTTGATAGTCTTTAGGACAATCAAAACAAAATAGAACACAACTGTGTCTATCCATAATAGTACATAACTACAATCCAGTGGTACACTACCACACCAAGTAGCACACAAGTACTTGATCAATAGTGTATAGTCACGAATAGTTGATCATATCCACCACAGTAGTATACATCTACTGTCATACAGTCTTCATAACAATCATCTGATATCAACTTGCATAGAAACAATGTTATGATATAAACTAAATCATCTGGGCCAATGTTTCACTCACATCTGTGATATCTGAAAGAATATCTACCCTCAAAATGTAAAACATCAATGATGAGTTGTCTAGACTATCTTTCTCAAGCAAGGAAGAATAACTATCCTGATTTCTGAGCCTGGAGCATTCCCTACCCTGGGCCATTCTTCCTACACTAATCAAAGTGCACCCTGGAGAGAATGTATAAACCCTAAGGAACGCCTGTCCCTGATTGCTGATCCTGGACCATTCCCCACCCTGGGTCATTCCTCCTACACTAATCAAAGTGCACCCTGGAGAGAATGTATAAAACCTAAGGAATGACTGTCTGAACCATTTCCTCTATTAACCACAAGAGGAAAAGATTGTCCTGTATCAACCTCTAAAATGAACCATTCCTCATGTTAACCACAATGAGAAATCGTTGTCTGACGAGGCAGGCCAGCCCTCTTGAGTAACCCTCAAGAAGAGAGACTTCCCTAGACCACTCCCCATGTTAACCAAAATGGGAAGTCGTTGTCTATGATACATCAACAATCTGGACCATTTCCCATGTTAACCACAATGAGAAATCGCTGCCCATCAGAAATCTCAATCCACTTTCCGAACTGGAAAGGAAACTGCTCATCCTGGACCATTTTTTGAACTAAAAAATGACTGTCCATAAATCAATACATATCAGTGCTCCCTCCCAACCTGGGAGCCATATCTTCCTTTTTCAATAAGGAAGTCGTCTCCATGAGCTGCAGCTTGAGTATGCAAACTCTCTCATCTTGGATAGAAGCTTTACCAAAATGTCTACTTATTTGCTCATTTGTGGAGATATGTATTAGAGAACCACTTTCTCCTTTCTGGACTTCATAACGGATAATGTAATGCTTAATTTCAAATGTACTTCGTTTTGGAGCACTGGTTTTTCTTTGAAGGATTCATGTGGCTCTGATCAATAAAGTATATCATAGCTGGAAAAACTGGAACATATCCATGTGGCACTTCTTCTGTTATCATGAGATCTGATCTACTGAGTAATCATCTTGATACAATATCTCTTTTATAGAAAATATTCACCACGCTTCTGTTGTGCATTGGAGGTTCTCCACCAAGTTGTCTTCTTCTATCTGCACTCAAGGGTCTCTTTCTGGTATGCCTCAATGTCTTGAGGTTTCTCTTCATACGTTCTTTATTCAATTTCTCTGGAGAACATTCTTTGTATTCATCTGATGTAGAACTCCAACTCATGGATGTTACAGATGATATAATGACTCATGTAGAGATATGTCTGGTTTACTAAAGCAAGTAATCATCATAGTCTTCTCCCTCATTCCAGGAGAACCTCTAGTTCTATATCTCACAATGATTTCATTCATATGTCTTCCATACATTGTTCTTCATCACGACTTTCAGTTCCTTTTCTTGATTGCTTTTATTGAGTTCATATTAGGCTAGCAATCTTGTGATTCTCGATACAATGACTGGTTGTTCTGGCTTCTCTTTCTTTCTTGGAATCCTCATGTTCTTCCTCATGTTTTTCTTTAGATTTTTGGGTCCATGGAGTTTCTTATAGATTCCATGCCCTAAAGATTCCACTTCTTTCTTTTATCATAGGATCATAGATCTGGATGGACAACCAGGGATACTTTAAGGCTTCTCTTCAAAGAAAACTTCTTCTGAGATTGAAATGAACACGTATTGTCTTTCATGGTTACTACCATGGATATATACTTCATCATCTTCAATGGATCATAGGATTAGCTCCCTCCTAATCCTTGCTTCATGTAAGAATGCATATAATCGGCTTCCTCCATCTAACAGAGTCCATGCTTCCATCTGCATCTTCATTGTCTTCTGCAATATATAATTTGCTTTCTCTGTCTAGCCGAGTCCATGCTTCTGTCCTGTTGTCTTTTACAAAAATTCATAAGTCTTTCTCAAATTTACTCTTGATTGCTGACTTCTTTCTATCTTTTCTTCTTCTAGGTCTCTTCATGATTGATTCGATTAATCTTGCAATAGCTTCCACATGATTTGTTTGATGTATTTCATTCTTTCATGTATTATCTAATGATATCGATCCTTATCTTTTTGTTCTTCCATTGGCATAGTTCTTCTTGCAACACATTATCTTCCAGGAGATAGATATACAAGATATGTACATAGATGATGCAAACAAGATATGTACAAGAACTAAGAAGAGTATTGTTACCTTCAAAAGAAGAAGTCTCTTTCGTCCTACTTATTCTTCTTTGTAGGTTCCTTTTCTTCGGCAACTGATGCTTCATGTTTCTCCTACCTTTTATTTATCTCGGGACAATGATTCTTTTAGTTGCCATACTTTCGACAGTTGAAGCATTGTACTTCTAAAATGTCTTTCTCTTGATTTGACTTCCTCCTTGAACCAAACTTCCTTTTGTTCCTGAAATTCTTGAATCTTCTTGTGAAGTCTTGATCATCGTACTTCTTTTGGGGTTTGTCTTTTGCACTGATCCTTGATTCTTCTTGAGCACAGCAAGTCCAAAGTTCTTCAAATGTCGGATACTCCTTCCTTGTGTTCATGCTTGCGGAAAATGCATCCCACGTCTTGGGAAGACCATTGAGTACTATGTTTACCAATTCCTTCTCTGAAGTGATCTCTTCAATATCTTGTCGTTGATCTCTTAACTAGGATATCCTCACAAAGTATGATGTTATGCTGTCATCATCATTCATCTTCATGTCACGGAGCTCATTCTTCAGACTCATAACTTGTCCAATGTTTCTAATCAAGAAGAGATTTGTTAGGGCATCGTACATCTTCTTTGATGAGTCAATATGGGAGATGTAGAGTATCGTTTATGGATTCCATTATGATACTCATGGAATTGATGTCGTCGTCTTTGAACTTCTCCATAACTACAATTTTCTACGGTTCCTTCTCTTTTCCTTCTTCAAAATTTGGTTCCACGATCTTTCCTTTTACGATATCCAACATTTTATTCTTGGCAAGGATGAGGTCAATCCTTGTCTTCCACTCTCTAAAGTTAGAGACTCCATCTAACTTGTTCTCTGACTTCATAGAATAAGTCATGGTTTCTTTGACTTGGTCAAACCCTAGATTTGACCACAAATTCAAACTTGACATCTTGGCTTGCTGAGAGTACCAGGAGATGCGCTAGGCTAGGGCACACTGATCTATCCAGAGATTAGGTCAATCCCTTCACTTAAGGTGCCTCAATGAGAGGATTAGGTTTTTTGCAACTGCACTTGCTAGTAACCCTAGCAGCAGTGCCTTGGTGACTGCTCCTGCTAGGAAACCCTAGCGATAGTTCTTCGATGAGCTTAATATCCTTATGGCTATGTTTCCTTCTAGAGGTTAGACTGAATGAAGGAGGTGTGGGCCCATAACCTGTTAGAATATAATGGATGTGCTCATTTTACCATTGACAATATCTCTATTGTCACCCAACCACAGGCCGAAGCCACCCACCGAGCACCTTAACCTTGATAGAGAATCACTCCAGAAGAAAACCCTAGGCTAGATATCCAAACAAAGGGTAGCACACCTTTCCCCAAGGATAGCGCATCAAAAAGAGATGATCAGATGTTCCAAACACTAGCCAAGAGATAGTCCAAGCATAACTGCTACCTGCAGTAGCTGCAACGACAACTCTCCTCCAAACCTACGCAGAAACTGGGCAATTGCAGTGTGCACAAGTGGTGCTCTGTAATTCTGAGACTGCTTGTCGGAATGAGAATTGGCCTCCTATATTTATACTAATTCTGGCTAACTGCCAGGGCTGACTTCTCATTCTGGGTATCTATTTGTTCAGTGTATATTATTATTTTTTGTTCACTTCTTCTCTTGGAGGCTAATAACCTAATATAAATTATCTTCTTGAGCTTACAAGTCTTCTAGGGTTATTAGCCAACTCATTAGGGTTTCTTCCTTCTTCCCGGAGTATTTTATCCTTGTCAAGTTTATACGTGGAGATAAATACCTTCTGCAGCTACCATAATATCAACAAGGAGGCCCTTGACAAACAATTGTTCAAATGTGTCTTTAAACTCCTCTATGATGTGCTCCATTTGCATAGCTTTGTTTTGAACTGATTTGAGCAATTTGTGCTTGGCGATGATTCTCCTAGCCCAGATGATCAATGCAGTTCTGTCTTTTACCCCAATAGTTTGAAGATCAGCAATGGGTAGATAATTCAACAAATCAATAGCATTTTGGGCCCATTCTGAGGGTTTCTTGGCTAATGTTTCATTAACAAAAATACACCTGGTTCGGGCCGTGGTAGCCACGTTGTCTTTGTCATTTATAAAATTCAAATAAACCTTGAACTTAGCAGCTTCTACAACAATAGCATCCCAGATCAGATGTTTAGCTCCTTGTAACAATGTTTTACCTTTTAACCTCGTTCTCATCTTTCTTACTCTCTCTTGCAAGTCTTGATTTTCTCTTTGGAGTGGAGTCATATTTTCATCCTTTATTTTCATCTCTTGTTTCATCTTTTCAAAGGCCTCTTTAAGGCTTTTGATTTCCCCTATCTGTAAACTCACCTAGGACATGGATTGAACCAATCCATCAGTGCTCGATCCAGCTTCTGCATTAGCAGGTACAATGACAACCATATCTGATGTTGCTACTTGTCCTTGTAACCAATTCTCTTTCTCCTTTTCCAGTTGCAACACTTTAGCTTTGTAATTTAGTGCTTCTTGTCTAAATGTTTATCTCTCTTTCTCTAGAGAAGCTAGCGTTGTTGTATTTGGATGGTCTAGGAAGGACATATTCAGTTTCTTCTTTAGGTTTTGTATCATCTTATCTTTCTCATCTAAAGAAGCCTTTACTCCTTGAGGGCCTTCAAATTCCAATCTTTTGACTTATGTTTTCCAGGCCTTACTGGATGTTTTCTCCTGCTTCAATTGTCCTTCTAATTTGATTGCATGTATTGTCAATATCAACACCCTTAGACCTAAACTCAGGTAGTCTGAATATGGCATATCACTAACATTCCTATGGAAATTTACTTTTTCTGGGGCACCAATATTTTCATAATGCATCTTGATTTCAGACACTTTATCAACCACTTCTATGTTAAATTTATTTCTTTCAATTGCCCTTACTGAGAGAAGGGAAGCCTTATGCTGAGAGATCTTCTCTGCCTCTGGAAACATGTCTCTTATTTCACTATTGTCCATACTTCCCTTCACAACATATTGGTTCATTAAGTCTTCTTTGGACTGATAAATTGCAGCAGGTGTCTTGCTAAAGATATGTTTTCTGTTGTTGAAAACCTCCGAGCTTCTTTCACTTTGTGGCATGCTTTTTGTACCAACCTTCTCGTTCTTGGTTGCACTTTCCACCATCTCCATGCTTGTTTTCACTTTAGTTTCTTCTTCTTCTAGGTCCACTACTTGAGAAGATGGTGTCATTTTCATTTTCTTAAGAATATTTTCCTGACTACTAGTGCCCAATGCCTCTAAACTACTCCTCTTGTAATAAACACTCTCCTTACGGGATTTAATAATTGAATTCAGAGAAGCTTTCTGTTCTGGACCTGTTGAGGGGAAGACTCTATTTGTTGTGTATGATCAGGCTGCAAAGTGATCTCCATATTTTCATAGACTTCCAAGTTTTCCAATCTATAAAATTCTTCAACTTGCTCATGTTTGTATGGGCTTTGTCTGCTTATCAGCCTCCTCTTAGATATGATCTGATGTGGTTTATATCTCCTCCCCTGTAACTGTGTAAACCCAAATTCATTGAGTTTGGCTTGATACTGAGGTAAACAAGACGTGGTCTTTACCACAAAGGGCCCCACCATGAAAGGGATTTTAAGTTAGATGCCTTGTGCGTCTTCAGAAAATGCTTTGTCTCTAAAATAATCCTTTGTCTGATGAACTCTAAGGAAAAGAGTCTGGGAGTCAAAAATACTGGTAAAAGGTAAGGTCATTCTTGATGTCCATACACCCAAATCACAATAGATTGTATGAACAACATCCAATCTCCCACCCTGCTCGATGAATTTGGTTGTAAAAATCTCTTCATTTCTTCTAGAACCCTTGGCAGGTATGTGCCAAAGATAAGGTTGTGCACCCTGGACATGATCTTATTTATAAAAATAAGCATGGTGATCCTCTTACATTTAGTTGATATGAATACATTTTTCAGGGAATTCGGTCTTGTTCGATTCTAGGAACATTCTGAGAAAGTGAGTGTAGTATCTAAAGTGTCTTAGTGAATTGAAATTTACCAAATGTTGATGCATATTATCAGTGATGAACCTGTCGAAACTGATACAAACGGACTAACTAGACTCTGACATAAATAAGGTCAACAGGAAACCCAACATGACCTCCACTACAAACATGTCTTTATCCAACCCTAAAATTTGACTAAGTAGGGAACAATCCCACTAGACCTCAATAATCATAACGTTTACACTGATAGGTAGCGACAGACTTTCAGAATGGTGTTCAGGTTTGACAATGGCTTGCAGAAACATGGCTTTTACTTCTGAGGGGCATTCTCTGTAGACTTTGATCATTTTTTCTTCCTCGAAGGGCTCTAACACTGTGAGTGAAGACTCTAGTATACTGTGGGTGTGTTGAAACAACAGACTATCTATTTCACATAAAACTTCTGACCCTCTCTTATTAAAAATGACATTTTCTTCCTGCGAATATTATTCTACACACCAGTTGACAAACTATGGGAAAGGAAAAACAACTTCTACGATGTAAGGGGTGATGGACGCTTAGGCCTCTTCAAGGAAGGGTATATGTTTTCCAACATTGTTTAGCAGAGTTGATCTGGACATGGAAATGGCCGAGATTGTTATTTTTGTGTCGAAAACGTCAAAGTCCCTGTCAATTAGGGCTTCTTCTCTAGAGATAAGATCTTGCTCAATTACAGATAAAATGACAAGGTTAGTGGCCATGGTGAAAAACACTTGTTAATCGGTGAAGAAAGAACAAATCTGATTCAGTTTCGAGCTTGAGTTTTGAATGGATTCTTTGCGCCAATTTTCAAATGTTTGAATGCTTCAAAATATCATAAAATAATGTCGAGGGCCCTCCTTTTATAGGTGCCTATCGATATCGTTGATTGGGGAAAACAGTTTTAGGTAGACCTCTTTTCACCCTGATGTACTTCTGATGATGCCACGTGTCCATGAATGAAACCAAAATAGTTTTCCATGGCCCGCCTTCGAATGATTATCCTTCGTGCTGCTTCATTGCCTGATATGTGCCTTAGCCGTTGATCTGGGCTACTTCAAGATAGATGGTCTGTCGGGTTCCATCTACTTTCGATATCGGGGGTTGGAGAAAATGGTTTTAGGTAGACTGCTTTTCGCCCCTATGTACCTCTAAGGGCCCCACACATCCATGAATGAAACCACGGTAGTTTTCCTTGGCCCATCTTCGAATGATTATCGTTCATGCTATTTCATTGTCTGATATGGGTCTCGGTCGTTGATCTGGGTTGCTTCAAAATCCACGGTCCACCGGGTCCTACCTTTCGCGCCTCCGCTATATTTTTCCATATGCCAGCAGATGTAGCCTAGTCCCCCAAACTATCATGTTTCCACAACGATGTAGCTCTTCGCTAAATTTCCAAAACTTAGATCCTATCTAGCCAAGAACTTCACCTAAACTCTTTGTTATTTCCTTGTTCCAGGAGTTTGTGATTCAACAACATACCCTTCATATGTTTAAGATCATTCCTAATAATAAAATGTGTTGGTTTAAAAAATTATCTAAATCTTTTAATACCATTTTTTATTACTAAGATTTCTTTATGGGATGAAGGATAATTATGTTATGCATTCTTAAAACATAAACCATACATGCATATTTGTTCCTACTTAGTATGTTTTTGTAATAACACAATAGCCCAAACATCATCAAAAACATCAGTTTCAATAATGAAAGGAGAATTTATAATATCATGAAGATCCAGACTAGGGAGGTTATGTATCTTTTACTTAATTATCTACACATCCTTTGTCATGTTTCTATTCTAGGGAATTTCTTTGCTTAGCCTCTTTGACAAGCACTTGACATCTTTTGCTTGATTTTCATAGAATTTTCTTATATATTTGAGACTATCGAGAAACCTCTACAACTTACTTTTTTCAAGTATTTGATCTAGGAATTTAGATAATTCTTGGAGAACATGTTCTTTTAGTTCAACCTTTCCTTGTGACAAGATCAGGAAAAGATATTCAATCTTGGTTTTCACGAATTCAAACTTCCTTTTACTCAGGGCAATGCAATGTATGTACAACCTATCATACACTTATTCTACATGTTTCTTATGTGGATTCATATCCAAAGAGAATACTAATAAATCATCAATATAAAAAATTACAAAATCTAAATCTTTGAAAACATCTTCCATTCTCTTCTAAAATTCAAATGGATCATTTTTTAATTCAAATGCCATGATTGTTCACTCACACTGCCCATGAGGAACTACAAGGTAGTTTTGAATCTGTCTTTTAGAGCTATGGAAATTTTCCAAAACCCACTTTTAAGATCAAATTTAATGAATACATTGATACTACCAATCGTTGAAAATAGGGAATCTTTTGAGGGAAGATGATATCTTATAGGGAGAAACTACTTATTGAGGGATTTGTTATTGGCCACCATGTGGGGATTTCCTCTTTTTTTCCTTAGAATTTTTATTCACATAAAATACAGGACTAACCCATGAGATTTGGCTAGGTTCAATCAATTTTCATTTAATAAATTCTACAATTTCATTTTTGTAGTATTCCATCTCTGATGTTGATCCCGATTATTTTTGGAATGAAATGAAAGAAGAGATATTACAACAAAATACAAATAAAATTTCCACAAACAGAGAAATACAACAATACATCATTTATATCAATGAAAGAAATGTATTGAGACTGTAAAAATATATTGTGCAAGACTCACTGGAATGGTGGTAGCATTATCTCTGAGAAGAGATGTGATGAATATGTTCATTCGCAAGAAGATCATAACAATGAGGCTCTGAAGGAATTTTTATGATAAACATGAATGAAAAAACCCTAGACATCGAAAAACATAACCCTAGGAGATGAAGCGCCAAAAGTCACGTGGGCCCCATTGGGGTAAGTTAGTACATTAACTTCCCAGGGTCGTAACTTTTGTATACAATCTCCATGTTGGGCATGTGATAGCCCGCTGGAAAGGTATTTTCAAGAACTATGCATTATGCCATAAAAATATGACTATCCCTATCGTTTGACTATGTAAAGAAAAGAAAACACTATTTAGAGCCCCGAAATGGCCCTGGAAGTACAGAATGATGTACTAACATGAAAACTTCCAAAGTAAGCTAGTTGGAATAGGTGAGAGGCCATGAATATCCACGTTGATGTTGTGTAGGGCTTTAGGACAGATGTAGAGACCTAATTTAATTAAGTCTAATAAGATTCATAAAATTTACACAAATAAGATTACTTCTACGCAGAAACAATAAGTAATTTATTTTGGCATAAGCATATAAGAAACATAAATTAATTAATGAAAAACAATCTAATGAATTACATAACAAACCATAGATACCTCTTACTGATGTTAATTCCTGCTGATTTGGTTGTCCTCCCTGCTGTCTTGCCTAGCCTGCTGCTTTGACCAAACTCTGTCCAAACCGACTAATGACCCAGCCAGCTAGGAGCAGCCTGTCTGGCTCCCTAGCTCCAAGATACTGTAAGGAATCCTAACCACCATGACCAAAACCCCCAACAACCCTGTGCCCCCTGCAATGATTCACAAAAACCTGCAAAATCAAACTCCCAACACCAGAAAATATGCCAAACTAGAAATACAGTGCCTTCCTCCAAAATGCTTCCTCCCCCCAAAATCATGCCCGTCTCTCGTTAGACACCTCCCATCATATCTCCCCCGATCCACTGAATCCATATCCTCCATTAATTACCTTATCCTCCCCATTATTACCTTATGCTTCATTTAGTACTTCATTCCCCCCTGCATACGTAAAGTCTTTAATTAAATAAATTAATTAAAGACTTTACGTATGCAGGGGGGAATGAAGTATTAAATGAAGGATAAGGTAATAATGGGGAGGATAAGCTAATTAATGGAGGATAGGGAGTCGGTGGATAGGGGGATATATGACGGGAGGAGTCCGACGGGAGAGGGGCATGATTTTGGGGGGAGGAAGCATTTTGGAGGAAGGCACTGTATTTCTGGTTTGGAATATTTTCTAGTGTTGGGAATTTGATTTTGGAGGTTTTTTTGAATCATTGCAAGTGGCACCGGGTTGTTGGGGGCTTTGGGCACAGGGGCCAGGATTCCTTACGGTATCCTCGAGCTAGGGAGACGGACATGCTGCTCCTAGTTGGCTGGGTGGTTAGTCGGTTTGGGCAGAGTTTGGTCAAAGCAGCAGGCTGGGCAAGGCAGCAGGGAGGACAAGCAGATCAGCAGGAATTGGCATCAGCAAGAGGTATCTATAGTATGTTATGTAATTCATTAGATTGTTGTTCATTAATTAATTTATGTTGCTT
Source organism: Picea engelmannii (assembly GCA_009831015.1). NCBI lineage: Eukaryota > Viridiplantae > Streptophyta > Pinopsida > Pinales > Pinaceae > Picea > Picea engelmannii. The sequence goes on along the minus strand of ML785605.1, from coordinate 395,071 downwards.
ATATGCTTATGCTGAAATAAATTACTTATTGTTTCTGTGTAGAAGTAATTTTATTTGTTTAAATTTCATGAATCTTATTAGACTTAATTAAACTAGGTCTCTACACATGGTATCAGATCCTTAGTTTGAAATATGGGCTTGAGGGCCAAGCTCCAACTCCAACTCTAGCTCCACCTAACCTGCAAGCCAAGCACACAATTTTTTTTAACACAGATATAGACATAAATATAAAATAATGAGCATAAATAACCTAGAAAGTCCTGAAATAACCCTCAAATAAAATCGGTAGCAGTAAGGAGACATGCAAATAGACCTACAACCCATAAACCCTAGGTAATAGACCTGAAATGACACCAAATAAATATATATTAAAAAAAAAAAAAACTACGTAGAAACCCTGAAGAAGAGAGAGATTGTTACAGGAAAGGAGATCTTGCACCTATTTCATTCCTTGTTCCAACCACATGTCAATAGTTAGAGACCACTTTCTCTCTGGTAAAATCCTTACCTGTAAATAGAACAGAAATAAAATAAAAATAAAAATAAAAAAAACCGCGAAGGTGTTGGCAGGCAACCCAATTTTTTTGATTGCTCTCAAAAAGATGCCTACACCCCTTGTCGTATTACGGAAAATCATTGTCGCATTGTGCTTTTAGACGTTAGTCTCATTTTTGCGACCATTACAATTCAATTTCGACTCAGTTTTCACAACTGCAAGTGTGAAAACACCTCTTTCGTTGCTAAGATTGTCGTCGTCTTTGGTTGATTTGCTGAAAGATACTTGATCACTGGTTTATCACACGACTGCTAAGGTTTTATCGAACTTATGTTCTTGAGCATTATCTTACCTTGATTGCGCATTTGGATATATTTCATTGTTAAATCTTTGGGCATAAAAGTTATTGGTCTTGTTCTTATCTTATGAAAATTATAATGGATTTGGTCATATTGATTTTATCCTCGCTATGGACTTTCACTCGATTATTATATGAAGAAATTTTGATTGCATGGTTCTAAGACTTTGGAGTACAAACATATATAATATGCACCAAATACATGGACAAGTTTATAAGGTATGATAGCAATGTTTCAAGG
>ML785605.1:349947-378859 GCA_009831015.1 Picea engelmannii | reverse complement strand
TGACAATTAAGTAGTTGATTTAAGTTATTATAATCGTAGTTAGTATATTGTATATATAAGTAGTTAGTAATTCATAGTTAGATTAGCATAGTTAAGTTAAGATTGTTTTATTAGTTTCTAGTTTCCTCTATTTAGTTTAATTTCTTTTATTTAGTTAGTTAGTTTGTTTTAGTTTCTTTTATTAGTTTCTAGTTTCCTTAGTTTAGATTATTTAGCTTAAATTACTTTTCTCTTTGGTTTCCTTACGAGACCTTAGAGCGGCCAACGGAGCCGTTAAACTCGTCAGGGTGGTCCATACCAAACGGCTTGGGTTATTTAGACAACCCCGGACCGGTTCCACTCTCCCAGTTGACGGATGGACTGTTTCGCCCGTCAACAGAAGGTTAACATTGATTATATATATATAATCAATATTATGTATATTATGTAAAGGAAAAAAAAAAGAATAGGTAGCCAAAAGAAAATATCTACACCAGAAAATATCATTGTAAATTAAACTACCAAACAAAATACAGCAGAATAACATAAACGATTTAAACCACAAACAAAACAAAACAAAAAATATTTAGCTGTTGGGACTCAGATTTTGGGTGGTGATACATATGAATTGTCATCAAGGTTGTTAGCCATTACACTGAATGAGAGCTTCATATATCATCATAGTCCAGCTACCCACTCGCCCAAACCTTTTACAGAGGGAGGAGTCGGTCTCATCACTTCTGAATAAACTTCTTCCACAACATATTTTCTATCAACATCTAAAAGATTTTCGTACTAAACTTTGTAACGTTGCCCATCAGCATAAATTATCCTTGCTCTGCACCATGAACCAAAAGGACCCTCATCTCTTCTACAAAACTCCACCATACTTCCTCCCTTCAACTTCATTCTGTGTCTATTAACTGGAAAAATCCAAAAATGAGTCGAATGTTTCGATAACCAGCAAAATCTTGGTTGAAACTCCAGTAATCGATCTCTTCAATGAAGAAAATGGCATCAGAAAGACCTCAAACAAGATCAGACGCCACAAATTCAAACCCTAGGGTGATATCTACCCAACAATGATATGAATAAATAGTGATACCCCTTCTAAACAATTACCCTCGTTGTCATTCTCAGTGAAGAGCTTATCACATCAACCAGTGTGTACCATAATACCAGCATCATATACCACAGTCTCTAAAAAAATCTAGCTAGGAGGGTACTGCCTGAGTGACTAGATTGAATATTAGGCTTGGCAGTAGGAAAAGTCGGTGGGAGATCAGGATTTTCGACTCTCCTGGCAACACAAAACAATGTCGACATGAAAGAAATCCCATCTCCGAGGGCATGATGGAACCTAAAAACCATAGTGGCTTTGGCCTTGTTTGTTTTGTACTTTATGAAGTGTAATTCCCAAAGAGGATGTGAGTGATCCAAAGGCCTGTGGGCCAACTTAGAGATGTATTCATCCACACAAGCATCATATGAGTCCTGGCCAATAGGGAACTCTACAATAAATGTGTGGTTTTTCGCGTTCATTGTTGTTTTCTGCCATCATAAAACTCCCAGATCATCTTCTTTCTACAAAGTACAAATCTCCAATCTATGTGAAACAGTATTATAGAAGATAAATATTAGTTTTCAAGGTTTACAGTATGTTCACACAATACATATTGGGCTATTGTGTGGATAGGTGCTCCTCGGATTTAGTGGGAGCTGTAACATGGATAAACATTTTGTATCTCAAATAATATTAATTCTGATCCAGTATCAAATTTCTTAAAAGACTTGTACACTTATTCATTATCAAATCTTTCAAAGAACATATTTTTACACACATATATAACACTGAGCATAGGAAGAGAACAATCACCATTATACAATATAAAAGTGGGTTCCTTGGTAAGGCAGCGCCAGTGATAACTTTAGTGGAGCGAGAGATGTATGTTACGGCTTCTTCAAATTCAAAGACCACGTTTACACAAAGAGACAAGAGAGAATTGCTCATAACCTGGCTGATGGGGTTTACTGGCTGCCCTTGCCCTTCCATTTTATGGTCATCAATGCCCAGATTCATATGTGACTTGAGGTCCATGCTATGAAATCTTATTGGCTGACCAAAAAGAGATTTACATAATCGATCTATGAGATGGTTTTGAATTGGATGGATCGAAAACGTTGAAGATAGACAAGATTGTCGATTTGTCTCACCTGGGGCTCTAAGTAAGTATACTATAATAGGGACCCTCGATGACCCTTCTCAGCCTCAAATTATGAGCTCAAATGCATCAGAAAGAAAGATAACTACGCCTTACTGGGAAAATCAGAGATCATAAAACAAATATCATAACAGAGAACTTCACACATGGTAGATAAAAAAAAAGATTTTTGAAAAAACTAAAATAAAACCCCAAGAAAAGGTTTAAGCTTAAGCTCTTCTGAAAAATAAATAGAGAAAAAAAATACCCACAAAGTTTTGGAAGACCTCAAAACCCTCACTCCTCCTGGGACCTGCAGCGGAAGGAATCAGAGGCTTTCTCTGGCTGTGCTTGGAGCCTATCCTCATTGTCGGTCTCTCCTCTAACACTTCGATCACCTGGGATAATATTTAGGGCTCACAAGGGGCGTTTCTTGTGCACAACGTGTCCAAGTTCAACACCAAACGCCAAGACACCAGAAGAAGCCATGAGAGAAGGCCATGGCGGTCGACCGGGTAACCAGAGGCCTCGCAAGAAGAAACAAAGAGGAAAAGAGGAATTAGTGTTACGGCGTGTAGGGTTAGGTTTAGGTCAGGAGGGCGTTGGAGGAACAAGGGTAGGGCATGTGGGCTTCACGTGTGCCCGCCCTTTGTTATTTAAAAAAAAATTGTTGTTTTTAAATTATTTGTTTAAATTTATATATGTTTTATTTTAGTTATTTTTTTTATTGTTTTATTTTTATTATTGATTATCGTAACTCATTTATATATATTATTTGTTTATTTATTTTTATTATTATTTTTTTTTATAATGATAAATAAACAATATATATATATATTAATAAATAAAGTTAAAAAAAAATTGAAACGTTTTGGAGTCTATGGGTTTTGAACCCACGACCACCCACCGCCTAAGCCTTAAGAAACAACCCAATACCAACGTGCTACACATGAGTCTTTACAAAATTCATATACATACATAAATTAATGGTAACAGAGTACTATCCCGAAGCATAATCTTTGATTATCCAAGCGCCAAGCTCACGAGACCATGCACACAACTCATCGAGTCAATCGCCAAGTCCTTCCATTCCATTCCACCAGTCAAAGCCAAGTGCTAATCTCTAATGCCTGAAATCCACTCTACAATCCTCAAGACTCGCACTTGCAGCCACCGAGACACACAATTCAATGCATATGTACAATGCTCCAAGGAAAGCTCATGAGTTAAGCATCGAAGGATAACCTTAGACTCATTTCATCGACATTAGGTTGGAAGTCACCTTCTTTAGTTGTAAACACAAAGTATAAAGACTTAGAATGAGATAAGTGTGAGGGGATTTCATGCATGCTAGGAAAGTAAGCTAGAGGAATTGGCGAGTATGGCACAAAGCTAATGTAGCTACGAGGCGAGAGGAGTCAATAGTTTTCTTAGGTGAAGAAATCAAGCTTAGACGCTTTATCCATAACCTAGCCAATCCCCTAAAGAGAGTAACATATGTTTACAGACAAGTAAAGAAAAACTTACCCCTAACCCTGTTTTCTAGTTTAAGTAGCGCAAATTTGAAACATCCTTGAACTCACCCTGACAATTTTGGTTGATGCAGGTTAAATCATATAGGATGGTTAGGACTCAAGGGAATAGAGGCAGAGGAGCATCATCGCAGTCATCGCCAACACTTCCAGCGCCGCCACCACCATCGTCGGAGCTAGCTCTCATACTACTCTCTTTGGAGGCCATAAATGAGACTTTAAAGGGGCGACAACCAACAGGGATCGAAGTGGAGCCCCCACCATCTGGAACGGGTAATCCAGAAGCATCGAGGGATTCAGGTTGAGGACCTCCACCTGAAGACATGACTCGATAATTTCAAAAGATCAAACTTCCGGAGTTTGCTAGGGGTCGCGCGAGCGAATGTGCAGAAGCATGGTTGGAAGGCATGACAAGGTGTTTTGCCTTAAGGGACTATGCATCCACCTCAAAGGTGAAGATAGGAATTTTTCAGTTAAGAGATAGTGCCTTGAACTGGTGGGGCAACCTGGAAAGACAACTCAATCTTACCCCAGAGACCGTATCTTGGGAACTTTTCAAGGAGAGGTTCCAAAGGAAATATCTTCCAGCTTACTATGAGGAACAACAGGTAGGGGCATTTCATGCTCTAGCACAGGGAAACATGACCATAGAGGAATATGAGATTAGGTTTATGGAATTGGTCAAGTACATTTCATATATGGATAATGACCAACAACGAGCGGAACACTTCGTCTATGGGCTAAACCCTAAGACAAGGGCTATGGCGCGGATGTGGAAACCGTCTTCAGTAGCGGAAGTTGTGGAAAATGGTCGTTATGTGGAGGAACAGATGAACTTAACCGGAAGTATGAGACCGACCTTTCTGCATCATCCTGGACTCGTAGGGAAGGCCCCTAGGACATTTCCTAGGGGAGGGAGCTCAAGGCCACCTCCATATGGTAACAGAGTTGCACCAAGGACAGTAACTGCAGGGATTTCAATGGCAGCGAGTGCCGCATCTCGTTCATCACCAACGATGCAGATAGGTCCACGACCATCTCAGGGAACAACTAGTAGGGGTTGGGGTTCCAGGGGAAGGAACTCATTTCAGAGATAGTCACATAACAGTGCGCAGGTTCAATCTCGTGTTACCTGTTGGGGATGTGGAGGACCCCATTACCAGTGTGACTACCCAGAGTTACAATCTGGATTTGTGCATAGAGAAGGAAAGGCCCCAATGGGAAGATCAAGTAGCAGCCACCATATTTACATAGCGGTTAATAATCGCCAGGCCGAACACCACTCCCCAATGGTGGAGTCATTAGGTACGCTAAATCATATCAATGTTAAGATTTTATTTCATTCTGGTGCGACAGATAGTTTCATTTCACCATCTGCATTAGAAAAGAGTGGGTTGGTAGCCTATGATCATAATGAATTTAAACAAGTCGAGATGGCTTCGAGGGAAAAACAAGTGGTAGGACCTAGCGTTGATAATTGTATAGTAGACCTCGGAGTGTGTACTACCATGTTGAAGGTATACATCACTGCTCTCGGGGCGTATGACCTAATCATTGGAATGGATTGGTTAGAAGCTCATCAAGATTTGGTGGATTGTTTTGCAAAAAGGGTGCTCTATGTTGATGACGAAGGAAGGCCAATAGAGATCCAGGGTGTACGGAGAAAAGTGTCATTACGCTTTATCTCAACTATGAAGGTTAAGAGATGCTTGAGACAAGGGTGTCGACTATATGTAGTGGAAGCAGTGAATGAAATGAAGGGACCCTCATTGGATCAATACCCGGTATTTTCAGAATTTAAGGATGTTTTTCCGAACGAGTTACCAGGGTTATCTCTAGTGAGGGAGCTTGATTTTACTACTGAGCTAAAACCTGGTGCATAACCAATTTCCAAGACTCCGTATCAGATGACAGCGCTGAAACTTTGTGAATTGCAAATGCAGTTAAAATAGTTACTGGACTTAGGGCTAATAAGGCCTAGTGTTTCACCTTGGGGTGCAGCGGTAATTTTTGTAAAGAAGAAGGATGGATCCTTATGATTGTGTATAGAATACATTAAATTGAACCATGCTACAATGAAAAATAAGTACCCGAGGACACGAATAGATGACCTCTTCAATCAGATGAAAGGAGTGGTGGTATTCTCAAAGATTGATTTGTGATCAAGGTATCATCAGTTAAGGATTAAGGAAGGGGATATCCCAAAAATTGCCTTTCGAACTCTGTTTAGACATTACGAGTTTGTTGTAGTACCTTTCGGATTGACCAATGCGCCAACAGTATTCATGAGCCTCATGAATGGTGTATTCCGGGAGTACTTAGACCATTTTTTACAAGTCTTTCTAGATGACATACTCATGTATTCCATTGACGAAAGAGAACATGAGGAACACTTGCGAGTGGTGTTGTCCTGCCTTAGGGAGAACAAATTGTATGGGAAGTTGTCGAAGTGTTCCTTCTTCCAGAAAGAGATCCACTATTTAGGTCATATCATTTCCAGCGAAGGAATCTCTGTGAACCCAGAAAAGGTAAAGGCCATTATGGAGTTGCCAGTGCCGAAAAATGCCCATGAGGTAAGAAGCTTCATGGGGCTAGCAGGTTATTATCAGAGATTTGTGGAGGGATTCTCCAAAATAGCAAAACCCATCACCACTTTGCAGTGAAAGGGGGTCAAGTATGAATGGACTAAAGAATGTGATAGTACATTCATGGAGCTTAAGAGGTTACTGACTAGTGTGCCAATTATATGAGTGTCGGATATGGAAAAGGACTTCACAGTCTACACGGATGCCTCGAAGCAGGGGTTGGGGGTCGTGCTAATGCATGATGGAGGAGTGATAGCTTATGAATCAAGGAAGTTGAAGAAACATGAAGAGCTATACGTGACTCATGATTTAGAGTTGGCAGTTGTAATGCTAGCTCTGAAACTTTGGAGGCACTATCTTGTGGCGAGAAACTTCAAGATCAAAACATACCATCAAAGTTTAAAACATCTCTTCACTCAAAGGGATCTGAATGCTCGACAAAGGCGATGGAGTGAGCTTATGAGTGAGTACGATTTTGGTATTTCATACATCAAGGGAAAGGAAAATGTGGTTACAGATGCCTTGAGTAGGAGACCACGTGTGTTCTCCTTTGTACTCTTAAAGGTCAATCTGAGGGAACATGTGTTGACACAACTCCAAGGAGACAGTTGGTATTTAAAGGTTACTTCAAACCTCCAGAGTGGGAGGCAGTTAGATCCAAAGTATAAAGGATATAGTCTGGAAGCAGACAAACTATTGAGATATCGGGGAAGAATGTACATCCCTAAAAATGGGGATATTCGAAGCATCATATTGAAGGAAGCCCATAGAGCACCTTATTGTGTGCATCTGGGTGTGAAGAAGATGTACACAGACATGAGGAAGCTCTCATTCTGGGTAGGCATGAAGCGTGATGTAGTCCATTTCATCACCAAATGCCTAGAGTGTCAACAAGTGAAAGCCGACCACCATCACCCAGCAAGCCTCCTACAACCACATGATGTTCCTATGTCCAAATGGGAAGTCATATCTATGGATTTTGTTGTGGGCTTGCCTCTCACATCTCATAGACACAATGCCATTCTTGCGATAGTGGATAAGTTAAACAAGAGTGCTCATTTTATTCTGGTTATAGACACTTACAATGTCACTGATGTGGCACGTGTGTTTGTAAGTGAGGTTATCCGTTTGCACGGGATACCTAAGAAGAAAATTTCAGATAGGGACTCCATATTCACTTCTAGGGTTTGGACAAGTTTGCAGTTAGCGTTGGGAACTCAATTGAACTTAAGAACAACTTATCATCCTGAAACAGATGGCAAATCGAGAGAGTAAATCAAGTCATGGAGGATATGCTCAGGATGCATGTCATGGATAATCAAACCTAGTGGGAGAAGTACCTACCTTTGGTAGGGTTTGCCTACAATAACAGTTTTCATAGCTCCATCGAAATGCCACCCTATGAAGCTTTGTATGGAAGGCCATGCAGAACTTCGTTGAGTTGGGATAGACTAGAAGATCAAGTAACAGTTGGGCCAGAATTGATTCAAGAGATGGAGGAATAGCTGATTCAGATTAGGCAGAGACTAAAGGAAGCACAGGATAGGCAAAAAAGTTATGCAGATGCACACAAGACCGACCGAAGTTATGAAGTGGGAGACCAAGTTTTCATTCATATTAGGCCTAATAAGAGTACCATATGGTTCAGGAAGGGGACAAAGTTGTCACCTCGATTTATAGGACTGTTCATAATCCAAGAGAAAATTGGACCCGTTGCCTATCGTCTCGTACTGCCACCCCACTTGCATAAAACTCATAATGTTTTTCATGTATCTGTTTTACGACATTATGTTGCTGATGAATCACATAAACTAAATTGGAAGGAATTGCAGGTATTGGACGTGGGAAATCTCACGGTAGAACTGTTACGCATATTGGACCGTAGAGTCTGACAACTTAGGAACTATCTAGTAGACCAAGTTAAGGTCCAATGGGACAAGAATAGTCTAGGATATGCTACTTGGGAAGACGCTGAGACACTACGACGAGACTATCCCTCACTTTTTTTGACCACCTCGAGAATATGTTTCTCGAAGGTTGGGTGTATGTAACACCACCTTTTGACTTAGACAACCAAGATTACATAAGGCCTACATATATTATTTTCTATTCACAGTGAAACTATTAAATGATACACTTAAACTTTTAAGATGTATGAACCTTTATGAATGTTTAAGTGTTATTGATGATGATGGATATAATGCGATATATTATGAGAATGTAAATTTTATGAATGTTTAAGTGTTATTGATGATGATGGATATAATGTAATCTACTATGTGAATGTAAACTTTATGAATGTTTAAGTGTTATTGATGATGATGGATATGATGCGACATATTGAGTGAATGTGAATCCTATGAAGGTTTAAATGCTATTAGAATGATGGGATATGAGGCAATCTATTTGGTAAATGATAGTTTTATGAATGACTATCGAAATTGAATTATGGGATATTATGAGATCTATTTCTAACTTGAAAATTTTGATGTTAAGTTGTTGGTACATGGATACCGAATTGAAATGACGATTGTATGCAATTACATGATGATAATGCATAGAAATGTATGATTTTGTGTTACAGACTAATCTGCAGGTTATGGACTATGAAATAAGCAAGGGATAATTATGATGAAAGTGGATGTCATGACCACTAGCTGAGAAACATTATGGTATGAATATTTGCATGTGAAATTTTATTGGTTTGGATGCATTGCCATGATATGTGGACCAGTGCAGGATTTCAGGTGATGAGACTGCCCAAAACTGAATAAACTATGACAAAAATCTCAGCAACACGGTGCCACTATATATTCCATTGTAGGGTGTGGACCCTAGTTATGATTAGGAGGGGTGGAGGCATTTCCCACCATGTATCCTCTGAAACTTGAAGTCATGGGAGGACGGTGTTAGCTCACACTCCCCTAGACGTGTGATGATGACTGCCAGTTGCCTGTTGGGGAAGCATGGTCGAGATAGTGACACTTCCTCTTACGGGTTCTATTTGGAGTTAGGTCAATATAGTTGACGCTCCAAGATAGTCTAGCAAAGGAAGGATAGGAATGAAGATGGAAATAAGTTAGGGAGGAAGGATGAGGAGAAATAGTTGAGAAAGTGTGGAGATTTGTCTGGTGGTGGAATTTAATGTTTTTCCCTTCTAAAAAGAAAATGTGTATATATGAATATTCATAATTATGTAACTAAACCACAGTTGTCTAAATAAAATTGTTGAACCAGATAATTGTAATTAAAGGATTTCACAAACATTTGATTGGTTTATTGTCTTTTATAAAAGAATAGTCTTGTTGATTGGATTGGATGCATACATAAATTACTATAAGAGTGATAGTTATTGATTATTAGTACATGCATGAGACTTGTATGTACTAGCTACACATGCATTTCTTGTACATGTACATTAGTATGTATGAGTTTTCTTGGCTTACTTACTAATAATGTCGGTTAATTGTTATGAATGTGGGAACCATGTTTCTTTTCCTTTGTATCATGAAATACCTTAACTTCGGGACAAAGTTTCCTGAAGGGTGGGTGTATGTAACAACCTTGGTTAGATAGTTTCATAGGGTTTATCAGGTATAATTAATTAGATAATTAACTGTCCTAATATGTTTTAGTTAAACAATGTCTATTTCTTAATAATATTTCTTAATTGATTATTTATTAATTAATTGTTTATATCTATTGATTGATTAATTAATTAATCAAGTGACTCATTAAAGGTTTTTGTAATGAATTAAAGGGGCTTAATAATTTTAATTTATTTAATTAAAGACTTTACGTATGCAGGGGGGAAGGAAGTATTAAATGAAGGATAAGGTAATAATGGGGAGGATAAGGTAATAATGGGGAGGATAAGGTAATTAATGGAGGATAGGGAGTCGGTGGATGGGGGGAGATATGATGGGAGGATTCTGATGTGAGAGGGGCATGATTTTGGGTGGAGGAAACATTTTGGAGGAAGGCACTGTATTTCTGGTTTGACATATTTTTTGGTGTTGGGAATTTGATTTTGGAGGTTTTTTTGAATCATTGCAGGGGGCACCGGGTTGCTGGGGGTTTTGGGCACGGGGGCCAGGATTCCTTACAGTATCATGGAGCTAGGGAGACGGACAGGCTGCTCCTAGATGGCTGGGTGGTTAGTCGGTTTGGGCAGAGTTTGGTCAAAGCAGCAGGCTGGGCAAGGCAACAGGGAGGACAACCAGATCAACGAGAATTAGCATTAAGAAGAGGTATCTATAGTCTGTTATGTAATTCATTAGATTTTTGTTCATTAATTAATTTATGCTGCTTATATGCTTATGTTGAAATAAATTACTTACTGTTTTTGCGTAGAAGTAATCTTATTTGTTTAAATTTTATGAATCTTATTAGACTTAATTAAATTAGGTTTCTACATTTGTCCTAAATCCCTACACAAGATCAAGGTGGATATTCATGGTCTCTCACCTATTCCAACTAGCTTACTTTGGAAGTTTTAAACCCACAATTACAACAGACCTGTAAGTGAAGAACCCAAAATTACAAATAAATTTCTCCATTACAGAGAAACATGTTGAACTAAAAACTGTCAATATGAGCCAGTTGGAATTTGGAACAGGTAGGTGGCCACCAATATCCACCTAAATCAATCCTCCCACCTTAGGAAGCAATGGTCTCCATTGCGTTGAGTTCTCGGTGAAGAGGGGAAAGCGTTTTATGAATTTGAACCTTGGTGAGTTGTGTGCCTTGTTGGAGAATTTGTGTTGCTTGGTTTACGGAAGGATGTCATGAACCTGTTGCTGGTGGGGTTGAATATGTTCCACCAATTTGTTGTCTCTGGGATTGACGTGGCATAGTGTAGGCACCATTGTAGGTGAAGAAACAATATCTTATTTCTCTTATGAAATCTACTTCTGTTGGATAGAAGGTGTTGAGGATGCAGTGGTTGTAGTGGCCTTTTGTGCATCCTTTGAACAGTCTGTGAAGAGGATGGATTTTCCAGTATAAGAGATTACCCTGTGGCACTATTTTGGTGGAATAGTAGTCATAACTACCTCTAGTATCTTGTAGAGTTGACCCCCCAGAGTAATAATGAAACTATGAGGTTGATACTCATAAACAACATGACGTTTCCACATATATGGTCAGCCCAAAACAACATCACACACTACCTCATCCTTGACAGGTTGGGTTCCATAGGATAGGTGACATTGTTGGATGACATAGAGATCTCATCCCTAGTGAAGCCACCCTATGTTGTATGGTTGTAGATGTGGTGTTCTCAACAACCCCAACTTTTTGACGACCTCAACTAAGATGAGGTTCTGCTAGATATTTCTATCAACAATGAAATGCAACAAGGTCCCCTCCACCCACATATGTGAATGGAAAAGGTTATCCCCCTCTTCAGGATCTACTGGTTCTTCTGGTTGAATTGTTGCAGTCGTGACAGTACCAATAGGGTCTGCATCGATGATCTGTCTATTTTTCAATATTGCCTGGATCAAACATTGAATCAGGGTTTGTACCTTTGTCTTTGACCTCAACCACCAATGACTGTTTCGAGCGACATTCATCGGTGTTGTGCTATGGGATTTTGTGGAAATCGCACCACTTCCCAGTGTCATTCTTTGTATTTCCTTTACCCTTCTTTTTCTATGTCTTGGACTGGTTTTTGAAAGGTTGTTGGTCAGGGACATCTTTACCATGCTTTGGTTGTTGTGGATTTCCAGACCCAAACTCCCATTTTTTCTAGTGCCTAAATTTCTACTCGATTTTGACATCATATCAATAGGTATCTCCCAACGATAAGATGTTTAGGAAATCCATTTCAATTTGGATGTACCTATGCAGAGCCCCACAGTATTTCAGAACCATATTGTTGCTTGGAGTATTTGATACCCATCTTGGTTCACAACATATGGAAAGTATTTGTGAAATATGACATTGTTTATCTCTTCTATTGCCGCAGTGTGTTTCATCTCATGTACTAGTCTTCATAGTTATCAACAGGGTAGTATTGTCCCTTGACTGCATCCACAAAACAATCCCAAGTGGGCTCGACCCCATATATTCCAGATTCCTCTGCTGAAATTTGTTCCCAGTAAGTTTCCCACCAATGTTTGACATGGGGGACAACCTTGAGAAGTGTGAAGGTGATATTTTCCCTATTAGAAAAATTGTAAACATAGAAATAACCTTCTAGCATATTTAACCATTTTTCTAATGCATCTGCATCTATCTGACCTTCGAATACAAGAATATCAAAATTAACTTGTACCTTGAAGGGAGAGGTTCCTACAAAGTGGTCTCTTGATGAAGATGCATATGTTGCTATCAACATGCATTGAAGGATGTGGGAAAAATTCTACATCATTTCGTCCCTATGTCATGCGAGAGTTTTCTCAAGAAACAGGTTAATAGAATCTTCTACTCTGATGTTTTTCTTTTCTGTCACCATAGAGGGTTTCTTGGGCATGTGAGAGAAATTTTCCTCAAGAGATACAAGCTCGAGGCCCAACTTGCTATACTTCAACCTCCTTAGGGACACACACTGAAAAATGATCAAGAGCACCCTGCTTTGATACCACTGATCCATATTATTTTCAAAACGAAAATAAATAAGAGATATTACAATGAAACAAACATAAAAATTACTAGAAACAGAGAAATGCAACAATACATTATTTTTATTAATGAAATAAATGTACATAGAATGTAAAAATACAGAGTGAAAGACTCGCTAGAATGGTGGCAACTTTATCTCTGAGAAGAGATGTGATGGATACGTTCATTCACAAGAAGATGATTACAATGAGGCTCTGAAGGCATTTTTATGATAAACATGAATTCCAAAACCCTAGACATCCAAAAACGTAACCCTAGGAGATGAAGTGACAAAAGTCATGTATGTATTTTAGGTGTGTGATAGCCCATTGTAAAGTTATTTTCAAGAACTAGGCATTATGCTGTCAAACTCTGACTTCATCTGTAGTTTGACTATGGAAAGCCAAGAAAACAATGTTTAGAGCCCCAAAATGACCCTGGAAGTACAGAAATATGTACTAACATGAAAACTTCCAAAGTAATCTAGTTGGAATAGGTGGGTCACCACCAATATCCACTTTGATTTTGTGTAGGGCTTCAGGACAACTCCATAAGTGAAGAACCCACAATTACAAAGAAATGTCCCCATTACAGAGAAACGTGTTGAACTGGAAACTGCCAAGATGAGCCAATTGGAATTTGGAACAGGTGGGTGGCCACCAATATCCTTCTGGATCATATGGTGACATGTGATTAGTATATGCTTTCTATTGTTTATCTGCATATCCTTCACAGTATGGAAAATCTACAAAATATTGTTCTCTCATCCAAAAGGCACATGGATATAGTTGGAAGTGCAGTGATTCTTTAGCTTTTCTTTGATGACATGGATTACTTATAATCCATGAAACTATGCATTCTTGATTATTTTTGTAATCTTTGAAAGATTCTCAATTAATAAATCTATTTCATCAAGAGGCATGTCCATTTGGACTTTTCTTTCATATGTTTGTTTACTAGGAAAAGTCATTGGTTTTCCTTGGATTGTAAAGATTATAGTATGATGGTCGATTGTCATTGGAAAATATTTATTTACATTATCATGGCCAAGAAATATATCAAAACCAATCTCAAAACAATACAAATTTACAATTGTTTTAACACCATTAAGGAAAAGAGGAAAATCATGAGCAAATCCCTTGATTGGTATTTTGGTCTTATTTACAACAAAGAAGGAGAGTTTGATAGGTTTTCAATAATATATTTAGGTATTGCGCCAAATTTATCGCATGATCACATTGCACCAGTGTTATGTTTTGCATCCAAAGAATACTAGTTGTATCCTAAAATATTTATATCCACTTTAATTACCAACCTATCATCCTAACCTTTGCATTAAGGAATTAGTGTCATCACAAACTAGTTTTATGTAATTAATGAATTAGATTCATCTTCTGTCATGGTGTTGTGAAGAGTACCAAAAAATTCATCCAATCCTTGATCAATCCCATGTTCATGTATATGATCATAATATCTTTTTAGTTATTCTAATTTTGCTTTATCAACTTTAATAAAATCAAGCATTTCTTGTATTTAGTTTTTCTTTTCTTTGATTGTCTCTTATTTTTCATCAATATGTTTTTCTAAGATAAATTTAGAACTGAACTCGGAGAAAGTATTTTCTTCTTCTTCATCACTATCAATAAAAGGAACTGCATTTTTCTTTCCATAGTATTATTTTTGTTAGAAGGATCGTATATCTTCAAATTTGTTCTGTTCATAGGAGAAGCTTATTCTTATGGAGGAATGAATAAGCAAAATATGTATAACCATGGGAAGGAATTTCTTCAAACTCTTTATCAAGAGGATGGTAATTAAAAATATTCACCATATTGATATGCATGATGGAGGACACTTAAGTTTGGAGGTAAGAAATATTATCTTTAAGACTTTTAATAATATGAAAATCTCATGGATTAAGAGTTTTCAAATGGACTTGAATGGAAGAAATTTGTACCTCAAGATCAGAGGGGCTAGGATCCATCATATTCATGTTTAGTTTTTGTAGAGAAATAAAGTCAATTTTATCAATAGAAGAGTTGGTACCCAAATAAATAGTTAGATTATTTACATTTGGAAAAAAAATCAAAATCAAAATTTAATGACTATGTAAGAGAAAGGTACCCACTATCTAAATGAGTATGAACGAGTTCCCAATAAGTTGCATCATATACATGAGTAAAGTTATACATTAATTTATATTGGAATTTTGTTTTACCTCGTAGAGGATATTGATTATCCCAGTGGCTAGGATTATGGAAAATGTAGTAGTTGGCTTTAAGGCTGGGAGACTATCTTTTCTTGAAAAACGTTTTTCTAGGTTGTTTCTTAGTCTTAAAGAATTTTCCGGACTTTTAAAATTTATGCTAAGGTTTGTGATACCTAGATTTACAATTTCTATATTTACAATTTGTTCCACAGCTTGAATTTTTATGTTTTCCTTTTCCACAACTGAAATGGTAAGTTTTTTCATAAATGTAGTAGACAGAGTGGTCAAACCCTAATTGTTTCTTGATAGACTTTACAGATTTTCTTCTCATTATTTCTTTCTACAAAGTGGTCATAATTTTCTCATGAAATCTTGTAAGTGATGGATCTTTGATGTTTGTTTTTTCTATTTTCATTATTTTCCTTACAAGATTTGTTATTCTACCAAGCATTGAAAAGGGATAGTTTCGTAAATAGAAATGGTATCAGAGTCATGGGATTTGTATAACAAATCCTGCATTATACAACATAATTTTGGGTGATCCATAATATTACAAAATCTTTGTTTCATAAAGAGATTAGAATACATATGTGTATCATTTTTTTAATCTCCTTAAAATTAATGAACAGCCACCTTTATTGATTCTTTAATGGGATTTACATATTCCATGACATGAAGCTTATCATCTTCATTCAATCTATTCCACCACAGATCAAGGTTTTATGTAAACCCATGTCAATCTTAGGGAAAGTTCTCCCCAGGTGAACTTATTCTTAAATATTTTTTTTTGTGTTTTATCCCATGTTAACCACTCTTATATAAACATCATGATCTCATTCTTAGACCTGCAATTAAAATTTGTGATTGGAGTAGGTTCTATATTTTCTCGGCTAAAATTGTAGTGATCTTCATAGTTGGCTAGATCATATGGTATTTTCATGTTTCCACCACATTTAACATTACACCATTTTCCCCAAGAACTATGTAATGGTTTCCTGCGACTGTCATCATGAGTGGTTTTGGGCATATCTTCAATTTTGACTCTAGACCCTTCTAGTTGTTTTGTTTTAACAACTTTGATTTCTGTCAACTGGGCCTTTACTAGCTAAAGTTTTTCTTGAGCCAATCTAATTACATTCTCTATATTTGGAAGTTTTGATGGATTTTTCTCTAGATCGTTTAGAAGGAATGTTTGGTGCTTGAGGGCTTGGTTTTATATTCTAGTCTAAATAAACTAAATATTTATTTTTCTATTTATTCTAGAGATAAAGGAGGAGAAGGAGATCATTATTCTTTATTTAAACTTATTTTTAAGTCGGTGATGACTTCCATGATTAAATATATATATATTTTTATCTCCTATTGTTCTTCAGATTAGGAAAATGAAAATTTCTCAATATTGTCAAGATTTGTATGTATACCTATGTATACCTGTTTGAATTATATCATGTGCCATATCATTAATGTTTTTTTCTATGGAAACAACTTGGTATTTAGAATAATTTTGCAGTCTAACTATGTCTTGAGGCTTCCCTTCATTGGCCTTCCTATTGTGGATAAATTTTATATCTTCAACTAGATTTCCATCTTTGAATTTAGGTGCATAGTTTCTAGGGCCAAGTGATATTTTTGGAAACATGTTTCCTTTTCTATATGACTCATTTTATCTGCTTAGATAATATATTATCATATTAAGATCTTGAGGAGTAATGATCTGGAGGAAATCAAGACAGTCTAACTGTTTTCTAACATCTTCAATATGTGACTTACTTGTTTAAAGTTGTTTTCCCCTGCATCTTTCAAACGAACAAAGATTTGATGTAGATCTAAAAGGTGCAGAGGAAGTTGCTTGACAGAATTTACAGTATGAGCATCAGGTTTTGTGGTTGGAAATATGATTATAAAACTATATGAATCTAGGTATGGAACTAACACTAGGTCTAGATCTGACAAGATTTTCTGTAGACCTATTTGTATAAATCCTCACAGGTTGTGTTCTTCCTATTCTTAGGACAGGGCCACTTGATTAATTACAGATAGTTAATTTTCAAGGTTCTGACAGAGGCAGATATATTTCTTGTAGGATAGTGTACTTGGCATTCCATTCTGCTAGGATATTAAGTTCTATGAATCCTAGAGTGGTTGGTGTTACATTTCCAGTGCCAACCACCATGTCCTCATGTGTAGCGCCACTTTTTAGCTTTGGATTTAGGTAAGGCAATGTTGTATACACAAATCACAGACACACTATGGTATTAACTAAGCGATTTCAAATTTGGGTGACATATCAAATCTAGTAAATTGAATGTATTCTTGAAGGAAGTCAAGGATGCGTGGGTTGGAAAGGGATACTTGGTATCTTGGGATGATAGATGACCAGATAGGGATATTATATAATGAGGCTTGGAATCCATTGATTAAGGAATTCTAAAAATTGTCGTGTCTAGAGTGCACAACACAATAGAGAGAAGAGACATTTGACCCTGGTTTGACTAATGGGTTTATTCTGAACTGAACTAGTCCAGGATGGACGTACTAAAGTCCTTGTTCTAAATCCCACTCTATATTATCTTTATGAAGAAGAGAGATTTGATATATTGGTTCTGAGAGTGAAATAGGGACATTAGTAGACGCATATCTAATTAACATAGAGTCTCATAATTAAAACATTGGGAGGCCATAGATTTTATCTTGTGAAATATAAAGTAAACACCAATTGGAATTAAGTTCATATTCCTAAGAAATTAATCTAGTATTACACAATGAATCATATTTATTTGAGCCAATAAGACTTCTTAACCATGAATGCTTCTTATTTTTTACATCTTTAGATAAATAAAAAGATTTACTAGATCCTAATCTCTGGTAAGCCATATTGTTTACTGCAAAATATTATTTAATAGTGTGTAAGAAGGTAATATATAAAATAAGAAAAGGGAAATTATCTTGAACTTGAATAAAGAGACTCCAACATAGCTCCACACGCCCAATTGTCTTCAATGGATACAAGAATGGTCTCATAGACTAAGGTCGACGACAGATCCAAAATCCACTTCTTTTGTGTAACTATCACTTATCGCTTACTATGCTCAAATAATACGAGGATAAATAATAGAATCATACATATATGGGATTGCAAATTCTTTTATTATAATAGAAGAATGATTATCGCTTACTATGCTCAAATAATACGAGGATAAATAATAGAATCATACATATATGGGATTGAAAATTCTTTTATTATAATAGAAGAATGATTTATAGAATAGAAGCATTTTTTTGGCTACATAAGAAACACTTGTAAGTGTGGTTTTCCTAAAGGTTAACCCTTGACTATTTAAGGTGATCCAGATTATTTTGAGAACGACATGAAGGAAAAAATATAAAAGAAAGAGGTAGCCTATCTATTAAAAGAAAGAGATGTTGGCTATGCTTCATTCACAACAAGATTTACATCACACTCCATTGCATTCTTAAAGGGCCTCCTTCACCTCAATTATATATGAGAGAGTGAGAGGAGAACAATTCTCATGATGCATGTGGGATAAATAGGAATAAGTTTATAAAATATCATAGGCATGTAAAACACTAGGACTTCCTGGACATTCACCCATCCCAATACTACTTTAGCCTGAGCGCACTTAGCTGTGGAGTTCTAATGGGATCCAATGCATTAATGCTACATTGTAGGCATGTACATAAGACCACTAGGAAATAATTACATGATATCTTTAATTAACAAATGAAGATGACATTACATTTCATTCCCCATAAAAAGGGTAAATATCATGGTTGATCAAAACCACAGGCTCAAAATGGTGATTCAGTGGAAAAGGTAGATGGCCACCGAGATCCATCTATATCATTCCTCCCCCCTCAGGAAGAAATGGTCCCCATTGTGTCAATTTCCCTTGGGAGACAAGGAGACTTCTTCTAAATATAAATCTTGGTGCGTTGCTTTCCTTGCTGAAGAAGTTGTCCTACTTAGATTTTTGAAGGTTGTCATGAACCTGTTGTTGGAGGGGTTGGATATGTTCAACCAATCTAGTTGCATGTTCTATCTGAGTGTGGGGGGACACTGTCAGTGAAGATGCAATATGAAGAGTATGAAGGGTTTTGTTATAACCTTGCTTGACTGGGCAATGTGGAGGCACCCCCATAGGTACAACAAGAACATCTTGGTAATCTTCAAAAACCTTGTCGATCTGCTTCTTCTGAATAGAAAGGTCTTGGGATGAGGTTGCAATGGTTGTAGTTTCCTTCTCTTCACCTTATAATCAAATTGTGAAGAGGCTAAAGTTTGTAGTATGATAGAATGCTCCGTGGCATTGTTTTGGTGGGACAATAATCAGAGCTACTTCTAGTATCCTATATAGATGACCCCCCAGAGTAAAAATGACGCTACGGGGTCGAGACTCATAAATAACATGACCCCTCCACATATACGGCCGGACTAATAGAACATCACAGACTTGCAGTGGGGCAATATCACACAATAACTCATCCTTGAAGGTCTTGATGTCGTAGGACAGACGACATTGCTGGCCGACATAAGGATCTTGACCTTGGCGAATCCACCCGATGTTGTATGGTTGCGGGTTTGGTGTTGTTGGAAAATCCAACTGCTTGAAAACCTATGTTGAGATTATGTTCTTTTGGTTTCCGTTATCAACAATAAAATGCAGTGGGGTCCCCGTCACCCACATTTGTGAATGGAAGAGTCGCTCCCCCTCCTCAAGATCCTCTTCTAGTTGGATTGTTGTAGTTGTGACAGTAGCATTGGGTTCTACATCAACGATTTGTATCCTTTCATTATTTTCTGAATCAAGGTCTAAGATGGGGTTCAAATCTTTATCTTTGATCTCGACCACTAATGAATGTATTGAGCGACATTCGTCAGTGTTGTGCCAAGGGATGTTGTGGAACTCACACCACTTTTTGGTGTCTTTCTTAGACTTATCATTACCATTCTTTGTCTGCATATGGGACTGGATCTCTTGACATTGTCCTTCCTTGCTCTGTCCTTCATTATGTGAGTTATAGTTTCGTTTTCCATGCTTCTCCCACTTACTCTGCTACTTGAGTTTTTTCTCAATTTTTACTGCATGTCGATAAGCAACTCCCAGTGAGGAGATCTCCACGAAATCCATCTATGTTTGAATGTACCTGTGTATACCATTGTGGTACTTCAAAACCAAGTGCCGCTCGGAGTCCTTGATAACCAAATTTGAGCGCAAGGTATGAAATATTTCAGTGTACTCCGACACCAACTGGTCTCTTTTCTAACGCAGAGTTGTCCATCTCATGTATTGGTCATCATAATTTATGACAGGGTAGAACTACTCCTTTAGGGCATCTACAAAGGTTTCCCAAGTGGGTTATCTCCCAAATAGTGTAGATTCATCCGCGGTGTACCTCCCCCAGTAACCTTCCCACCAAGCTCTGACATGGGGAAGGGATTTAAGGAGCCCGAAGGTGATCTTTTCACTATCGGAAATTTTTTGGATAGAGTAATAACCTTCTAGCAAATTCAACCATTTTTTAGAGCATTTGCATCGATCTTTCCTTCAAATAAGGGGATATTAAAATTGAATTGTACCTTGAAGGGTTTCGCACTTGTGAAATGGATTATTGTCGAAGATGCCTCAGTCGCCACCATCGGTAGTCTTCGAAGGATATGCACAAATTTTTCCATCATCTCGTTCCTCTGTCGCATCAGGGCTTCCTCGAGCAACGTCTTGAAAGGATCTTTTGCTTTGTCACCTATCCTTTTTTCCGCCATGGGAGGTTTCTTGGGTTGGCAAGAGAATTTTTACTCAAGAGACCCAACTCTCTATACCATGACCTCGTCGGGGACCTTCTCTGAGAAATGAAGAGGAGCGTCCTGATCTCATACCACTTATCCAGATTATTTTGATAATGACATGAGAAAAAAATATAACCTATATATAACCAGGAAATACACAAAGATAATGAGGAGAACACAAAATATAGTGAAAACCAACTTCTATTAATGAACAAGAGAGAAAAACATTGTAGAACACAAACTGGAAGAATGGGGTAGCCTATATCTTAAAGAAAGAGATGTTGGCTACACTTCATTCGCAACAAGCTTTACATCACACTCCATTGCATGCTTAAAGGGCCTCCTTCAACTCAATTGTATATGAGAGAATGAGAGGAGAACAATTATCATGATGCATGTGGGATAAATTGGACTAAGTTTATAAAATTTCATAGGCATGTAAAACACTATGACTTCCCAGGCGACCACCCATCCCAGTACTACTCTAGCCCGAGCATGCCTAACAATTGAGCTCTAATGGGCTCTAATGCATTAATGTTATGTCATAGGAATGTACATAATACCACTATGAAATCATTACATGATGTATTTAATTCACAAATGAAGATGACATTACATTCCATTCCCCATAAAAAAGGTAAATATCATGGTTTATCAAAACCACAAGCTCAAAATGGTGATTCAATGGAAAAGGTGGATGGCCACCGAGATCCATCTGGATCATAAGGTATTCCAAGTACACCAACTACAAGAAATATATATGCCTCCATCAAAGCCTCAACAATTAAATGTTTGTAACACATCCAATGTCCCTGTGCTTAGACTAGGTAGAACATAGAGTGTCAGGATTGATACAAATAGGTTTTCAAAATATATTGTCAAATCTAGACCCAGTATTAGTTCCATACCTATATTCACAGAGTTGGGTAATCATATTTCTAACCACAAAACCCAACATTCACATTGTATTTTTTGTGAAGCAACTTCCTTTGGACCTTCCATATCTATATCAAATGTTGGTTCTTTTGAAAGATACAAGGGAAAACAATGTGCAACAAGTCCTTCATAGACTGAACATGCCAGAAAACATTCATACTATCATGATTTCCTCTAGATCATTACTCCTCGAGATATTAAAATGATAATTTATGATATACTCAAAGAAAAGGAGTCATATGGAAAAGGAAACATGTTGCTAGAAAGATCACTTGGCTCTGGAAACTTTGCACCTAAATTCAAATATGGAAGTCTAGTTGCAGATCTAGAATTTATCTACTATACGAAGGCCAATGAAGAGAAGCCTAAGGACATAGTTAGACTACATAATTATTCTAACTAGCAAGTTGTTTGTATAGAAAAAACATTGATGATATGGCATATGATATAATTCAAACAAAAGGCCATATTACATGTATTCATATAGATCTTGAAAAAAATCATCTTCCCAGTCTAAATAAATTTAGGAGATAAACAAAAAGATAGATGTAATCATGGAAGTCATCAATGACTTAAGAATTAGCTTAAAGAAAGAAGATCATATCCTTCTCCTCCTCTCTCTCTCTAGAAGAAGTACAGAAATAGACATTTAGTTTCTTTAGACTAAAAGATAACAAGCCCGCAAGAAGTAGACATTTCTTGCTAAAATTTCTAGAGAAGAATCCATGAAAACTTCCAAAGATAGAGATTGTAGTTAGACTGGCTCAAGAAAAAGTTCATTTAGTCAAGATCCAATTGACATAAATCAATGTTGTTAAAACATAATAATCAAAAGGGTATGGAGTCAAAATTGAAGATATGCCTAGAACCACTAGGGATGGTAGTGGTGGGAAACCATTCCAGAGTGCCTGGGAAAAATGGTGTATTGTTAAATATGGAGGAAACAGGAAAATACCATATGATCTAGCCAACTTTGAAGATCACTCCAGTTTTAGCTGAGAAAATATAAAGCCTGATCCAATTGCAAATTTTTAATTGCAAGTCTAAGAATGAGATCATGATGTTGATATGGAAGTGGTCAACATGGGAATAATAAGGTTACATGTTGATATGGAAGTGGTCAGCATGGATATAATAAGTTCACATGGGGATAACTTTCTCTAAGGTTGACATGCAACCTTGAAATGTGGTGGAAGAGATTGAACTAAGATAATAAGCTTCACATCATGGAATTTAACATAGATTAAAATATTGATACATATTTGTATTATGGTCTATTTATGAACTAAATATTGTGTAATATTAGGGATATCCTTGAATTCTATTGTGCAATGTAGGATTTGTTGTACAAATCACATGACCCTGACAATGTTTCATATTTATGAACGTATCTCTCTGCAATGCCTAGAAGAATACTAGATCTTGTAAGGGAAAGAATCCAAATTGAACAAATAGACATCAAATATATGTCACTTGCAGGATTGCATTAGTATATTTTGACCACCTTGCAGAATGAATGGATGAGAAGAAAAATTGCAAATCCTCTCAAGAAACAATTAGGGTTTGACTACTCTATCTACGACATTTATGCAGAAACTTACCAACGATGTAGATCCCACTTTCTTTTTTTTACAAAATAATATTGTTTATTACTTTTTTGAATACTTGAAACACATTTTATACACATTTGTGTTCCCATTAACATTTTTCCTATTGTTGACATAAATTGGGAAAAAATACCCATTTGAAGACGGCATCCACAGGGATCCCACATATTTTTTATCATTTTTTGGTTTTGTATTTTTTATGCTACTACTTGACTACATTTGGAACTATTGAAAACATGTTAAGTATAAGTTTTCAAAGGAAATAAAGGGAAAGCATTTATGAAATTGAAACTATGAAAATGATATGCTTTGGTTGTGTAGTTTTTATACTGCTACTCTTACTACCTTTAGAACTATGGAAAAAATGTAATGTATAAGTTTTTAAAGGAAATAAAGGAAAAAAAATATGAAATTGAAACTATGAAATTGATATGCCATTCGATAGAAGATTCATTGATGAGTCCATTGGCATGAACTCTGCCACATAAGATAAAAGAGATGAAAGGGTTTTACCCCCTAGAAGTTGAAGTTGCAAATCCAACAACAAGGGGTCAGGATTTCTAGGTTTCAAACTCTTAATCAAGCAATTTATCTCGATTGAGGATTTTTATAATGCCTGATTGAAGGCTTAATGATGATTTTCAAAATACCTCAATCGAGGGTTAATTAAATGATCAAGGTTCTTGCAAATTAATAAAAGTATCTTGATTGAGCTAAAAGTATTTATGGCTAATGAAAAAAGGACATCGATCCAACTCTATAGCTTCAACTAGGGTTTACTTAACACAATCTAACACCTCAATCAAAAGTTTGGCTTATTTGTCAGAAATCCATTATTAAAGACTTATTTAAGATTATGGGCCTATTTAAGTGTTTGATCAATAATCTTAAAATTACCTAGGTGGAGAGTATGAAACACATTTTTTTACATATTTTAAGTTGCAAAAAAAAATGTTATGTAACTTTGTATATTCACCTTATACTTTACATACACACATATATACATATATATAATATCTTATCCTTTACATAGATATATAAAATATCATTTTTCAATAAGATGTTATAACAAATATTAATTTTTTATTATTTAAAAATGATTAAACAAGTATAGAAAAATATGTAAAAAATAAAAAAATTATATAAATTACATTCATAAAAAAAAATTAATTTATTTTTAATAATAATAAATAATAAGTATATAAATTAAAATAATCATAATAAATGTGTGTTTTATTAATTAAGAATAAACAAATTATTAATATAAATGAAAACATAACAAAATATTTTATGATATACATATACAAACATAAATTTATATTATTATTATTATTATTATTATTATTTCAATATCACATCCAAGCTAAACACCAAATTAGTGTATAAAACTTCCTTATTTATGGAATAAGAGATTCTTTGAACCCTACCTCTCTTTAAATTTGAAATATATAATCATTAATAAAATAGACTATATATATATATTATTTTTAGTTATTAAATTAATATTATATTAAAAACAATTTCTAATTCCATTTAAAAAAAAATTAAATAACATTTTAAATAATTCAATCATATGTATAATCAACCATGTGCACATTAGTGAGTGAATACTCATTCAAATATGTATAATCAACCATGTGCAAATTAGTGAGTGAATACTCATTCAAAAAAGACATCGACTCATACATTTTTCTAGTGTCATAGTAAGTTATGAGACTTTCTATCTTGTCCACGTGTAGAACTTGATCTATTCAAATCTTAGATATGTAATTTGGGTGACGAAAGAAAATTGAAGATGATTAAGACTTTCTATCTCCCGCACATCTAGAACTATTCACATAATTTGGGAGATGAAAGGAAATGATTAAGAGATGATTTTTTTAAGTTAAAACATTATCATTCTTCATTATTTATGTTTGTCGTTTTTTTGGGGGGGAACATTCCAAAATAATTATACCTAACGTTAGATTTTGAATTGGTAAAACACGAGATATGTGGAAATGTTGTAATATTTTGTATTACTTTGAAATATATACCTAACGTTAGATTTTGAATTGGTAAAACACGAGATATGTAATATTTTGTATTACTTTGAAATAAAGAGATATTTATGTTTCTTAAATAATATGAGATATTTATGCATATATTTTAGTAATGAAATGGTTGTGTGAGAGATTTTTTATAATAAAAATAAATTATTATTATAAATATAAATATATTTTAGTAAAATAAAATATCAATATTTTATTATATTTATCATTTAAAAAAAATAAAAAAATGTTTGTTTGTTAGTTTGTTTATGATATGTTGATTAATCTATGGTTAAGGAATTCTAACTCTTAAAATCAGGGATAACTATGTCCTCAAAATCAAGGGTAACTACGTTCTGTGATTCATTATGGGGATCCTAAATATATTAATTGTGGCGAGCCCTAAAAATGTTGTTTAGGACCTCAAAACAACCCCACTAGGAAAAAATTGTCGAACTGGAAAACTGTGAAAATGAACTAGTTGAAATAGGTGGGAGACCACCAACAACCATCTAGATCAACCAATGAAGAGAAGCCTCATAAAATATTTAGACTACATAATTATTCTAACTAGCAAGTTATTTGTATAGAAAAAAAACATTGATGATATGGCATAGGATATAATTCAAAAAAAAGTCTGTATTACAAGTATGCATAGAGATCTTGAAAAAAATCATCTTCCTAGTCTAATGAAATTCAGGAGATAAACAAAAATATAGATGTAATCATGGAAATCATCAATGACTTAAGAATTAACTTAAAGAAAGAATAATGATATCCTTCTCCTCCTCTCCTCAAGAAGAAGTAGAAAAATAAACATTTAGTTTCTTTAGACAAAAAGATAAAACAAACCCTCAAGTAGTAGAGATTTCCTTCTAAAAGTTCTAGAGAAGAATCCATGAAAACTTCCAAATATAGAGAATGTAGTTAGACTGGCTCAAGAAAAACTTCATTTAGTCAAGATCTAGTTGATAGAAATCAAAGTTGTTAAAACAAAACAATCAAAAGGATATGGAGTTAAAACTGAAGATGTTCCTAGAACCACTAGTGATGGTAGTGGTTGGAAACCATTCCAGAGTGCTTGGGAAATATGGTGTAATCCTAAATATGGTGGAAACATGAAAATACCATATCATCCAACCAACTTTGAAGATCACTCTAGTTTTAGATGAGAAAATATAGAGGCTGATCCAATTGCAGGTCTAAGAATGAGATCATGATGTTGATATGGAAGTGGTCAGCGTGGGAATAATAAGGTCACATGGGGAGAACTTTTTCTAAGGTTGACATGCAACCTTGAAATGTGGTGGAACATATTGAACGAAGATAATAAGCTTCACATCATGGAATTTAAAACTTCTTTTGAAGAATTAATAAAGGCAATTGTTCATGAATTTTACATAGATTAAAAAATTGATACATATTTGTATTCTAATCTGTTTATGAACTAAATATTGTGTAATATTAGGGATATCCTAGAATTCTATTGTACAATGTAGGATTTGTTGTATAAACCACATGACCCTGACAATGTTTCCTATTTACAAAAGTATCTCTCTGCAGTGCCTAGAAGAATACCAGATCTTGTGAGGGAAAGAATCCAAAGAGAACAAATAGACATCAAAGATATGTCACTTGTAGGATTACATGAGTAGATTATGACCACCTTTCAAAAAGAATGAAAGAGAAGAAAAATTGCAAATCCTTTCAAGAAAAAAATAGGGTTTGACCACTCTATCTACGACACTTATGCAGAAACTTACCAACCATATAGATCCCACTTTCCTTTTTTTTAGAAAAATAATATTGTTTATTAGTTTTTTGAATACTTGAAACACATTTTTTACACATTTGTGTTCCATTAACGTTTTTCCTATTGTTGACATAAATTGGGAAAAAAATACCCATTTAAAGATGACATCCATGGGGATCCCATATATTTTTTATCATTTTTTGGTTTTGTAGTTTTTATGCTACTACTCGACTACCTTTGGAACTATGGAAACAATGTTAAGTATAAGTTTTGAAAGGAAATAAAGGGAAAACATTTATGAAATTGAAACTATGAAAATGATATGATTTTCTTGTGTAGTTTTTAAACTGCTACTGCTATTGTGACTACCTTTGGAACTATGGAAAAAATGTAAAATATAAGTTTTCAAAGGAAATAAAGGAAAAAAATTATGAAATTGATATGCCATTAGATAGAAGATTCATTCATGAGTGTATTGACATCAACTCTTCCACATAAGATGAAAGAGATGAAAGGGTTTTACCCCCTCGAAGTTGAAGTTGCAAAAAATCCAACAACAAGGGGTAAGGATTTCTAGATTTCAAACCCTTAATCAAACAATTTATCTCCATTAAAGATTTTTATAATACTTGATTGAAGGTTTGATGATGATTTTCAAAATACCTAGGGTTAATTAAACCCTTGATCAAGGTTCTTGCAAATTAATAAAAATAGCTAGATTGAATTAAAGGTATGCATGGCTAATTAAAAAGGGATCTCAATCCAACTCATGGCTAATATAATATCTCTTGATGCAACCAGTCGACCACTACCTCAAGGTGCCCCTAACTCCAGGTTAAGCCTTCATGGAAATTAAAAAATATATTCATAAACACTCGATCACTATTATGTTAGAGACTTTAAAACTAAATTTTATGATATCGCTTTGGTCTCCAAAAACATGTGATAAAAGATAACCTTGATTTTAGGGCATATTATGTTCATCAAACTTTTCAACGTTGTTTATCGGGCCATCGTGACGGCGGCGTGTCATGCCACGCATTAAACCCCAATTCCATTTGGTCTTGTGGATGTGCAGTTTGTTTTGAGCGATTTTGTTTTTGGTATATGTGAACGTCAGTTAAATCAAACCGCTTGACCAAGGATGGACCTGTGGATCAGTCCTTTGTTTTCATTATTTTGCAGCGAGTGGGTCATTTCAAGTTTAATGCCATTTAAATTTGATTATAATGGAGGATTGCAAAACCAAAAACTGTACAAGGCGGCAATTGATGTTTAATTGCACCACAAATCTTGGTGGAATTAATCAAAACAGTTGCCAAAAATTAAGCACCATACATTCAACCGATCAAGAATGAAGATCAGATGTCAAGGCCTAATTATGTCATAATTTTGAATATGAGCTTGCAGACATTAATTTTCTTCTCCTTTTCCTTGATTGTCTCAAGTTTCGGTCTCCAACATTGCCCTCTGCACTTGACCAATTGAGCATACTCTTTCTGTAATTCAGGGGTATTGCAGAGCCTACCCGGCTCATCGCCTGCAGAATCCCCGCCCACTGAATGGCCGCGTTCATCAGCGTCAAGCCTTCCCTCTTCCATAAGCTTCGAAATAAACTCCAGGCAGACTCTGATTCGAAGGCCTCCGTCGGCGTCGCTTTTCTGTATC
>ML785605.1:259431-285017 GCA_009831015.1 Picea engelmannii | reverse complement strand
ACTTATGGGGTGTAAATACTTCATGGGGTATAAACACGGCTGAAAGCAAGAGACCTCTGCATCAGGAAGATAATCAGGCTCCACAACCAACATGAAGGACAGTCATTTCTTTAGGAAATGTTCCGGGCAGTCATTCCCTAGGGAAGATTTATTCTCTCTAGGTTGCACTTTGTTTAGTGCTGGAGGAATGGCCTAGATAGGTGAATGGTCCAGGTTCCACAATTAGGGATAGACATTCCCTAGGGAAGATTCATTCTCTCCAGGTTGCACTTTGTGTTGAAAATACTAAGACGATTGAGAGGGGGGGTGGGGTGGGGGGTGAATTAGTTGTTAATGTGCTTAAACAATTTATGACTATTCAAACAATTTTTAGTCTCTTCCAATTGACCATCAATATTATACAACATATGAACAACATGAATAATGAACATCAGTCACACATAAGACATACACAGAGACAAATTTTCATGAGGAAACCCATAAATGGAGAAAACCTCTTCTTCTTCGAATGATAGGCTGTATTTTAAGTTCTATACATCATCTATGTTTGAGCACCAACTCAAAGTGAGGCTACTACCTCTGTTTTACAAGATTCAATGTTTTTAGAGAACGAACTCTTTGGTTTCTCTAGCACCCACTAGAAAGAAGCATCAACTCCCTAAATGTTCCAGTACCAACTGGACTTATACAAGCACCAAATTGCATACAGAAAACTTTGTGTTTTCCCGAGCACCACCCTGCCACCCTGTTTTCTAGCCACAACTAGATGGAAGATACAAATTCCAATATTCAAGCACCAACTTGAATATCAGAGGACCAAAGTCCTCCCTAGCACCAACCTACCTCCCTGGTTAAGAATAAATTATTGAATAACAAAAAATACAGGTGTCTCACTTCTTACCCCTTCTTCTCTGTTATGCAATTCTTCTCTGCTTCTATCTATTTTGTAATTTTTTTCTGCTTGAAATTGTTTTGAAATTCTTCTCTTGCTTCTATGTTTTCAACATCTATTTCACATTTCTTATTTTATACCTTTCTTACAATTCAACTCATTTTTCACTCAGAACAACTAACTCCGCACAATCATAGCATCTCCATTTTTATGCCCACTCCCTCTTCAGTTACACCTCGAATCTCCTAGGGAAAAATAAAAATCCTCAGCAACTAAATCGCCAATCGTTTAAGAATCATGATTCAGTTCAGTTAACCAAATCGTAACTAAATAGTTAATCATGAAGAGCAACAATATCCCTTCGATAAACTTCCCAAGTATCCAACACCATTGGATTACAAGCGTAGGGTATCACGTTGATTTCGCAATTTCTCATTTCAGTATTCTTCTGATGGGATTTCTCAACACTCCATGTCGTGATCTTCGAAACTTTGAAAAGAAAAGAGATTATATGGACTAGCTCCTTCCCTTCTTGTGACCATCGATGGTGACCTAGCACTTATCCACAAAGTGCTTCGAGATTCGCAACTTTGGGACTCCTATGATGAAGAGTCTCGACTCTTTATGTCGCAATCACCAAAATGGAGCTTCGTTGGATAGGCTCCTTCCCTTATCATGACCATCGACGGTGACCAAGTGCTTATCCACAAAGTGCACTTTGTGATTCAAAACTTTTGTCATGAGTCTCCTTGAATCCTCCAACTCCCAGTATCTGAAACTCTGAAATGGAGCCAGATCAACGATCCAGACTCTCCCTTTGATTGATGAATCAGATTAAGTCGCGGTTTCTCATATCATGAGTTTCCACACCATGCTTCGTTGACTCCTCCAATGTGCAAGTCAATGAAACTCTAATCACTCACCACATGTCCTCCTCGACGATGGATGATCCTCCTACTTTCAGGACTTTGTAATCTTGCTTCATCTTGTAATTAAATATTGTGCTCCTTCTTCTAGATCCAACAATGGTCGGTCCTTGCGCTCAGATCCAACGTCTCAGATTTGTTCTCCTTTTGCGCGTTCCTCCTATCTGTATTCATATCTGACGGTCATTGGGAATTCTGAGTGGGTGATCACTGTTGATCTTCACTGTTAATATTTCCATGCCATCATCGTTGCACTGTTGATCATGCTGATCTCACCATCAATTCCCTATGTTGTTGATCGTACTAATATTTCCATCAATTCGCTACACTACTAATCATGTTGATCTCGCCATCAATGAGAAACACGTTGCCTGCATCTTATGTCTGTAAATATGCCAACAATCTCCCCCTTTGACATTGATGGCAACTTTAGCCTGAAGAACTGCATGCCTGAAGAACTACAAACCTTATCTTGAAGAACCGCACACCTAAAGAGCTACATGATCTCACCATCAATTCATTGCGTTGTTGATCATGTTGATATTGCCATCAATGACAAACATGTTGCCTGCATGTTATTTCTGTAAATATGCCAACAATCTCCCCCTTTGGCATTGATGGAAAGATTATCCTAAAGAGCTACACTCTTGAAGAACTACAAACCTTAGCCTGAAGAACTGCATGCCTCAAGAACTGCAAACCACACTACACTTTCTCCCCCTTTGAGATCAATGTCAAAAGAAGAAACACGCTCCCCCTGAGCATAAATGTAACAGATATTAAATAAGTACTTCCCCTAAAAAGGTGAACAGAATAGCCAAAAGAAGATATAACCCCCAGCTTCTGACGAAGATATCCAAAAGGTGTCGTTGCTAGGGGTTTAGTAAAGATATCATCTATCTGCTCTGTTGTTGACGGGCAAAAATGAACACTCGCCAACTGGAAGAGTGAATCCGGTCTGGGGTTGTCTAAATAACCCAAAACATTTGGGATAACCCACCCTGATGGGTTTAGTGGCTCCATTGGCCGATCTAAGTCCTAAAAAAAATATGAAAACTACAGTAAGAAACTAATCTAAATGAAAACAATAATTAAAGCGAACTAAGCAACAAATCTAAACTATTAATATATACAATTTACTATCTAATATTATAATAACTCTATGAAATTTAACATTCAACTATCAACAAAATTAAATCTTAATCACAAATGTACAATATTTATAAATTACAGATTTAGAAGAAAACCTGCAAAAATCAATTGTAAACTGTCCTAAGACAACGAAATTGTTTTTTGATTTTTATAGTTTTATGAGAAAGAAATAGAATAAAAACTAACTATCTAAGCTAAGCAACTAAAACACTAACTCTAACTACAAATCTAAACTATACATATATCTATCTAAACTACTTATATTATACTAACGAATTTACTATCAAATGACAATAACTAACTGACCTGAAGTAACGCTTCAGGTTCGTCCTGTATGCAGTAATTGATTAAGCTATTTTGTGGGAGGAAAACCGCACCAGATTCTCCACGAGCTTCTCGTAAATGAGAAGCTACTGTGCTCTTCAGATATAATTACAGGACAAACAAGACATAAAAATTTACAACAATCTTATAATTTACAAATCATAGCAGTCAGATAAATCCTCATGCAAAATTTGTACAAATGAACTCAATTAATGAAAAAGATAAACCTATATTCATTAAATTGAAATAGAGTAATTGTTGTATTTTTTTAAATAAGAGAGATCAGATATGGATAACACATTAAATTAAATCACATCAACATGCAATGAATTACGATAGCTAAAGTAGTCTATAATAAATTGTAAACTGATATGCAAAAAACTTGAAACAAAAGTTTGATATATTGAAAGCGAAAGTTGTTACAAGACATCAACTTTCATCCTAGTCTGTATCATAAATCCATAATCTGGTTCTCTCCGCAGTGATGATCCTGGTTTTACAAAACATAACCAGTATTTAAAGACTTCCCACAGGGTAAAACATCCCTGTGGGAATTATCAAAACAGTTTACACAAATCTGGGGATAATATCCCAAGTTTCTAACTCAAGCCAAAAACCTAAAACAAAACCATATCCAAATTATCTCCTAAACTACTACAACATGCCCAATTGATCATTGTAATTCGTATGCACCTGAAAGAGGACAAGAATAGACAATATTAGAGGATATTTTGTTGATAAAATTGACAAAAATCTAATTTTAAAACTAGCTACAGAATCTTGCGATTCTGTAGCTGGTCTAATTTGAGCATAGAATCGCTTCAAAAGTAATTCAAATCTTAAAGAATTATATTCGACTCATTTAACCAAATCTTTCATCACTAATTCCAAACAGAGCGAATCAAACCAAAACTTGTATGCAAATTGAAACAAATGAAATCGTAATTGAATTAATCAATCGATAACAGGATATGTGGGATTTGTCAAACGTTTGTTATTGCCAATTGAGAGCAGACATAATTGATTGATAGTTGGGGAACCAACGAAATCATTACTTGAATCAATTTCAAAACGAACTATTAACTGAGTTTTTCATACGAATTCAACAGAGACACAATATGTCGATTTGATCTTGACAAAATCATTTTTTGAAAATCAAAACTAAGAGAGCAACATCAAATCTATTTTTGATACCAATTCCAATCGACACAAACTGTAGCCGGTCACAAAAATCATTTATGCAATTGTTTATGTCGCCTCATCCATTAACAAAATCATTGTCGAATCACAACGAAATCAACAGAACCGTTTTTCAGATTAATAGAATTGTATCAAACATATACCAACGATCATGGTAATCGTGGCACGCAACAATCGTTTACAAATCAAATCAGATAGGAATGAATCGAAACAAATTGGGGTCGAAAAAATCATTAAGCAAAATCATATCAATCAACACAGCCACACGATTTTTAGCAAATAGATCTTTTGCACAGGTTGAATGTAATCAAAATCCAATGAGAATATTTATTCAAAAACGAAACAGACTTGTTATTCGGATAATTGAAATCAAACAGGGTTGTTTTGAGTTTATTAGGAACCAACGAAACTTAATCGAAATCAAATCAAATCGACTATCCTAAACAAACAAAATTGATTTAAAAACAAGCCAAACATAATCACAAACAAATCAATGGCTTATACTAAGCTAGGCATGACAAAATCGCATAACCAAATCATAGCTGTGTCTGATTTTAGGAAATAAATCTCCTGTACAGTTCAGATGTAATCAAAATACAAACGAGGATATCGAAAATAATTTGGGCAAAACTAAACGAAAGCAGACCAACAGAATTATTCTAAAGAGAAGCAAACCAAGTCAAAACCAATCAATCGCTGATACTAATCTAAGCACAATAAAAATCCATAATCGAATTATAGCTGTATTTGAATTTTAACAAAACAAATATACTGTACATGATCCACACCAAAATAGAGTCGTTTGTATCTATTCAAAGTGCACAGAGCTAATCGAAAACAAAATCCAATTCGTTATATTAATTCAAGAAACTCATAAAATGAAATTAATATTGAAATTCATACCTGGACCACCAGAAACAACTTGGTCATGATAGTTTGGAGTTGACAAAGGATGTTGCCGCTTCGACATTCCTGAAGACAATCGAACCGGTGGTTTTTTGTTTCTTTTCACTGGCTTGTAACCTGTGGTTCTCCTTCGCCAGTACTGTCACCTGTTCTTCTAATGCTTTGATCTTTGATTGCAATAGTGGAATGTCAATGTAATAGCGCTCTAGCCAAGTGTTACATTGGATACATGATGGTTGCTCGGGCTTTGATAACACAGGCGAGGGTTTGTTTAAGCCAACAGGGGTTTCATTGTGCAACTTGATTCCTGGGTAATTTGGGTCATTTTTGAGGCATGGGGGTAAGTTAGAGACAAAGTCATAAGGTTTCGTAGAGCACAGGCCATGAGAATATGGGTACTCTTCAGCTAGGAAATGCTCGATATTGGAGTTCGAGTCCTCACTCAGCACTATGGGATTTTGGTCGATGTGTTGTTTAGGTTTGTTCTGGGCGAGTCTCGATATCAATCGAGCATTTTTCTTCCCCTTTCTGTTGATAGTAGGATTACCCTTGACTTTCTTATTCATAGGCTTCTTGATGGCCTCAGCCTTGTCTTTTGTACACGGGTTGGTTATGATGTCGGGTAGGTTGATGTCAGGGAAAACTGAGGGTTTGGCAGGGGGGAGAAGGATATGAAATGGCACAGGTGGCCCGATCATAGTCTCACTAACGACATCCTCGTTGATTTGAACAGACTCCGGATTAGCAAAGCCATTTCTAGATAGCAAGGCTTGCCAATCATCGCGATGAAGGCTCAAATGGTGGACGATGATGAGTTTAATTAAGCCGTGGTGAAACAGGCTGCTATCAGCCTTCGCGCGTTTGAATCTCTTAGACATATTATAAAGACTACACAAGAAGTAATGTGGCATGTTCAAAAGATAACCCATGAAATTCATCAATAACCAGAAGTGATACAGAAACACCAAGCCATACCAACCTTCACAGGTCACAAATTGTTTCACAATTACCAAATGATCATGCCACTTGGGTTTGAGGGTAGAAATAGGCATACCTTTATCACAGGAAACGACCTTTCTTGATACGAACAGTAATGGCCATGACATCTCATCAACTTTGGAATTTTTAAACCACCTTTGGCCTATAGCCGACAATCCTATAGCAGAGCTTATGAATTCTTCATTTAGCTCGAGTTGTAGGTCACCAATTTTAACCCTGCATCTGTCAAAGGTAAGGGCTAATTGTTGGGCAACCGAAAGGTTGAAACCCTCGAACCTCTGTATAAACACCAACCAAACATTGTTTTCTAAATCTTTATGGGCATTATTGAATAGCAACAGAGCTTGGCTACCATTCGGCTCTATGCGTACCACCAGTGCCATAGACAGGAGCACACGGTGAGCAGGGTGAGTGGGTAAGGGTTTGAATAGAGTAAATGCAGGGTTGATAACTCACAAGCATCGCTCGAAAAGTAGCAAAGGTGAACCGGGATAGGGGGAAAACATTAATGACAGAACGTGTGAAGGTGGTGGAGCTAGTTCAGCCCATGCATAACAGTCATATCCCATAGTACAACCGCAGGAGCATATAACTATTCAAACCTTAATTTCATATGATAAAAACCATACCATTCAATCAATCAATGAAACCTATGGTAAGTCGACCAAAAATTTGCGCAAGCCATAGTTTTATCATAGCTTTGAAACCAAACAATGAATCGAAATCAATACCAAGGGTTCGATAATATGAAATATGTGTCGTATGAAATGATATATACCAAGGGTTTAACCACAACACCAATGTGTTTTCATGAAACCAATGTGTCAAGGGAATCAATCAAAGAACATATAAATCAAATCACCAATGCATCACAAACTCGATCAAAAGAATATCATCACAATCTTGTAAAACAAAGTCATATTAAAAAATAAGGATCTTGGAGCCTTGTCAACTGTATAACGATAAGAAAATTGGAAACGCAATGAGCATATGAACAAGAGAGATCATAACAATCCAGTGATGTTTTTTAATATGTCTTCTAAAACCAAGTTTTCATGCTTGCAGTCGTGAAAATGAGAACAAGGCCAAGTGGGAAAACCCATATAAAACAATAGTGTCATTTTATTGCAAAGGTTGCGACGAAAATCAAAGTTTGCAAAACAATGGTGTAGGAAGCTTATAAGGACACTATGAAAATGCGAATTGGTTGCCAACAATGGCGACACACTGGTAGAAGCAGTTATCTCTGCCAAAAGAAAAAATTCAGATTATGATAATGAGAAAAATTATGACTCCAAAATAACAACCAAAAAATTGTGTAAACATCATCATTAACCAAATATTCCAGCAGTGTTTAAAGGATGAAAACTGATAACAGTCTTAAGATAAGCAAGGCATGATATTAAAGATAAAATCTC
This sequence comes from Picea engelmannii, assembly GCA_009831015.1. Lineage (NCBI taxonomy): Eukaryota > Viridiplantae > Streptophyta > Pinopsida > Pinales > Pinaceae > Picea > Picea engelmannii. The sequence goes on along the minus strand of ML785605.1, from coordinate 277,200 downwards.
CAATATTGTTGATAGAGCCATTGCTGCTAGCAGGCGTCCATAGCCTCGACAGGGTTGCCATTTAACCCACTCTGATATCTGTATGCTGCCAAGAAGTTCTAGATCAGCATAAAGGACATTTATGGTCAAGAGGTTCCATATTTATGAATTTTCATATACCCGACATTGCTTTGCTGCCAGTGGGCCTGTTCAATACCCCGACGAAGTTGTATTGGCATCATGCATGCATTTACCCACTGCCAACAGACCTGTTAAGTATCCCAGTGGGTTTACAAGCACTTCCCACAGCTCTTTTATTTATTTATTTATTTGAAGATATATAGTCGAGCGGGGTGACGTTGAAAATTATGATATTTTAACATATTTTTTCAAACCTCATCAGAATTTTTCATAACTGTCCTTTATTAAGATCCAGAGATGGTTTATTTATAGAACCAACTTTATAAGGTAGGGAGACATCTTCTGAGTCATTCCCTTAAGGAATAGGGACAGCGTAAAAAGATAATAGATGATCATGACAGGCTTTACTCAGAGATCGAAATCAGTCAACTTTTTTCAAACAACAGACTTTTTTCCAACACAGATGTAAATTTAAGAAGTATACAATTGATGTTTATACAATTTTTAGCAGTTATTTTAGTGAAGGAATTTTCTGTTTTCTTTGTCTGAACAGTTTCCAAAATTCAGGTATGTGTATTTCCAAAAACAAAATCTGATAAGCGCAAAGGAGAAATTAAAGCCAAAAAAAGAAAGAAAAAACAAGCAAAAGCAAAATATGTACATAATATACAAGGGTTGTCATCAAGCAAAGTATCTTTTCAGGGCTTGGCCATTCACCAGATAGGTGTCAGGCTGCCCTTCTATATTCTGTAATCGGAAAGAGCTGGGGCCCAACTTTTCAGCAACTAAAATGGTCCAAGCCATAAGTTTTGAAATTTCATGTGCTCTCCCTTTCCCTCATGCGGTTTGTCCCACTTCAAGACGAGGTCACCTACTTCGAAATTCCTATCAGAAGCAGAGATAGAATCGAACCAGCTTTTAACCAATAGTTGATGCTGATCTAACTTACGTTTATCTTGAGCTCTTACCTCCTCTAGACTCATCAAAGCGTTAATTCGGTTTTCCAAAGGGGGACAATCTTCTTCTTGTAGTTTTTGTGATCACTGTAGTGAATGGAGAAGAATGTGTGGTGGAATAATTGCTTCTCTGCCATAAACGAGAAAAAAGGGAGAGTTACCTACAACATTTTTTGGTGTTACCCTATCAGCCCAAAGCCTGTTTAATAGTGCATTGTGCCAATTTTTGTGATTTTCAGCCACCGTCCTCTTGATGATTTTAATCAAATTCTTATTTGTTGACTCTGCCAATCCATTGCCCTAGGGGTAATAGCTAGCAGAATACTTCAATTTAATTCCTTTTTCTAAAGAGAACTCGCTCATCTCAAGAGATGAAAAACAAGAAGCGTTGTCAAATACTAAACAATCAGGAATACCAAAACGGGTGATAATATTCGAATTTAGAAAGGAAATTACCTAAGTGGTATTGACAGTTCTTAATGCGGTAGCTTTAGACCACCGGGTAAAGTAATCTGTGGTTGTTATGATAAACTTATGTTGTTGTGAGGATGGGGGGTTGATTGGACCTATGATATCAAGGCCCCATTGTTGAAAAGGAAAGTCTACTGAAATGGGCTGCAAAGGAAAGGCTGGTTTCTGTAACCGCCCTGATGTTTTTTTGACAAATAGTACACTTATGACACAAGGCATGGGTGTTTCTAAAAAGCGTGGGCCAGAAATAACCAGCTCTCAAAACCTTATGGGCAGTGGTGTCACCACCAAAATGACCACCAGCTTCTCCTGCATGCAACTCTAGCAAGACTTTTTCTGCTTCGTCCTTCTCAAGACAGCGCATCAGTACGCCATCAAAATTTTGACGAAACAAAATACCATTAACCAAATGAAAAGAGGCAGAATTTAATCTCAACACTCTTCTTTTAGTGGGATCCAGGTGACGGGGGGCTGACCCATGTTCAAGACAGAATTTTATATCATCATACCATGGACTGACATAGTTTTGTGCACAATAGATTGCATTTTGATTGTCCTAGGTTTGACGTATCGCTTTCTTCTCGCTGTTCTTCAGCCGAATCAACAACTAACTTTCATAACCCTTGGCCTCTCACTATCTGTGCTGGGGTAATTTCTATGTCGTACTCCTGCAAGGAGGTGACCCAATTAGCCCTCTTTTCTCCTAGTTCTTTTTGCACTAACAGGTTCCCGACGGCTGGGTACAGGACAATGATCTTCGTCCTGGATTTCAAAAGATAGGACTGGAAGTGCTTGACTTCTTTGAAAACAACGTAGGCTTGTCGATCTACTACTGGGTAATTAAGTTCAGCGCCTTTGAAAGTAGAGCTCATAAAGGCAATGGGTACTTCATTGTTCTCAGCGTTTTTTTGAGTTAGGATGGCAGCATAAGAACAGTCAGAAGCAAAAGTGTAGAGCGAGAAGTCTTGGGAAAAGTTGGGGCTCATGAGAGAAGGAGCGTCTATTATGGCCTTTGTTATCACATTAAAAGATTGATTTTCTAGGGGTCCCCAGTGATATTGGGTGTCCTTCTTAATTAAATTCTGTAGAGGCCTGACCATTTCGGAGAAACTGGGGACGAATCTCCTCACGAAGTTTATCTGGCCTAAGAAAGTCTGCATAGATTTTTTGGATGTAGGAGGGGGGAGTTTTGCGATGACTTGAGTCCTTTCGGGGTTGATAATCATCCCTTCGCTTGACACAATAAACCCTAAGAGTTTACCCTATTCTACTGCAAAAATGGATTTTTTAGGATTCAAGGAAATGCCATATTTATGACATCGTTGTAGAATGGCTCGTAAGTGAGCTAGATGATCAGTTTTGTTTTTAGAGAATACAGTAACATCATCTAAGTAAACTACGACAAACTGATTGATTAAGCCTCGGAAAGCAATGTCCATTGCTCTCTGGAAAGTGGCACCGACATTAATCAATCCAAAGGGCATTTTTCGATAAGCGTAGGTGCCCCATGGAGTGAGGAAGGTAGTTTTAAGTTGGTCCGGAGGAGACATCAGGACTTGGTTGTACCCCAAGAAACGATCCAATAAGGATAGCCTCTCAGAACCAGATACCAGTTGAAGGATCTGTTCCATGGGTAGGATAGGGTAGTTGCCTTTATCAGACGCTCTATTAAGGTTTCAGAAATTGACGCATAGTTGGATTTCCCCACTTTTCTTCTGAACAGGGACAAGGTTAGAAACCCATTGAGTGTGCCTAACAGGGAAAATAATCTTAGCATTTAGGAGTTTATTTAATTCTTTTTTAATGGTCGGTTCAAGCTTAGGGTGCATTTTTCTCAATTTTTGTTGAAAGGGTGAGGTTTGAGGTTTCATAGGAATGACATGTTGTATGATGTTAGGGTCGAAATTTTTAAGGTCATCATACGTCCATGCAAAGACATCTTTAAATTCTTTGAACAATTTAATAAATGCAGCTTTTTCTTGTTGAGAACACCCTACCCCTAGATTAATGCACTGTAGATTGTCATTAGTTCCTAAGTTTACTTTTTCATAAGATAACGAGTGTTGGGGTCCTATAATTATAGGCAACTCGATTCTTCGACTGTTGATTTGGCGGTTTTCTCGTGATGACGAAGTCTGGCTCGGTTGATCCCGTTTTTCTTCCCTCCATTCTTTTCGCTCAATCCCCCATCACCCTGCTGCATCCTTCATCCACGCTGCACCCTCACTCCCTTGTCTTTTCGACCCATTGAGTACGTCTCGCCCATCACCCATCCATGAATAATCAGACTTAGGATAGACAAAAATAACAATAAAATTAGTTAGATTAAATAAGTAATGTTAGTATAGTTAGAATAGGTTAAACTAGTTAATAAATAACTAGTTAATAATTAATTAATTATTAATTAAGTTAAAAAGCTAAGTTAGTAACTAGGTTAGTCTTATGAATTAATGTTAAATAAAACAGTATAAAAACATTTAAATACAATAAAACAAAAACCAATTAAATATAATACAACTTATATTTAACACATAACAAAAAACATAATATATAAAACAAATAAAAACAAATTAAATGTAAATAAAAATTATATAAAACATATATAAAAAAAAAAAAAACATAAAATACAAAACAAAGTACATTAAAACAAAATAAAAACCAAACAAAACTTTAAATAACAAAACATGTAATAAAATTTAAAAACATAAAACATAAAACCTAAACTAACCTAAGCCTACCCCCCCACCCTCCTACCATACGTCACACTCCACTCACCCCCCTCATACGTCACTCTCCACTCCCACCAAAACTCCCGCTCACTCAAACCCCAACGTGCACCTTACACCCCCGTACACTCATCAAATCATACAATTTAATCAACGGCCCTAAAAAATTCCGGACCCCCCCTCACCATCCGGAATTTAACGAGAGGGGGGGGTCCGGAATAGTAGTTTTCAAATACCACCCCCCCTCAACGTGTCACGTTCTCATTCCAGCGGACCCCCCCCCAAAACTGCTTACCACCTTGGGGGGGGGTCCGGAATACCGCTTCTCCAAAATTAAAACCACTTTTCCCATTTTTCACAATTTTTTTCCTGTCCAGCATGTGTTCGTCCAGGGCCGATTTTGGGAAAACGAAGATGGATTTTAAAAATCCGATAGAGGTTTTTTCTCATCACGGGCTGAATAACAAAAACCTCTCTCATTTTTTTCAACAGAGCTACTATCAGGGAGAATCGAAGACATATTCAAGGCCCATTTTTCCAGATTCTCAACTTTTCGTTACAGTCCTGATCTTGCAGGAGCTGTTATGGCCATATGGGGATGAATTTGGTGCAACCAAAGGAGATTTTTGTCCAGAACATGTCCTTTTACAATAAACTCTTTCATTTTTCTCTCAGGTGTCATCATTCAAGATAAAAACACGTCTGTTCGGACCCCTCTTTCGCAGAAAACTGGTCCGTCTTTCATGGCAGAAAGCTCCAAATTTTGTGGGAGTGGTGGCTATTTTTGGCCGAGGCGGTTAAAACGACTTCCAAAACTAATTGGGATGATCTATCCTATTTATTTAGAGGTTTTTAATGTAAAATGGTTTGACTTGTGAGGTTCCTTGCTGGACAGTGGGCTATGTTTTGCCAGAGAACTTTTTCTGTAATCTTTAGATGAATGATCAGTAATGGACATGCTTTCTTTTACAAGATTCCTGTGTGGATGTGTTGGTGGGGTTCTCTCTTTGTTAAGTGTTTTTCTGTGATCATTACACTTGTTTTCATTTTCTCATTATCAGAAGAAAGTAAACAGAGAAGAATTTATTGGCAAATACTCTGCATCTGTCCTTTTGATAATCTGTATGTTATTCTGCTAAAAAGCTTAAATAAGGAATTCTTAGCTGCTCCTTGGCTTGGTTTTTTCCTCCCCTATATCTTCTTCAAATTGACACCATTAAAACTCAATTCGATCCAATATTTCCGCTACCTTTCCCTGTGTAATAACTTTGTCCATATCTGAGAGTGAATCACATTGTTTAAAGCGCAGACTCCATTTGCCCAATGGCCCTCCTTGCTGTTCCAAAACAACCATTTAAAAACCCCAACCCATGTTCTTCATAACTAGCCTAATACCTATTAAAACAAAGTTATATCAGACAGAGAGATCCCTCTCTGAGTCTCGAAGGGCTAGATCCCAGACTCGAAGTGGTTTTGATGTTGCCTTTGTGATTGGCTTACAGCCTTGGGAAAATTACAGAGTGATAACAACGAGGAACTATTGGTTTTACAGTTGACTGACTTTTTAAATTTATCTTGAAGATTATAAAATTTCTCTAATCTAACTACAGACTTAGGGATCGAATTTACCATGTCCGATGAATATTCAGGAGTTATTGGATCTGGTATTATCGTGAAATCGCGTAGATTGTCGTCGTGAGTGCATTCGTCTATGACCGTGCCTTGAAAAGTTTCTTCCATATGCAGGAAGCTAATAATCTGCTAATCATCGTCGAAGACTCTCCAATTCGTGATGTTGTCGAGAATGGATGGCCTGAACAACAGTTCGACGGAGAATGCATCTGGGGATAAGCCTTCTGCAGGAAAGAGTTTAGAAGTTACATTAGCTAATAGATCAGCTTCGGAATTATTCAATCTAGGAACATAATTTATATTGAAAGCAGAAAATTTATTCATTAAATTCCATACCTCGGATTGGTAGCTTCTAAGATGCGGAGACAGACAATGGATAGAATCTCTTACCTGTCTAACCACGATTTTGGAGTCGCCAAAGACAGTCAAGTTTTGAATGTTCATATCTAAAGATTTTCTGAGACCTTGCAGTAAAGCCTCGTATTCTGCAGTGTTATAAGTACATTCAAATTCTAACCAACATGCAATCAGAGTTTTGTTACTTGTCGGATCGATAATAACACAGCCTGCACCAACTCCTTCTTTGGACTTTGACCCATCAAAATAAAGAGACCAAATTTGATTTTTATCAGGTGCATGAAGCTGTTGTGTGGAAGCTGTTGGTTGCATGTATGTTACAATCTCGGACTGTTGTTCTGGGTCTGTGATAGCTGAAGCCTCGGCCATGAAATTGCCGAAAAAGGTATCCATCCCTTGTACTTCGGGTGAATCAACAAAAGGTGTAAAGGGTTCATTAGGATCATTTAGATCTGTGACCGTGAACTTAAGGCAGCGTTCACGATTTACCTTGATCTTGTTAGGCTTGCGGTTCTTTGGAAGGCATAGGTGAGACCAATTTGTCGCGAAATAGTCGTGTAGCTGCTCCGACCAGTCCCTGCTTAGAAACAGACCATACACTTCTGGAATATCCACAAAAATAATATCAATAACTTGATGAACCTTGGGGTTAGATGATAATCTAATAAGCACATTCCTCAACTCGCCCATGACCTTAACATTAGTTCGGTCAAGCTGGATGATTTTTAAAGTGGATGGTTCAACTTCAGCATTAATTTTCTGGCACACAGACCATGGCATCACATTAGATGACGCTCCTGAGTCTACCATACAATTGTGCACATTTCTATTAAAGATTTTGAAAGTTAACAAAAATGGAGGTACATTTCGGCGAGTGCTAAGGGTGGTAGTTTGTGGTTTCTTACTCGCCGTTTCTAAAGCTACTTTATCTACATTATTTACAGGAAGGCTTCCTTTATCATGAGAATCAGGATTGTTTTTAGTGGAAGTCTTCTGAGGAACTTTGTTCTGCACAACCTTGCTACTGTTTGAATTACCATTTTTTCCATTCTCTGTGATATTTTGCAACATTTTTTGTAGCAGAAATAGAAATTTCAATAACTCATAAACAGAAATGTTAGCCCTTAATTTTTTAAGATCTTCAACTAAATCATAATCTAAGTTGGGGTTCACATGATTCTGTTTAGTGTCAGCTAGTTTAGATTGTTTTGGAGGCGAAGTCATAGTGTTTTCGGCAGAAGGTTTGTTTGTTGTCTTACTCCTGGTGTTATAGGGATGCACTGTCTCAAAGTTAGCTTGAAAGATGCTATCCGAGAAGTGTCCGAAAATGTTTGGAGAAGACTGCTCTTCTTGAACTGTCTCTTGTTCAATTACCTCCTCAGGAATCTCATGAGGCATCAAGTTATCTTGGGCTTCTAGAATTGTTCGAAGGGCGTATTGTAGAATTTCTATATTAAGGCCCTCGATGGTTGGATTAGGTCGGTTGGTGGGAAAAGGATTCCTGAATGGGCACTTGTAAGGCCCTTTGCTCGACGAAGCTTCTTCAACCGTATTTTTTAAATCTATAACTTGATTCGACAGTTTTTGAACGACTTTAGTTAAGTTTTCTAAATCAGATCTTTCAGGTTGTGTTTTACTTTGAGCAGGTCTAGGGAGAATTTCAATCTTCTTTTTGGAAGATGAACTAGTTTCTGTGTCGTTGCTAGTAGAGTCTTTTAGACTAAGTATGTCTTTTTCAATCTGGCTGGCCTCCTCGAAGGCTTCTAACAACGTGGATTTCTTAGATTGTTTAACCCAAATAGCTATACTTTTATGCAAGGTTTTAGTATAGTATGCTATTATAAGATTCTCAGAAGGCATGGAATCCGCAGGGATTCAGTTTTGAAGTGTTAAGAATCTTTGATTAAAGTCTTTAACTTTCTCTTTCGGGTTCATTCTTAATCTAGAAAGGTCCATGACTAAGACTTTTGGAGTCTTACCAACTCCAAAATTTTCCAAAAAGCATGACTCGAACTTTTCCCAGGACACGATGGTATGGGGTTGCTGGGCAAAGTACCATGTAGATGCATTTATCTCGAAAGTGTAGGGGAACAACCTACAGACTACGTATTCATGCTCGACATTGTGGAGTCTTATGGCTAACATAAACTCTTTAATGTGATCTTCAACAATTTGTTTAGAGTCAGGGTCAAACTTGGGAAGCCATATCTCTGGATGTTTGGGTAAGGGATGTTGTGCTCCAGGTGCAGCTACGGCATCCTGGTCGAGCCAAGGTTTGGAAGGGTTGTTCTAGTTGGCCATTGGTGTAGTCAGTGTGGAAGGGTGAGAAGAGGAACTGCCTTCGTCAGAATAATCTCCTCCAGAAGAAGAAGGAGATGATGGAGGTGGTGAGGGAGGTATTCCAGATCCTCCTACAGCAGGAGTGAGGATTGGATCTGTAGGGTTCAAAGTGAGATTAGTGCCTCCGAGTTGCTCTCTGATATCAGAGAAATATAAAGGTTGGTCCAAAGGTCGATTTGGTTGCCTCAAATGGGCTAAGGCACTATGAGTTCTTATGAGAGATTGGCGGATAATCTCTTGTATGTCACCACTTGTAGGATTTGGGGTTGTTGGATCAACTGTGATCCGTGGATCGTCGTTTGATGTGGTTGTTGTTTGAGGGGTGATGTTGTCGTTAGAATGAATTCTTGTCACTATAGGTGAGCGATTAGGTGGTGGAGGAGTCTTACGACCGCCTCGTGCCATTAATAAATTTCAGGCCCTCCTTCTAGCACCATTTGTTGATTGGCAAAAATGAACGCTTGCCAATTGGAAGAGTGGATCCGGTCCGGGGTTGTCTAAATAACCAAGCCTGTTTGGGATAACCCACCCTGACGGGTTTAGCGGCTCTGTTGGCCGATCTAATTCCTAAAAAAAACAAATGAAAACTACACTAAGAAACTAATCTAAATGAAAACAATAATTAAAGCGAACTAAATAACAAATCTAAACTATTAATATATACAATTTACTATCTAATATTATAATAACTCTATGAAATTTAACATTCAACCATCAACAGAATTAAATCATAATCACAAATGTACAATATTTATAAATTACAGAATTAGAAGAAAACCTGCAAAAATCAATTGTAAACTGTCCTAAGACAGCGAAACTATTTTTTGATTTTTATAGTTTTATGAGAAAGAAATGGAATAAAAACTAACTATCTAAGCTAAGCAACTAAAACACTAACTCTAACTACAAATCTAAACTATACATATATCTATCTAAACTACTTATATTATACTAACGAATTTACTATCAAATGACAATAACTAACTGACCTAAACTAACGCTTCAGGTTCGTCCTGTATGCAGTAATTGATTAAGCTATTTTGTCGGAGGAAACCCGCCCCAGATTCTCCATGAGCTTCTCGTAAATGGGAAGCTACTATGCTCTTCATATATAATTACAGGACAAACAAGACATACAAATTTACAACAATCTTATAATTTACAAATCATAGCAGTCAGATAAATCCTCATGCAAAATTTGTACAAATCAACTTAATTAATGAAAAAGATAAGCATGTATTCATTAAATTGAAATAGAGTAATTGCTGTATTTTTTTAAATAAGAGAGATCAGATATGGATAACACATTAAATTAAATCACATCAACATTCAATGAATTACGATAGCTAAAGTAGTCTATAATAAATTGCAAATTGATATGCAAAAAACTTGAAACAAAAGTTTGATATATTGAAAGCGAAAGCTGTTACAAGACATCAACTTTCATCCTAGTTTGTATCATAAATCCATAATCTGGTTCTCTCCACAATGATGATCCTGGTTTTACAAAAATTAGCCAGTATTTAAAGACTTCCCATAGGGTAAAACATCCTGTGGGAATTATCAAAACAGTTTACACAAATTTGGGGATAATATCCCAAGTTTCTAACTCAAGCCAACATCCTAAAACAAAACCATATACAAAGTATCTCCTAAACTGCTACAATATGGCCAATTGCTCATTGTAATTCGTATGTACCTGAAAGAGGACAAGAATAGACAATATTAGAGGATATTTTGTTGATAAAATTGACAAAAATCTAATTTTAAGACTAGCTACAGAATCTTGCGATTGTGTAGCTGGTCTAATTTGAGCATAGAATCGCTTCAAAACTAATTCAAATCTTAAAGAATTATATTCGACTCATTTAACCAAATCTTTCATCACTAATTCCAAGAAGAGCGAATCAAACCAAAACTTGTATGCAAATTGAAACAAATGAAATCGTAATTGAATTAATCAATCGATAAGAGGATATGTGGGATTTGTCAAATGTTTGTTATTTCCAACTGAGAGCAGACAGAATCAATTGACAGTTGGGGAACCAATGAAATCATTATTTGAATCAATGTCAAAAAAGACTATTAACCGAGTTTTTCATACGAATTCAATAGAGACACAATATGTCGATCTGAGCTTGACAAAATCATTTTATGAAAATCAAAACTAACAGAGCAGCATCAAATATATTTTCGATACCAATTCCAATCGACACAAACTGTAGCCGGTCGAACAAATCAGTTATGCAATCATTTATGTCACCTCATCCATTAACAAAGTCATTGTCGAATCACAACGAAATCAACAGAACCATTTTTCAGATTAATAGAATTGTATCAAACATATACCAACGATCATACTAATCGCGGCACACAACAATCGTTTACAAATAAAATCAGACAGGAATGAATCGAAACAAATTGGGGTCGACAAAAGCGTTATGCAAAATCCTATCAATCAACACAGCCACACGATTTTTAGCAAATAGATCTTTTGCACAGGTTGAATGTAATCAAAATCCAATGAGAATATTTATTCAAAAACGAAACAAACTTGTTATTCGGATAATCGAAATCAAACAGGGTTGTTTTGAGTCTATTAGGAACCAACAAAACTTAATCGAAATCAAATCAAATCGACTATCCTAAACAAACAAAATTGATTTAAAAACAAGCCAAACATAATAAAAAACAAATCAATGGCTTATACTAAGCTAGGCACGACAAAATCGCATAACCAAATCATAGCTGTGTCTGATTTTAGGAAATAAATCTCCTGTATAGGTCAGATGTAATCAAAATCCAAATGAGGATATCGAAAATAATTTGGGCAAACCTAAACGAAAGCAAACCAACATAATTATTCTAAAGCGAAGCAAACCAAGTCAAAACCAATCAATCGCTTATACTAATCTAAGCACAATAGAAATCCATAACCGCATTATAGCTGTATTTGAATTTTAACAAAACGAATCTACTGTACATGATCCACATCAAAACAGAGTCGTTTGTATCTATTCAAAGCGAACAGAGATAATCGAAAACAAAATCCAATTCATTATATTAATTCAAGCAACTCATAAAACAAAATTAATATTGAAATTCATACCTAGACCACCAGAAACAACTCGGTCATGATAGTTTGGAATTGACAAAGGCTGTTGCCGCTTCGACATTCCTGAAGACAATTGAACCGGTGGTTTTTTGTTTCTTTTCACTGGCTTGTAACCTGTGGTTCTCCTTCACCAGCACTGTCACCTGTTCTTCTAATGCTTTGATCTTTTATTGCAACAGGGGAACATCAATGTAATAGCGCTCTAGCCAAGCGTTACATTGGATACATGATGGTTGCTCGGGCTTTGAGGCACGGATGTAAGTTAGAGACAAAGTCATAAGGTTTCGTAGAGAAAAGGCCATGAGAATAGGGGTACTCTTAAGCTAGGAAATGCTCGATATCAGAGTCCGAGTCCTCACTCAGCACTATGGGATTTTGGTCGATGTACTGTTTAGGTTTGTTCCGGGCGAGTCTTGATATCAATCTGTAACATCCCGCTCTGGCGCACTGAGAAAACTTATTCTTTGAGGACACTTGCTCGCAAGTGATCTGGACTTTGATGATATTAAAACATTTATCCTTGATTATGATGTGTTATGATAGACGACATGATGTTTTAATTTACTTCTTTGACATACACAGGTGTTATTGACTCAGTTTTATTGAGTGTGCAGGGTTTTGGCACTTGAGGATGCAGAGGCATCAATGGAACCCTTGGACTCCGGATTGAGTCAGGGAGTGTGCTATTTGGGTTGATTTATTTATTGTGATATTTCATTGATTTTATGATTGAAGTGGACATGTTCTGAGACGATTGTTGATGATGCAGGATGACGATAGCTTGTCGACCAGACTCACATATGGAGTAAAGGGGCCACACACGATTTCCAGAGAGGTTGAGGGAGAGGGGTAGACAACAGCCCTGCCACAGCCTACTAGCACTCGTGCCATGGCTCGAACTATAGGTTAATGATTACCTAGTTCGAGAGGATCCATGATGCAGTGAGGGAAGACTGCGACAGTCGCTCACGATGATTCTAAGGGGCGCTCAATAAGGCGAGGGACTTATTCCTTAGAGCCCTTAGTCTCCCACAAGTTCACCTGGCGGAGTGTTGACTCCAGGGGTTATAGATGTCTACCAATCAGTCAAGTTGGAAAGTGGCACCCTTGGAGCACGTGGTGCATCCTGAAGGGCACGTCGCACAAAAGAAGCACAAGTTGGCGAGTGGCACCCTTGGAGCACGTGGTGCATCCTGAAGGGAACGTCGCACAAAAGAAATAAAATAAGCGAGTGGCACCCTTGGAGCACATGGTGCATCCTGAAGGGAACATCACGCAAAAGAAACGAACGAGGCAAGTGGCACCCTTGGAGCACGTGGTGTGTCCTGAAGGGAAGGTCGCATTGATGTTGATGAAGGAACAACCTAGATGGCCCTAAGACTTTTAACACCTTAAGAAATTATTAAAACAACTTCCATAACTAATTGTCGCCCAGTTCAGAATCTAAATCTAAGTCTAAAACTTCTCTAGGGTAAAATTTTGTTTAACATTAAGAAAAGACCCTATAAAAATAAAAATAAAAATTTAAACTAAAACCCACTTAAGTAATAGTCTTAGTCTTCATAATTTTGGGGTAAAATGAAGAGAGGAATAAAATAATTAAAATCTGTGGTTTCAAATTGTAAAGACGAAATAAATTATTTAACTTGTGGAAGTATAAAAAGATTTTAAATTAATAATAAAGGGAAAAGAGTAATAGCGCAACTGCCATTTTGGCTCTAATGAAAAGGGGAAAGAAGGGAATAATAAGAATTAGGAAACTAAGTAATGGAGGAAACACAATAAAGGAAAGTTGGGAACTTATGGTAAAAAGCGAGGTCAACATAGTAAGGAATCTGCAATTAAGAACATTCTAATTTGAGCTAATTTAGCAACTTCATTTTTAGGAAAATTATTTAAAACATGTAAGGGGATCTAAGAACACCTAGGAGTAAATTTAGGAGCAACTCTAGGTGGGTGGGGGAAATGAGACAATTAAGAAATTTAAAGAAAATAATTCTTGGAGGAAAGAGGGGGATGGACGACACTTGTGCAAAGGAGAATATTTAGAATATTTTTATTGAAACTTAATTTAAATGTGATTTAGGGAAAGTTGGAGGGTCTCAAAACTCTATAAAAGAAAGGGGAGATGAGGAAGAAAGGGATCGGTTGTAAGCGTAACATTACACTACCGAATTTGTGACTTGGCTGATTACTTCTGGAGAGTTGGGATTTCCCAGCTCGGATAGGAGCGGTAGCTCAGCCTTGCAAGGCGAGCTGGGAAGCTAGACGTACCATCTAGAGGGTGTGTGGCCTCTTTGCGGGTTGAGGGGCTAAGGGGGGAAGCAGAGTACCCCTAGCGATTGGCTGGGAGGTACCGGTGATGTGTTGACAATCGACAAGAGGGAGAGGCACAGAGCGCGCAGACGACACACGGAGCAAACAGATAGGCAACGAGAACCCATCCCTCTACCCAGCTCTATTTTTGACTGTCATTATACATCTGAATTTTAGGGCTGAAATTTATATGTCTGATTCGATTTCTGGAATTTTATGTTTAAATTATAAGTCTGATTTATATATATCTGAGTAATGGGTTGAATGAATGCCGTAGTAGTTTATCCTGACACCATAATACTCTAGGCACATAAGACTCCATTGACTCTTGAATGTGGAACTCTTGTTTCGTCGATCTGTTTTATCCCTAATTTGTAATCGGAACCGAGTTATAGCCTTTGCACTGGATAGAAGCCTGTACCTTTAGTGTAACACTAGTCTACCTGCAGTTCAGGACCCGTATTATTTTGGAAGATTGAATACTCTCACATCTGACTGCAAATGGATTGGGTTCACTCGTCATTTGGTTGTATCTCTAAGTCACCCACTAGATGTACTAACACCTACCCAAGAATGGTTGCGCATCAGTTTCTTACATCTGGGATTGTTTTTCTTTGAAAAGAATCGAGTGTGAGAAGTTGGGGTTGGGAAAACGTTTGACTGTATAGACCGTATTTTTGATTAATGATTGCACTGCCGCATGTGTGAATCAATAGTGGCTACCAAATAGATGTTCCCTTAACAATCTACACCGTATCTAAAGTCGGTGGTGCGTCCACCATTCTAACCGTTGATTATAGCTTTGAAAACCAGGACCACTCTTCCACTGTTAATCGAAGAGTATGAATTAGTGTTGGAACACAGAGTTTCCGTTCCAGCTCCTTTCCTTTCATACCTGTAGGTTTAGCCTTTAAACCAAAAATTTGTAGAGCCCTCACGTCTTAAGGTTAAACGGGAGTTGTTGGGTTTAGTTGGTTGGGTCCTTGCTAAATCCATCCTTGCTCGCTATCACACCCTCCCTCGGCAGACCGAATCCCTTGGTTGTTTGTGCCTCACATTGCAAGTCGCTCTAGTAATGGCTGTATAGTTTCCTCGCGGTGGTCATGAGCAGTCTTGCATGTCATTGATTAAATCCGTTGTTTCTAGTGTGAATGCCTCTTGGAGGAGCATCCGTCACTTAGAATTAGCGTAGACTGAAAAATGCTCAACTGTCCATCAGGCGCGTCTTTGTACACATTCTCTTTTCTCCCTCCGAGGCGGTCTGTAAATTTCCACGTGGTCCCCTTCTTCACTTCACCTGTCAGTGGTCATTTTCTTGGCTTTAAACCAGGCAGGATTGGGCCCTCTTCTGACCACCACTTCCTTTTAATTTAGGCAACCACTGATTTAAACCACCTACAGATTTTTTATTCGCAGTTATTAATGAACAACTCAGGTTTTGATTTTTCACCTGTTGGTAATTTAGTTTTCCTTAATTAATTAATATTGTCTCTTCTTCCGTTCATTTAACAATAATATCCTCATTTATTTTTATCAATTATTATGTTATGTGGTGGGTCGAAGATGTACAGGAATGTCATAGTGTAGACCTATTGTTCCAGATGGATGAAGCGTATGTTAATTTAGAACCTGGTTAGACACCCTCTTATGTTTAGGAATAGTATTAGGCTTACAATGATGGTCATATTAGAGCGAGGTATGCCTTTATTAATAATATCAATTTATTATTATTATTATTATTATTATTATGGGATGTGGATTTGGTGTAAATAATTGTTAAGGGGATATTCTTGACTATCACTACATATAATTTGGTTGGGATATCTTAAGCCTGCATGGAACGAAACAAAATAGGACCCCCAAAGGAGGCTAATTATGTTCCTTTACTTTAGCACTTGATTAGTGAGAAGATTGAATTATATTAAGTGAACCTTCTATTATTATAATTATTGGAGTAATAAACCTCTTGATATAAGTGCAAATCCTTAGTCTTGGTTCATGTTAAATAGAACTAGAGGAACTTGAGGTATAGTTGGAAAGTTTCATTAGTTGATTATATTTTGTTAATGCACTAGAATTAAATTTATTTATAACATAGGTAGGGTTACCTACGTGGCTTAGTAATGGAAAACTATAGTCCCAGTGATGTAGGATTTGATTTATAGGTTGATAGTTATGTTAACTTGTTTACTTGTTAAATGGAAATGCCGATTTGGTTTTAGTTGTGTTGGTCTACTTTTAAACTCGTTAAAATTAGACCACCCTTATATGGTTATCGTCAATATTGTTAGATACTGTTATGTTATTAATTTCACATTGATATGCGTTGATTAATTTAGGCTTGGCAATGTTGACAACATGGTCAAGTAGTGTTGAAGTAGCGCAAGATTACCTTGAAGGTGGAGTATATGCTTCATTCAATTCTAATTAAGGATACTTGATTTTTAATGACAGGCGGATTGTGGCCTTAAATCTGAGTTTAGATTATCCCTTGATGTCTTTATGCACTTATGACATGCATTGCAGGGCTCGTGATGGAGGTTGAATTAAGCTGTGTTATTTACCTTACTTACTTATTTATTTGCCTTGATTTGTTGTACTTGGTTGTCCTGCATTGCTTTGTCTTCTGACATTTAGGGTCGGGTTAATTTCAAGGTTAGTACTATAATTGGACTTGTCCAAACTCACAGTTGTATGATATCAGACTCTTCGATCTGATAAAGCTAGTCGCTCTATATATAAGTCTGTGTGAGTCATTATTTTCTATGTAAAGAATCCAGTGCCGTATCAAGAGTCTCAGGCCCTTTAAAGGTAGGGTTTCCACTCTTGCGACACACCACTAAGGTCATATCAGTAGTCGCAGGCTCCTTAAAGGCAGAGTTCCCACTATTGTGACCTCCTGATAGAGATTACCAGTTTCTACCTGAGTAGTCGGCCAGGAGCCTATCTGACATTCTCTCTCTCCGGAGCAGAGAACTAAGATTAAACGCCCTGCTTTCCTATGCAGAAATAGTAAAATCTACGACTAGGGATTCTTCCATCTGTGTTCGTACTGTACATAACACAGTATGTCGTTTAATGCTTGCAGTTACTTGTTGTGTGCCTTATGTTTATGGTCGTTTAATTCTTGCAGTTACTTGTTGTGCGCGTTGTCTTCTTGTTGTGATCATCGTTGTTGCGTCTTGTTCGTCGTTGGGTGGCGATGTAGAGTCGGATGTGTTGTGTCCCTTGTACACGCGCGCACACACTTTAAAAAAAAAAAAAATTCACTTGTTATAAGAGGTTTGGTCATTGTGACGAATAGGGAGGCATGTTACATATGGTATCAGAGCGGGTTTGACCCGCGACTTGGGATTCGGTATGGTTTTCATTGACATGATCTGATTTGATGAGACTGTTATTGATCGAGTTGATTGTGTGCGTCAGGTAATCATGGTTAGAGGACATCGCAGAGGCAAACGATAGGGTGCTAAGGGAGGAGGCATGACGCCTCTAGTAGCATCCATGCCTGAGGGGTCTAACCCCCAAGGAGGCAAGCGGGTTCTCGGATAGGAGCAGATAACAGTTGGTGACGTGGTCGGGATGATGAGATCTTTTCAGCACATGTCTGTGTTGGTCACTATAATTGCTTAATTAATTTCAAACAACCAAGTGAAACATAAATTATCAACCCAGGGAAGTCTTTTGTTTCAAAGATAGCTGCGCACTATATATGCTCAATTCCAAAAGCACTTAG
>ML785605.1:212801-258107 GCA_009831015.1 Picea engelmannii | reverse complement strand
ATCTGGATCCTACACTAAATCGGATCTTCTTTCTAAATCGGCATAGGGTGTCCTATTCTTATGCAACCGAATGCTAATACAGGGGCTGGACGAAGCATTGCTGTTACGGCTGGTGTAACGGATTCTCCATATAGCTGCTAATGTTGTTAGTACGCAATTCACGTCCTGTGTCAGCTTGACTGCTAGCTGTCAGGACTCGTGTTTCAGCATCGTGGCGGCCTCCTCTGTGTCTCAGCATCTGCATTCTGAACTGAGTAATAGCTCCGTGTTTCAGCATCTGCATCCTCGAACCATGTAGCTGCTTCGTGTTTCGGCATATGCATCCTTGGACTGTGTAGCAGCTCCGTGTTTCAGCATGTGCGTTCTCGGATTGTGTAGCAGCTTTCGTGTTTCAGCATCAGTTCAACAACGCCTTTGGATAGTCTGTGTTTCAGCATCGGCCTTGAATACTATTCTGCAAATATGGACACTTATGCACTTCTAAGCAACGGTTAGGTCAAAAAGTAATGTAAAGTATTATGCAAAACAGATTAAGCATGCAATAATGAGAAAGAACCTTATATACCTTGGAATGATCAGATGTAGTGATATTATGAGTCTAAACACTAGTGATGAAGGGTATAACAATGGCAAAAAGTATGGGCAAAAAGGGTACAATATGTGGTCCTAACAGTTTGAAGCACTGATTAGCCACTTGGACAAAGATGAGGCCAGGGCACCGTCACCCGCTAAGGTCCCACTGCGCGCACCGACCATTACTGGTAGCATTCATCGTGAACTCGAGAAAGTCAAATTTCCCAAGTTCTTTGGTGCCTCGGATGGCACAGCCACTGAGGCATGGTTGGATAACATGGTGATGTGCTTCGCACTTCATGATTATACCTCCAACATGAAGGTCCGCATGGCGGTCTTTCAACTGAAGGGGAGTGCTCTTCTATGGTGGAAGACGCTCCTGCCGCAGCTGAACATGGTTGTCGAAGACGTGTCATGGGAACTGTTCGAGGAACGGTTCCGAGAGAGGTATCTTTAAGAGGAATTCATTGAGTGTCAGCTCAATGAGTTCAACGCATTATGACAGGGAGGTCTTACGGTGCCCGAGTACGAGGCACATTTTATGGATATCCTCCGGTATGCTCCACACCTTAACAATGAGAAGCTCAAGGTCAATAGGTTCATGTTTGGCCTTAACGGCAGCCTGCGTGCAAAGGTTAGGATCCAGATTCCTCAAACCTTGCACGATGCCATCCAGAAGGCCCTCATAGCAGAGGAGGATCTTATCAGTGGGGGTCAGACTAGGACTCCCACGAGACCAGCAGGGTGGGGTTCATCTAGAACACTGCATCACCAGACACCAGTGAGACATATGCTAGGATATCGTGGCTTCCAGAGGGGATCCACTTTCACTACACCTCGACGAGTGTCACCTCAGCAGCGCGCACCTTATCGGGGACCACCACATCAACAGCAGCGTCGCCCGCAGCAGCAATAGTTTAGGCTTGTTCAGCAGAACAAACATGGGTTCCAGGCCAGTGGGCTGTCATCTTCTACTTCGGGTACCAAGACTACTGGGCTGAAGAAGGGGTGTTGGACATGTGGGGAGCCACACTACTAGCGCGACTGTCCCGTGGAGAGGACCAAAGTGTTCAGATCAGTCTGACCCACGACAGTGGGAGATATGGGCAAGGCCCATTGGATTCATGCAGTGGTGAATAACCACCAGGCAGAGCATCAGTCAACTGTGCTCGAGACGACAGGTACTGTCGCTGACCAGACCCTTAGTATTTGATAGACCCAGGTGCTACTGAGAGTTTAATTTCTGGTGCAACGCTTAATAGGATTAAGGTAAAGGCAGTCAAACAGGACGCGTTTAGCTTCGTAGGGATGGCTTCTAGAGCCAAATAGAAGGTTGGAGGAAAAGTTACAAGTTGTTCCCTTAACTTGGGAGTTTACCATAGACCTGAAACCGGGGACCGAACCGATAGCAAGAATGCCTTATCGGATGTCGACCCCAGAGTTGCAAGAGTTGAAAATGCAACTGAAGGAGTTGCTAGATCTAGGACTGATACGTCCTAGTGTGTCACCGAGGGGTGCACTTGTTATCTTCATTCAGAAGAAGGATGGATCGTGGAGGCTTTGCATTGACTACCGTCAACTAAACAAGGCTACGATCAAGAATCAGTATCCCTTACCAAGAATTGATGATCTGTTCGATCAAATGAAAGGTGTGACGGTGTTCTCCAAGATTGATTTGCGATCAGGGTATCACCAGTGGCGGATCAAGGAGGATGACATCCCTAAGACCACCTTTAAGACGAGATTTGGACATTGCAAGTTTATTTTTTTATCGTTTGGACTGACAAACGCCATAGGGGTATTCATGAGTTTGATGAACGGGGTGTTCCGTGAGTACTTGGACAAGTTCATCCAAGTATTCATTGATGATATTTTGATCTACTCTCGGACGATGGAGGAGCATGACGAGCACTTGCGCTTGGTGCTATAGTGTCTACGAGAGCACAAATTGTATGGGAAGTTGTCCAAATTCTCTTTTTATCAATCGAGGATTCACTACTTAGGGCATGTCATCCCCGGCGAAGGTATCGTCATGGATCCAGCAAAGGCAGAGGCTATTATGGAATGGCCTACGACCACGAATGTCACAGAAGTGCGTAGCTTTATGGGTTTAGCAGGATACTATCGACGATTTGTCGAGGGATTTTTGAAGATAACAAACCCGATCATGGAATTGCAGAAGAAAAACAAGAATTTTGTTTGGACTGAGAAATGCATGGAAGCATTTCAGAGGCTTAAAGAGTTGTTGACTACAGCACCGATACTAAAAGTCCCTGACATGGACGCAGACTTCTTGGTATGCATGGACGCATCCAAGGAAGGTTTAGGTGGAGTCTTGATGCAAGATGGACGAGTGATTGCTTACATTTCGATAAAACTGAGAAGGCATGAGGAAAACTATGCAATGCACGATTTGGAGTTATTAGCCATCGTATATGCCTTGAAGGTTGGGAGACACTACCTTGTTGGATGAAAAATTGAACTAAAGACTGATCATTGTGGACTACAGCACATTTTTACGCAAAACAACCTGAACACGCGACAACGGCGTTGGTCGGAATTGCTTAGCAAGTACGACTTTGAGATTACTTACATAAAGGGAACAGTGAACCGAGTGGCGGATGCTTTGAGTCGGAGGCCATGAATATTTTCGGTGTTGCCTCTTCAGACGAATCTACGTGAGAACATTCTCACTTTACAGCATGATGATGACTAGTACAAAGAGGTCAAGGGTTTTATCGGGAAAAACACCATGATGGTACCATGATATGAGGGATTTTCATTGGATAGTGATGGTTTACTGAGGTTTAAAAGTTGGATTTACGTACCGCCAAACGATGAGTTGCGGATGTTGATCCTGAGCAAGGCTCATAGAGCAATTTACATGGCTCACCCGGGAGTTACGAAGAATAATTGGAAGGGAATGAAGGCCAACATAGTTAACTATGTGGCTAGGTGTCTAGAGTGTCAGCAGGTAAAAGATGAACATAGACACCCAGCAGGATTACTACAACCACATGCCATTCCAGAATCGAAATGGGAATTCATTTCGATGGATTTTATTGTTGGATTTCCACTAACGGCAAGGAAACATGACTTTATTTTCTTAGTAGTAGACACTCTGACGAAGAGTGCTCACTTTATTCCTATGCGTATGACGTATTAGGCACCTGACATAGCTAGAGTTTTCATCAGTGAGATCATGAGGCTGCACGGCATGCCTAAGAGGATTATATCCGATCGAGGATCGGTGTTTACTGGATGATTTTGGATGAGTTTCCAAGAGGCCTTGGGAACTCAACTTAACTTAAGTATTGCGTATCACCCAGAGATTGACGGACAGACAAAACGAACAAACCAAACCTTGGAAGACATGTTGCGCATTTATGTGATGGACCAAAAAAAGCGTTGGGAGGAATTCTTGCCTCTAGTAGAGTTTGCTTACAACAACAATTACCAAAGAACCATTAAGATGGCACCTTTTGAGTTTCTTTACGAGCGACCGTGTCAGGTGCCCTTGAGTTGGGATCAGCTTGAGGATAGGGTCTTGGTGGGACCAAAAGCGATCCAAGAAATGGAAGAGAAAATGAAAACCATAAGACAAAGGATTAAAGAATCACAGGAGCGACAGAAGAGTTATGCCGATGCACACCGAGTCGACCGTAGTTACGAGGTTGGCGATCGAGTATTCTTGCGGGTTACACCGCATAAGAGTTCGATCAAGTTTGGAAAGAGAGCTAAACTCTCTCCTAGGTTCATGGGACCTTTCGAGATTGTGGAGAGAAAGGGGCCCGTGGCCTATCGACTAGCCTTGCCTGATTCTTTGAGGCATATGCACGATGTGTTTCATGTATCTATTTTGAGACATTATATTAGTGATCCTACACACATGATTGACATGAGTTCCTTGCAGGTATCGGATGAGGGAGCGCTCACAGCTGAGCCGGTCCGCATCTTAGATCATCGCGTTTGACAGTTACGATGTCGAATGGTAGATCAGGTCAAGGTCCAGTGGGACAATTATAGTCCGCACTTGGTGACCTGGGAGGATGCATATGATATGCGCCAACAGTTTCCATTTTTGTTTGATAGATAGACTTATGATACGGTGATACATTTATTTCGGCATCTATACTGAGAAACTTTGGGACGAAGTTTAGACCAAGAGGGGGTGTATGTAACATCCCGCTCTGACGCACTGAGAAAACTTATTCTTCGAGGACACTTGCTCGCAAGTGATCTGGACTTCGATGATATTAAAACATTTATCCTTGATTATGATGCGTTATGATAGACGACATGATGTTTTACTTCTTTGACATAGACAGGTGCTATTGACTCAGTTTTATTGAGTGTGCAGGGTTTTGGACCTTGAGGATGCAGAGGCATCAATGGAGCCCTTGGACTCTGGATTGAGTCAGGGAGTGTGTTATTTGGGTTGATTTATTTACTGTGATATTTCATTGATTTGATGATTGATGTGGACATTTTCTGACACGATTGTTGATGATGTAGGCTGACGATAGCTTGCCGACCAGACTCACATATGGAGTAAAGGGGCCACACACAATTTCTAGAGAGGTTGAGGGAGAGGGGTGGACAACAACCCTGCCACAGCCTACTAGCACTCCCACCATGGCTCAAACTATAGGTTAACGATTACCTAGTTCGAGAGGATCCACGATACCGTGAGGGCAGACTGTGACAGTCGCTCACGATGATTCTAAGGGGCGTGCAATAAGGCAGGGGCCTTATTCCTTAAAGCCCTTAGTCTCCCACAAGTTCACCTGGCGGAGTGTTGTCTCCAAGGGTTATAGATGTCTACCAATAAATCAAGTTGGCGAGTGGTACCCTTGGAGCACGTGGTGATTCCTGAAGGGCACGTCGATCAAAAGAAACACAAGTTGGTGAGTGGCACCCTTGGAGCACATGGTGCATCCTAAAGGGCACGTCGCGCTAAAGAAATAAAAGAAGCAAGTGCCACCCTTGGAGCATGTGGTGCATCCTAAAGGGCATGTCATGCAAAAGAAACGAATGAGGCGAGTGGCACCCTTGGAGCACATGGTGTGTCCTGAAGGGCATGCCGCATTAATGTTGATGAAGGAACAACCTAGATGGCCCTAAGACTTTTAACACCTTAAGAAATTCTTAAAATGACTTCCCTAAATAATTGTCTCCCAGTTCAGAATCTAAATCTAAGTCTAAAACTTCTCTAGGGTAAAATTTTGTCTAACCTTAAGAAAAGACCCTAAAAAAATAAAAATAAAAATTTAAACTAAAACCCACATAAGTAATAGTCTTAGTCTTCATAATTTTGGGGTAAAATGAAGAGAGGAATAAATTAATTAAAATACGTGGTTTCAAATTGTAAAGAGGAAATAAATTATTTAACTTGTAGAAGTATAAAAAGATTTTAAATTAATAATGAAGGGAAAAGAGTAAATAGCACAACTGTCATTTTGGCTCTAATGAAAAGGGGAAAGAAGGGAATAATAAGAATTAGGAAACTAAGTAATGGAGGAAACATAATAAAGGAAAGTTAGGAACTTATGGTAAAAAGCGAGGTCAACATAGTAAGGAATCTGCAATTAAGAACATTCTAATTTGAGTTAATTTATAAACTTCATTTTTAGGAAAATTATTTAAAATGTGTAAGGGTATCTAGGAACACCTAGGAGTAAATTTAGGAGCAACTCTAGGTGGGTGGGGGAAATGAGACAATTAATAAATTTAAAGAAAATAATTCTTGGAGGAAAGAGGGGGATGGACGACACTTGTGCGAAGGAGAATATTTAGAATATTTTTATTGAAACCTAATTTAAATGTGATTTAGGGAAAGTTGGAGGGTCTCAAAACTCTATAAAAGAAAGGGGAGATGAGGAAGAAAGGGATCAGTTGTTAGCGTAACGTTACGCTGCCGGATTTGTGACTTGACTGATTACTTGTGGAGAGTTGGGATTTCCCAGCTCGGATAGGAGTGGTAGCTCAGCCTTGCAAGGTGAGTTGGGAAGCTACACGTACCATATAGAGGGTGTGTGGCCCCTTTGCGGCTCGGGGGGCTAAGGGGGAAGAAAAATACCCCTAGCGATTGACTGGGAGGTACAAGTGAGGTCTCGACGATTGGCGAGAGGAAGCGACACGGAGCGTGCAGACGACACATAGAGCAAACAGACAGGCAACGGGAACCCATCCCTCTACCCAGCTCTATTCTTGACTGTCATTATACGTCTGAATTTTAGGGCTGAAATTTATATGTCTGATTCGATTTCTGGAATTTTATTTTTAAATTATAAGTTTGATTTATATATACCTGAGTAATGGGTTGAATGAATGCCATAGTAGTTTCTCCTGACACCATAACAGTCCCGGCACATAAGACTCCATTGCCTCTTGAATGTGGAACTCTTGTTTCATTGATCTGTTTCATACCTAATTTGTAATCGAAACCGAGTTATAGCCTTCGCACTGGATAGAAGCCTGTACCTTTAGCGTAACACTAGTCTACCTGCAGTTCAGGACCCATATTATTTTGGAAGATCGAATACTCTCACATCCGACTGCAGATGGATTGGGTTCACTCGTCATTTGGTTGTATGTCTAATTCACCCACTAGATGTACTGACCCCTACCCAAGAATGGTTGCGCATCAGTTTCTTACATCCATGATTGTTTTTTGTTGAAAAGAATCGAGTGTGAGAAGTTGGGGTTGGGAAAACGTTGGACTGTATAGACTGTATTTTTGATTAATGATTGCACTGCCGTAGGTGTGAATCAACAGTGGCTACCAAATAGACATTCCCTTAACAATCTACACCGTATCTAAAGTCAGTGGTGCATCCACCATTCTGACCGCTGATTATAGCTTTGAAAACCAGGACCACTCTTCCACTGTTAATTGAAGAGTATGAATTAGTGTTGGAACACAGAGTTTCCATTCCAACTCCTTTCCTTTCATACCTGTAGGTTCAGCCTTTAAACCAAAAATTTGTAGAGCCCTCGTGTCTTAAGGTTAAATGAGAGTTGTTGGGTTCAGTTGGTTGGGTCCTTGCTAAATCCATCTTTGCTCGCTGTCACACCCTCCCTCGGTGGACCAAATCCCTTGGCTTTCTGTGCCTCACGCTGCAAGTCACTTTGGTAATGGCTGTATAGTTTCCTCATAGTGGTCATGAGCAGTATTGCATGTCATCAATTAAATCCGTTGTTTCTGGTGTGAATGCCTCTTGGAGGAGCATCCGTCACTTAGAATTAGCGTAGACTGAAAAACACTCGACTGTCCGTCGGACGCATCCCTGTACACGTCCTCTTTTCTCCCTCCAAGGCAGTCTGTAAATTGCCACGTGGTCCCCTTCTTCACTTCACCTGTCAGCGGCCGTTTTCTTGGCTTTAAACCGGGAAGGATTGGGCCCTCTTCTGACAACCACTTCCTTTTAATTTAGGCAACCACTGATTTAAACCGCCTACAGATTTTTTATTCGCAGTTATTAATGAACAACTCAGGTTTTGATTTTGCACCTGCTGGTAATTTAGTTTTCCTTAATTAATTAATATTGTCTCTTCTTCTGTTCGTTTAACAATAATATCCTCATTTATTTTTATCAATTATTATGTTATATGGTGGGTCGAAGATGTACAGGAATGTCATAGTGTAGACCTATTGTTCTAGGTGGATGAAGCGTATGTTAATTTAGAACCTGGTTAGACACCCTCTTATGTTTAGGAATAGTATTTGGCTTACAATGATGGTCATATTAGAGAGAGGTAGTGCCTTTATTAATAATATCAATTTATTATTATTATTATTATTATTATTATTATTATTATTATGGGATGTGGATTTGGCGTAAATAATTGTTAAGGGGATCTTCTTGACTATCACTACATATAATTAGGTTGGGATATCTTAAGCCTACATGGAACGAAACAAAATAGGACCCCCAAAGGAGGCTAATTATGTTCCTTTACTTTAGCACCTGATTAGTGAGAAGATTGAATTATATTAAGTGAACCTTATATCATTATAATTATTGGAGTAATAAACCTCTCGAGATAAGTGCAAATCCTTAGTCTTGGTTCATGTTAAATAGAACTAGAGGAACTTGAGGTATAGTTGGAAAGTTTCATTAGTTGATTATATTTTGTTAATGCACTATAATTAAATTTATTTATAACATAGGTAGGGTTACCTACGTGGCTTAATAATGGAAAACTATAGTCCTAGTGATGTAGGATTTGATTTATAGGTTGATACTTATGTTAACTTGTTTACTTGTTAAATGGAAATGTCGATTTGGTTTTAGTTGTGTTGGTCTACTTTTAAACTCGTTAAAATTAGACCACCCTTATATGGTTATCGTCAATATTGTTAGATATTGTTATGTTATTAATTTCACATTGATATGCGTTGATTAATTTAGGCTTGGCAATGTTGACAACATGGTCAAGTAGTGTTGAAGTAGCGCAAGATTACCTTGAAGGTGGAGTATATGCTTCATTCAATTCTAATTAAGGATACTTGATTTTTAATGATGGGCGGATTGTGGCCTTAAATCTGAGTTTAGATTATCCCTTGATGTCTTTATGCACTTATGACATGCATTCCAAGGCTCGTGATGGAGGTTGAATTAAGCTGTGTTATTTACCTTACTTACTTATTTATTTGTCTTGATTTGTTGTACTTGGTTGTCCTGCATTACTTGGTCTGCTGACGTTTAGGGTCAGGTTAATTTCAGGGTTAGTACTATAATTGGAATTGTCCAAACTCACAGTTGTATGATATCAGACTCTTCAATCTGATAAAGCTAGTCGCTCTATGTATAAGTCTATGTGAGTGATTATTTTCTATGTAAAGAATCCAGTGCCGGATCAAGAGTCTCGGGCCCTTTAAAGGCAGATTTTCCACCCTTGCGACACACCACTAAGGTCGTATCTGTAGTCGCTGGCTCCTTAAAGGCAGAGTTCCCACCACTGTGACCTCCTGACAGAGATTACTAGTTTCTGCCTTAGCAGTCGGCCAGGAGCCTATCTGACATTCTCTCTCTCCGGAGCAGAGAACTAAGATTAAACGCCTTGCTTTCTTGTGCAGAAATAGTAAAATCTACTACTAGGGATTCTTCCATCTGTATTCGTACTGTACATAACACAGTATGTCGTTTAATGCTTGTAGTTACTTGTTGTGCGCCTTATGTCTATGGTCGTTTAATGCTTTCAGTTACTTGTTATGTGCCTTGTCTTCTTGTTGTGATCATCATGGTTGCGTCTTGTTCGTCCTCGGGTGGCGACGTAGAGTTGGATGTGTTGTGTCTCTTGTACATGCGCGCACACACTTTTAAAAATAAAAAAAAAATAAAAAATTCACTTGTTATAAGAGGTTTTGTCGTTGTGACGAACAGGGAGGCGCATTACACAATCGAGCATTTTTCTTCCCCTTTCTGTTGACAGTAGGATTACCCTTGACTTTATTATTCATAGGCTTCTTGACGGCCTCAGCCTTGTCTTTTGTACACGGGTTAGTTATGATGTCGGGTAGGTCGATGTCAGGGCAAACCAAGGGTTTGGCAGGGGGGAGAAGGATATGAAATGGCACGAGTGGCCCGAACATAGTCTCACTAACCATAGCCTTGTCGATTTGAAAAGACTCCAGATTAGCAAATCCATTTCTAGATAGAAAGGCTTGCCAATCATCGCGATGAAGGCTCAAATGGTGGATGATGATGAGTTTAATTAATCCGTGGTGAAACAGGTTGCTATCAGCCTTCTCACGTTTGAATCTCTTAGACATCTTATAAAGACTATGCAAGAAGTAATGTGGCATGTTCAAAGGATAACCCATGAAATTCATCATTAACCGGAGGTGATACAGAAACACCAAGCCATACTGACCTTCACAGGTCACAAATTGTTTCACAATTAGCAAAAGATCCTGCCACTTGGGTTTGATGGTAGAAATAGGCATACCTTTATCATAGGAAATGACCTTTCTTGATACAAATAGTAATGGCTACGACACCTCATCAACTTTGGAATTTTTAAACCACCTTTGGCCTGTAGCCGACAGTCCTGTAGCAGAGCTTATGAATTCTTTATTTAGCTCGAGCTGTAGGTCACCAATTTTAGCCCTGCACCCATCAAAGGTAAGGGAGAATTGTTGGGAAACCGAAAGGCTGAAACCCTCGAACCTTTGTATAAAAAACAACCAACCATTGTTTTCTAAATCTTTACGGGCATTATCGAATAGCAAGAGAGCTTGGCTACCATTCGGCTCTATGTGCACCACCGGTGCCATAGACAGGAGCACACGGTGAGCAGGGTGAGTGGGTAAGGGTTTGAACAGAGCAAACACAGGGTTGATAACTCACAGGCATCGCTCGAAAACTAGCAAAGGTGAACCGGGATAGGGGGAAAACATTAATGACAGAACGTGCGAAGGTGGTGGAGCTAGTTCAGCCCATGCATAATAGTCACATCCCATAGTACAACCGTCAGAGCATATAACTATTCAAATCTCAATTTCATATGATAAAAACCATACCATTCAATCAATCAATGAAACCTATGGTAAGTCGACCAAAAATTTGCGCAAGCCATAGTTTTATCATAGCTTTGAAACCAAACAATGAATCGAAATCAATACCAAGGGTTCGATAATATGAAATATGTGTCATATGAAATGATATATACCAAGGGTTTAACCACAACACCAATGTGTTTTCATGAAACCAATGTGTCAAGGGAATCAATCAAAGAACATATAAGTCAAATCGCCAATGCATCACAAACTCTATCAAAATAATATCATCATAATCTTGTAAAACGAAGTCATATTAACAAATAAGGATCTTGGAGCCTTGTCAACTGTATAATGATAAGAAAATTGGAAACACAATAAGCATATGAACAAGATCTATCATAACAATCCAATGATGTTTTTTTAATATGTCTTCTAAAACCAAGTTTTCGTGCTTGCAGTCGTGAAAACGAGAACAAGGCCAAGTGGGCAAATGCATATAAAACAAAAGTGTTGTTTTATTGCAAAGGTTGCGACAAAAATCAAAGTTTGCAAAACAATGATGTAGGCAACTTATAAGGACAGTATGAAAATGTGAATTGGTTGCCAACATCTGTGGAAGGAATATAATTTAGCTGAACAACTCTATTTGTAACCTTCTCTATGAGAAAATGATATTTTATTGGAATATTCTTAGTCTTGGAATGAAGAACATGATTCTTGGAGACACTAATGCCACTGGTGTTATCACAATGAATTGGAATCAGATCAGTATAATTTACCTTCAAGTCTGCAAGAGTTTGGATCATCCATAAAATCTGAGTGCAACAAGTAGCAGCACCAATGTACTCTACCTCTATAGTTGATAAGGAAATAGATCCTTGTTTCTTACTAATCCATGCTATCAATGAGTCACCCAAGAAGAATGCACCTCCACTGGTTCTCTTTCTCTCATCCACACAATTTGCCCAATCAACATATGAATAAGCAGTTAACTAAATATTCTGATTTCTAGGATACCACAAACCATAATTCATTGTGCCCTTCAAGCATTTGAATATCCTTTTTACAGCTACTAAATGACTCTATTTAGGAGCATATTGATAACAACCTACCATTCCAACAAATTGCATTATATCATGACGGGATGTTTTGATGTACAAAAGACAGCCTATCATTGATCGATATGTCCTTTGATCAACATCAGGTGAAATATCATCTTTACTGAGTTTTCAACCGACCACCATAGGTGTAGAAACAAGAGAAGAATCTTCCATCTGGAACTTCTTCAACATCTCTTTCAGATATTTTTCTTGAGTGATAAATATTCCTGTAGAGCTTTGATGTACTTGTAAACCAAGAAAGTATGACAGTTTGCCTATCATGGAAATCTCAAACTCTGTTTGCATAGAGTTAGAAAACCACTAAACAGAGGAATAATTAGTATAGCCAAAAATAATGTCATCTACATAAACCAAAACAACTAGTAAATCATCACCTTCATACTCAATGTAGATATTGTTGTCAACAGAACCTTTCTTGAACCCTTTGTCTTGTAAAAAATTGTCCAGACTATAATACCAAGCTCGTGGTGCTTGTTTCAGTCCATATAACGCCTTCTTCAACTTACAGACATAGTCAGGATTATTTGTCAATGAGAATCCTTCAAGTTGCTCCATATATACTTCTTCCTCTAGATCTCCATTAATAAATTTTGATTTTACATCCATCTGATATACTTTAAAGTTTTTATGACATGAATATGAAATAAACATTTAGATGGCTTCCAATCTTGCCACTGGTGAAAATGTTTCATCAAAGTCCTATCCTTTAACTTGTGCATACCCTTTACAGACTAATCTGGCTTTATTCCTTACATATTGTCCTTTTTCATTCATTTTATTCTTGAACACCCATTTGGAGCCTATTACATTATTATTTTCAGGTCTAGGAACAAGCTCCCAAGTATTGTTCTTTTCAATCTAATCAAGCTCTTCATTCATAGCTCTAATTCAATCATCATGCTTGTTGTCTTCATCAAAATTTTTAGGTTCAAGCATGGATAGAAAAGAAATCTGAGATTGTTCTGAGTCTTTAATCAGTTTCCTTCTTGTCTAAACTCCTTTATTTATATTTTCAATTATATGATTTTCAGGATGATCCTTTCTAACAGTTTTGAGAGGTGGTTTTATTTCTTTCTATTGGTTTGTGTCAGCCTGAGTATTTGTATCTTCATTTGGTTCAGATTCTTCTCTTTCTGATCCTTGGACCTATTCATCTTCATCTTCAACTATATATTTTGTGTTTGGTTCAACACTGCTTATATTTCGGCTGAGGATTTCTTCATCAACTTTTATGTCGATACAATGAACCAATTTATGCAGCCTCTTATTGTAGCATCTATATCCTTTACTGTTTGTAGCATAACCTATGAAGATACCTTCATCAAATCTCTCATCGTATTTGCCAATATTTTCATCATTATTCTTAATGTAACATTTACTCCCAAATACTTTAAAATGCTTGATTGAAGCAGGTCTTCCAAACCATAGTTCATAAGGAGTCTTCTCACTGTGTGGCCTGAGATGAGCTTTGTTAAGAATATGAACAACTGTATGGATTGTTTTCCACCCAATATGTCTGAGCAATATTACTTTCATTCATCATTGATCTTGCCATCTCTTGAACTGATCTATTTTGCCTCTCAACTACTCCATTTTGCTGTGGAGTTCTTGGAATAGTATATTCTCGTTTGATTCCATGTTTATCACAAAACTCTTTGAAGTTCCATGAACTAAAATCTCCTCCTCTATCAGACCTTACTACCTTCAATTGTTTTCCCATTTGATTCTCTGTCAGAGCCTTAAACACTTTGAATTTTTCAAATGCTTAAGATTTTTCCTTCAAAAAGGCAACCCACGTTAGTCTAGAATAATCATCAATAATCAACATAAAATAGTTTTATTTTCCTGTACCTTCTTTTCTTGATGGTCCACATAAATCCATATGTACTAACTAGAGAGGTTTTTCTGTTGAAGGAAAGTTTTGATATTTGAACTGAGTGCAAGCAAGCTTTCCTATCTGGCAAGGTTTACAAACAGATTCATATGGCTTTGATATATTTGGAAGATCTTTTACTACCCCATTTTTTCTAATCTTGATTATATGATCAAAATTTAGGTGTCCAAGTCTCCTATGCCATAGCCAACTTTCATCATATTTTCTTAAGTGGAATTCTTGTTTTTCTTTTTTTAACACATAGACATTGTTTTTTGTTCTTATCCCTTTTTAAACCAGTTGTCCTGAATTCAAAGACTTTATTTTACAATATTTAGAAGTAAAAACAACTTCACACCCTTTGTCACAAACTTGAATGACACTTAGTAGATTATGTTTCAAACCATCTACAAACAACACATCTTGAGATTTTCCTTTTCCATTACTCAGGCTTACCATTCCTTTACCTTTTATTTTTCCTGGTGCATCATTTCCAAAAGTTACATTCCCTGATTTGTTTTCACTTAGAGTTAGAAACTTACTTTTGTCTCCAGTCATATGTTTGGAACATCCACTATCAATATACTAGGGATTCTTTTTGTCTTTGGGATGATAACACTAATCCACATTGGTAATCGTCTTTCTTCTTCCAAACCTTGAAATTTTCAGCAGCATGATTCAGATCTGGCTTATAGTTCCTTAAGCAACAGTCTGTAGCTTTATGTCTATAATTATGGCAGTTGTAACATTTTGTTTCACTGAATAACAGAACATAATGATTTTTATTCTCATAACTATTGTTATGTTTCACCTACGTCCTTCTCCCAGTCATCACAAGATTTATAGTCTATGATTGTTTGTTGCTTGCCTGTCTCAATCTTTGTGGTGGCAGATAATTATTCCTTGAATAACTTGATTGCTCAAATCTAAATCTTAAAGAACAAGTTATAGATTTGTGACCAAAGTTAGAACAAAAAAAACAATATCCACAAAAAAATACTTTGTACCTGGAAAAGGGTTGTCTTCTTTGAGTGGGTCGATTTCTTCCATGCTGATAGTTTCTCTAATATACAAATTCACTTTTGGTGCTTTTTCTTTAATTCCTCATTGGTGGTTGATTTTCTTTCTTTGCTTCTGCAGAGTGGTTGTTGTCAATGATTGTAGATTTGACAAACTCGATGGGTTCTATATTACTTGGATGATCACTACTTGATCCTTCTTTATAGCCCAAGACAACATTCAACTTTGGATTCCTTTCCTGATTTAGAATGGAAGTTAATTCTTCTGAGGCTTTGATACTTGACATATTTTGGTGATACAATGCCTTAAACTTATCCATTTCTTTTATGTTTTTTACTATCTCTTCTTCTAAAGATTCACACCTCACTTTCTTCTCTGATAACTATTGTTTCGGAATGTCTTCTATTTTATTTTCCTCTTCTAAATCCACTTTTAGTAGAGAAAAGTCTTCATCAGGTTTTTTTATCATTCATTTTAACATGCATCAACAACCATTTTTGTTTTCTCTTCTTACATCTGAGTCTGTAAATTTCTTCCAAAGAATTGATTAATTCACCTTCCATATCCACCACAGCTTCTTCATCATCCATTTCACCTCCTAAATGTTCATCATCAAGATCTCCCATAGCCATAATCATAAAATCATTCACTTTGTCTTCACAGGATGAATCACTATCTATGTCTTCTGAGGAGTCATCATTGTTTGCACACAAACTTTTCTTTTTACTATAATTTTTAAATTTGTATTTCTTTTCATCATCAGATTTTTGGTCCTTTTTTTGGTGAGGACACTTAGATGAAAAATGACTTATCTTAACACAGTTAAAACATTTGAAGTGGAGCTTGCCTTGATATTTTCCTGATCCTTTCTTTAATCTTCTCACAAATTTTGCCTCAATATTATCTAATTCTGAATCAATATTCTTTTCCGATTTAAATGATGCTTCTCTAGTCATGGATTTATCTTTGCTAACTCTCATTTCATATGCAGTTAGAGTTCCTAGGAGTTGATCAATAGTCAGAGTTTTAAGATCATTTAGTTCTTCTATTGCAGAGACTTTTGGATTAAATTTATCAAGCAGAGAGCTTAAAATATTTTGAAGTAAAAATGATTCTTCAATTTTCTCACCAAGGCCCTTCATGGAATTCACAAGCTCTTTGACTCTTAAAAAGTACTTGCTGACTGTTTCATCTTCATTCATCTTTAGTTTTTCAAATTTCAATCTATATGTTTGAAGTTTGGCATCTTTTACTTTCTCATTTCCTTCATAACTGTTAATACGTTTATCCCACATTGCTTTGGCAGTTTCAAGATGCATCACCTTTACAAACTTAGCTTCATCAAGTCCATTCAATATAGCATTCATTCCCTTAGCATTAAACCTAAATTATAATTTATCATCCTTGGAAGCTAGCACAACAGGCTTTACATATCCAGTCTCTACTACATCCCAAACATCAGCACCTAAGGCCATTAAGTATGTTCTCATTCTAATATTCCAGAAGGAAAATATTGTTGCATCAAAGAGAGGAGACTTATTGGCTGAAGTCCCTTCATGAATTTTCATTTTTAAGCTTATAGATCTACCTTTAAATAAAGGAACTGGCTCTAATACCAATTGTTGAAAATACTAAGACAACGGAGAGGGGGGGTTGAATCAGTTGTTACTGTGCTTAAACACTTTATGACTATTCAAACAATTTTTAATCTTTTCCAAGTGACCATCAATATTATACAACATATGAACAACATGAATAATGAACATCAGTCACACATAAGACATACACATAGACAAATTTTCATGAGGAAACCCATAAAGGGAGAAAACCTCTTCTTCTTCAAATGATAGGCAATATTTTAAGTTCTGTACATCATCTATATTTGAGCACCAACTCAAAGTGTGGCTACTACCTCTATTTTACAAGCTCCAACTTGTTGAGAGCACCAACTCTCTGGTTTCTCTAGCACCCACTAGAAGGAAGCATCAACTCCCTAAATGTTCTAGCACCAACTGGACTTATACAAGCACCAACTTGTTGAGAGCACAAACTCTTTGGTTTCTCTAGCACCCACTAGAAGGAAGCATCAAATCCTTAAATGTTCCA
This sequence comes from Picea engelmannii, assembly GCA_009831015.1. NCBI lineage: Eukaryota > Viridiplantae > Streptophyta > Pinopsida > Pinales > Pinaceae > Picea > Picea engelmannii. The sequence goes on along the minus strand of ML785605.1, from coordinate 240,907 downwards.
ACACCAACTGGACTTATATAAGCACCAACTTCCATACAAAAAACTCTGTGTTTTTCCGAGCACCACCCTGCCACCCTGTTTTCTATCCACAACTAGATGGAAGATACAACTTCCAATATTCAAGCACCAAATTGAATATCAGAGGACCACAATCCTCCCTAGAACCACCCTACCTCCATGGTTAAGAATAAATGATTGAATAAAAAACAATACAGGTGTCTCACTTCTTACCCCTTCTTCTATGTTCAACTCTTCTCTGCTTCTATCTGTTCTGCAATTCTCCTCTGCTTCAAACTGTTTTGCAATTATGCTCTTGCTTCTATGTTTTCAGCATCTGTTTCACATTTTTGAGTTTCTACCTTTCTTACAGTTCAACTCATTTTTCACTCAGAACAACTAACTCCGCACAGTCACAACATCTCCTTTTTTATGTCCACTCCCTCTTTAGTTACACCTCGAATATCTTAGGAAAAAAAAAAACGCCTCAGCAACTAAATTGCCAACCATTCAAGAATCATGATTTAGTTTAGCTAAGTTAGATCATAACTGAACAGTTAATCATGAAGAGAAACAGTATCCCTTCGATCAAATTTCCAAGTATCCAACACAGTTGGATTACAAGCGCAATGTATCGCGTTTATTTCGCGATTTTTGATTTCGGTATTCTTGTGATGGGATTTCTCGACACTCCATGTCGCAATATCTGAAACTCTGAAAAGAAAAGAGATTATATGGACTAGCTCCTTCATTTCTTGTGACCATCGGCGGTGACCCGGTGCTTATCCACAAAGCGCTTCGTGATTCGCAACTTCAGGACTCCTGTGATGAAGGGTCTCGACTCTTTATGTCGCAATCGCCGAAATGGAGCTTCGCTGGACTGGCTCCTTCCCTTCTCTTAACCATCGATGGTGACTAGGTGCTTATCCACAAAGCGTGCTTTGTGATTCACAACTTTTTTCGTGAGTCTCCTTGACTCCTACAACACTTGGTATATGAAACTCCGAAATGGAGCTAGATCAACAGTCCACACTCTCTCTTTGATTGACGACTCATATTAAGTCACGATTTTACATATCGTGAGTTTCCAAACCATGCTCCATTGACTCCTCCAATGTTCAAGTCAATGAAATTCTAATCTCTCGCCATGTGTCCTCCTCGACGATGGACGGTCCTCCTTCTTTCGGTACTTTGTAAGCCCACATCATCTTGTACTTAAAGATCATTCTCCTTCTTCTAGATCCAATGATGGTCGATCCTCGCACTCAAATCCAACGTCTGAGATTTGTTCTCCTCTTTTGTGTGTTCCTCCTATCTGTACTCAAATATGACTCTCATCAGGAATTATGAATGGGTGATCCAACGATCATTATTGATCTTCACTGTTAATCTTGCCATGCCATCATCGTTGTGCTGCTGATTATGTTGATCTCACCATCAATTCATTGTGCTTCTGATCGTACTGATCTCTCCATCAATTCACTGCGGTGTTGATCGTGTTGATATTTCCATCAATGACAAACACACTGCCTGCATCTTCTGTCTATAAATATGGAAACACTTTGTTTAGTGCCGGAGGAATGACTCAGATAGGTGAATGGTCTAGGCTCATAAATCAGGACAATTATTCTTCCTTGCTTGAGAAGAATAGTCCAGATAGCTCATCATTGATTTTTTACCCTCTGAGGGCATATGCTCTTCTAGATCTCACAGATGTGAGTGGAAGAATGACCTAGATGACTTAGTTTATATCATAATAATGTTTTATGTGCAGGTTGATGATATGATCATTATGGAGACTGTATGTCTCCAGACAATAGATGTATACTACTGTGGTGGATGTGTTCCACTGATTGTGACTATATGTCACTGATCAAGTATCTGTGTGCTACTTGTTGTGGCAGTGTACCACTGGATTGTAGTTGTGTACTACTATGGATAGACATAGTTGTGTTCTATCAAATAACATTGGTATGATTTCCCTAAAAACTATCAGTTGTGTTGGAAATGATTATCAACTATATGGATGATCAATGGATAGAGATTCCCTAGACGAAACATGGTCCAAGACATTTATTCTTCTAGGACATATGTCCAGATTAGAAGAATGGCTCTTATGTCACTCTATGGAGTGAGTGACTTATCCAACATCATGTCTGATTACTCAGATGGAGTATGGTTTCGAGAGATGATGCAGCTCATGACATTGATAGTGATGATGGTTCTCATGATCTAATAATGATTTAGTATATACGTCTATGTTGAAACTACCAGGTAAACGATATGTTTGTGCTCGAGACCATTACCTTCAATACCTCCCTAGCTAAGAGGGAGTGTTGATATTATGGTTGTTGTGGGAGGTATTTACCTCCACATGTAAACCTAATGAGAATAGAATATTCCGAGAAGCAAGAAGAAACCCTAATTAATTGGTTATAACCCTAGAAGACAAGTCAGCTCAATAGAATGACTTGTATTATGTTATTAGCATCCAAGAGAAGAAGTCGGCTAAAGGAAATATTATATACTACATAATTAGTACCCAGAATGAGAAGTCAGCCTAGGTAGTCTGCCATAATTAGTATAAATACAGGAGGCTAGTATTCATTATGGCCAGTATTCTCAGAACTGTAGAAGCAACACTTGTGCACATTGCAATTGGCTAGTTTGTGTGCAAGTTTGGAGGAGAGTTGTTGTTGCAGTTGCTGCAGCTAGAAGCTTTCAGTTTTGGCTTGGACTCTCTCTTGGTTATGGTTTGGACTCTCTGATCATCTCTTCTTGCTCTTTCTTGGTGCGCTATCCTTGGAGAAAGGTGCACCACCTTTTTTTGGGCTATCCAGTCTAGGGTTCTCTTCCGGAATGACTCTTTGTCAAGGTTAAGGTGCTTGGGGGTGGCTTCGGTCTATGTTTGGGTGACAATATATTTATATTGTTTATGGTTAAACGATCACATCCATTATATTCTAACAATGCTGACATGGAAGGTCTATATTACTGACATGGAAAGGTTGTACTACTGACATAACAATTGTGTTGTCATGGTACATAGACCAGTTAGGTTACGACACGTGGCATGTAGGTGGACCAATGGTATGGTGCCACATGGCCCATACATGGGTTGCCATGTGGAACCCCTCCATGGTGTAAAAGGTTTTTTTAGCCTCCATAGATTTTGAACACACGACCTTCGGGCGTGGGAATGACTTGGAGTAGGCCAGGTTACAAGCCCTGTTGCCACATGTTCCTTACACCATATGCTTCAAACTTTATTTTAAGTTTGACTTCCATGTTTCATATAGGTGTAGAAAGGGTTGGGGATAAGCCCGAGCCCTTGGTCTCAAACTTATATCATTGTAGCCAAGGGCGTAGGGAAACATAGGTGTCGGCCCATGGACACTTCACACCACATGTGACGACCAAATGCATGGGAGTTCCAATGGTTAGCTAGGACGTGGCCATATGGAGCCCATGCGACCGACACCTCTACCCTTTTAGGTGATTATCCCTCTAACTGTTCGACATAATTCCTAAATTTGCAAGATGCACATGGGTGTTAGGTTTAGGAACGAGAAGTGCCCAGAAGCCAGGTTTAGTTCACACATGTGCATTTTGAAGGAGCAGAGACAATAAAGAATTGGGAAAACTTCCAAGAAGGGATTCCAACTCAGTTTTTGGCCAAACCAGGTGCAGGAAGAGCCCAACTAGAGGGTTTTGGACATTTTGGATCCATTGAAGCCATCTATATTGCATTTTGATCATTGTAAAGCACTGATTTTGACACTTTGAGCATTAATACAAATGATCCATTGGAAGCTGGACCAGGAGATGTAGCCCAAGAGAGGGGTGAACTCCTTTATCATTTTGTTGTGTTAATGTGTTTTTTTATGGTTTTTTATGAATATTTATGATGCTCATGACTAATTAAAAACTCAGTAAGTTTTATGTGTTAGTAACTTGATCTTATTACCCAAGAACATACAAATTTCACTTGTAATTTTAAAGAGACTCAAGCCTTTTCATTTTCAGATCAAGTTGGTATCAAAGAATAGGTTTTTGAAGGTTTGATTATTTGCAAGTGTTTGTTTTCTGATGCTTACAAGGTTGAAGCTTGTAAGGTATCTGTCCCCACAGAGTCTTATAAAACACAGGTTAAAAGAATAGAGAGTAGATAAATGTTTTTCTGTACAATTTAATCTTCATCATTTAACCATAACTTATTCAGCATAAATTAAATTTATCAACATCATGAAAGTAAATTTAATAACAACCACATAACACAACAAATTCATGAAATTACTTACCTCTATCTGATGCTATTTCTCAAATTTCCATCTGTCCTTGCTGCTGCTCTACCCAAACTCCACCCAAACTCTGCCCAAAACCGAATCTTTCCTCCCTGCCAGCTAGAAACAGAGCCTATCTGGCTCCCTAGCTCCAGGATTCTGTGAGGATTCTTAGCCCCCGAGCCCAAAACTCCTAGAAACCTGGTGCACCCCTGTAACAGTCCACCCAAACTCCAAAACCAAAAAAAATCCCCCAAATAGAAAATACAGTCCCTGCTCTCAAAATTCTCCCTTACCCCAAAATTCCAAAAGTACTTCTCCCTGATGCCTCTTCCCCCTCATATCTTTCCCCCATTCATCACCCCCTACGTTCCTTTAATGCCACCAACCTTATCCCTCCATTCAATACCCTATCCCTCCATTCAATGCTTTATCACTTCTCACGTAAATTTTTCTAATAAATAATAAATTAAAAGTTATTAAGCCTTTAATTTGTTACCCCAAACATTAAATGTGTTAAGTAATCAATTAATTAATTAATCGACATATGTTAAACAATAAATAAATAATTCTTTAATTAATTAATATTATTAATAATTAATCATTACTTAACTAATACACATTAGGACAGTTAATTATTTGATTAACTATTCTTGATAAACCTTAAGAAACTATTTATCTAGGTTTGTTACATACACCCACCCTTCAGAAAACTTCGTCCTAAAGTTAAAGTATTTTCTGATACACCGGAAAAGAAGCATGGTTCACACATTCCTAACAAATAACCAACATTATTAGTAAGTAAGCCAAGAAACCCATATATACTAGTGTACATGTGCAAGAAATGCATGTGTAGCTAGTACATACAAGTCTCGTTCATGTACTAATATCAATAACTATCATCTTTATATTAATTTCCATATGCATCCAATCCATTCAACAAGACTATTCATTTTATAAAAGAAAATAAACCAATCAAATGTTTGCAAAATCCTTTAATTTCAATTATCTAGCTTAATAATGTTATTTAGACAATTGTAGTTTAGTTACATAATTATGAATATTCATATATATATGCATTTTCTTTTCAAAAAGAAAACAATAAGTTCCAACATAAGACAAATCTCCATACACTCTCAACTATTTCTACTCATCCTTCCTCCCTAACTTACTTCCATCTTCCATTCCTATCCTTCCTCTGCTGCACTATCTTGGAGCATCAACTATATTGACCTAACTCCAAATAGAACCCATAAGCGGAAGTGTCACTATCTTGACCAAGCTTCCCCAGTAGGCAACTGACAATCATCATCACACATCTAGGGGAGCATGAGCTAACATCATCCTCCCATGACTTCAGGTTTCAGAGGATACACGGTGGAAAATGCCTCCACCCCTCCTAATAGGACTAGGGTACACACCCTACAACGGAATATACAGTGGCACCGTGTTGTTGGGAGCTTTGTCATCATCTATTCGGTTTTGGGTAGTCTCACCACCTGAAATCCTGCATTGGTCCACATATCATAACAATGCATCCAAACCAATATAATTTCACATACAAAGATTCATACCATATTGTTTCTCGGCCAGTGGTCATGACATCCACTTTCATCATCATTATTCCTTGGCTATTTCATAGCCCATAACATGCATATTAGTCTGTAACGCAAACTCATACATTTTTATGCATTATCATCATGTAATTGCATACAACCATAATTTCAATTCGGTATCCACGTATCAACAGCTTAACATCAAAGTTTTCAAGTTAGAATAGATCGCATAATATCCCATAATTCAATTAATGTTACCCATTCATAGAATTATCATTTACATAATAGATTGCATCATATCCAACATCATTCAGATAGCATTTAAACCTTCATAGGATTCTCATTCACACAATATATCCCATCATATCCATCATCATCAATAAAAATTAAACATTCATAGAATTTACATTCACATAGTAGATCACATCATATCCATCATCATCAATAACATTTAAACATTCATAAAATTTACATTCTCACAATATATCGCATCATATCCATCATCATTCAAATACATTTAAACATTCATAAAGGTTCATACGTCTTAAAAGTTCAAGTGTATCATTTAATAGTTTCACTATGAATAGCAAATAAAGGTGTTTAGGCCTCAGGTAATCCTAGCTGTCTAAGTCAAAAGGTGTTTTTACATACACCCCACCTTCGAGAAACATATTCTTGAGGTGGTAAAAAAAGTGAAGGATAATCTCGTCTTAGTGTCTCGACGTCTTCCCAAGTAGAATATCCTGGACTATACTTGTCCCACTAGACCTTAACTTGGTCTACCAGACAGTTCTTGAGCTGTCGGAATCTACGGTCCAATATGCATAATGGTTCTACCGTGAGAGTTTCTACGTCTGATACCTGCAATTCCTTCCAATTTATCTTATTTGATTCATTAGCAACATAATGACGTAGAATAGATACATGAAAAACATTATGAGTTTTATGCAAGTGGGGTGGTAGTACGAGACGATAGGCAACGGGTCCAATTTTCTCTCAGATTCTAAACGGTCATATAAATCAAGGTGATAACTTTTTCCCCTTCCTGAACTATATGGTACTCTTATTAGGCCTGATATGAATGAAAACCTAGTCTCCAACTTTAAAACTTTGTTCGGTCCTGTGTGCATATGCATAACTTTTCTGCCTATCCTGTGCTTCCTTTAGTCTCTGCCTAATCTGAATCACCTGTTCCTCCATCTCTTAAATCAATTATGTCCCAACTGTTACTCAGTCTTCTAATCCATCCCAACTCAATGACATTCTGCATGGCCTTCCATACAGAGTTTCGTAGGGTGGAATTCCGACGGAGCTATGAAAATTGTTATTGTAGGCAAACTCTACCAATGGTAGGTACTTCTCCCAATGGGTTTGATTATCCATGAAATACATCCTAAGAATGTCTTCCATGACTTGATTTACTCTCTCAGTTTTCCCATCTATTTCAAGATGATAAGTTGTTCTTAAGTTCAACTGAGTCCCCAACGCTAACTGCATACATGTCCAAAACCTAGAAGTGAATCTGGAGTCCCTATCTGAAATGATCTTCTTAGGTATCCCGTGCAAACGGATAAGCTCACTTACAAACACACTAGCCACATCGGTGACATCGTAAGTGTCTCTAACCAGAATAAAATGAGCACTCTTGGTTAACTTATCAACTATCACAAGAATGGCATTGTGTCAATGAGATGTGAGCGGAAATCCCACAATAAAATCCATAGATATGACTTCACACTTGGACATAGGGACATCATGTGGTTGTAGGAGGCCTGTCGGGTGGTGGTGGTCATCTTTCACTTTTTGACACTCTAGGCACTTGGAAACGAAATGGGCCACATCGTTATTCATGCCTACCCAAAAGAAGAGCTTCCTCATGTTTGCGTACATCTTCTTCACACCCGGATGTGCACAATAAAGTGATCTATGGGATTCCTTCAGTATGATCCTTCGAATAGCCCCATCTTCAGGTATGTACATCCTTCCCCGATATCTCAATAGTCCATCTGATTCCAAACTATATCCTTCATACTTTGGATTTAATTGCCTCCCACTCTAGAGGTTTGAAGTAACCTCTAGATACCAATTGTCTCCTTGGAGTTGTGTCAACACACGTTCCCTCAGATTGACCTTTAAGGGTACCAAGGAGAAGACACATGGTCTCCTACTCAAGGCATCTGCAACCATATTTTCCTTTCCCTTAATGTATGAAATACTGAAATTGTACTCACTCATAAAGTCACTCCATCGCCTTTGCCTAGCATTCAGATCCCTTTGAGTGAAGAGATGTTTTAAACTTTGATAGTCCATTTTGAGCTCAAAGTTTCGCCCAAGAAGATAGTGCCTCCAAAGTTTCAGAGCTAGCTTTATGGCTGCCAACTCTAAATCATGAGTAGCATAAAGCTCTTCATGTTTCTTCAACTTCCTTGACACATAATCTAACACTCCTCCATCCCGCATTAGCATGGCCCCCAACCCTTGCTTCGAGGCATCCATGCAGACTGTGAAGTCCTTTTCCATATCCGGAACTCGTAGAATTGGTGCACTAGTTAGTAACCTCTTAAGCTCGATGAATGCACTATCACATTCTTATGTCCATTCATACCTGACCCCCTTGTGCTGCAAAGTGGTGATGGGTTTCGCTATTTTTGAGAATCCTTCCACAAATCTCCGATAATAACCCACTAGCCCTATGAAGCTTCTGACCTCATGGGCATTTTTCGGCAATGGCCACTCCATAATGGCCTTTACCTTTTCTGGGTCCACAAAGATTCCTTCATCGAAAATGATATGGCTTAAATAGTGGATCTATTTCTGGAAGAAGGAACACTTCGATGACTTCCCAAACAATTTGTTCTCTCTAAGACAGGATAACACTACTCGTAAGTGTTCCTCATGCTCTCTTTCATTTTTGGAATAGATGAGGATGTCATCTAGAAAGACTTGTACAAAATGTTCTAGGTACTTCTGGAATACTTCATTCATGAGGCTCATGAATACTTCTGGTGCATTGCTCAATCTGAAAGGTACTACGACAAACTTGTAATGTCCAAACCGAGTTCGAAAGTCTGTTTTTGGGATATCGCCTTCGTTAATCCTTAACTGGTGATACCCTGATCACAAATCAATCTTTGAAAATACCATTGCTCCTTTCATTTGATCAAAGAGGTCATCTATTCACGGCATTGGGTACCTATTTTTCACTGTAGCATGGTTCAAGTCCCTGTAATCTATACACATTCGTAAGGAACCATCCTTCTTCTTCACAAAAATTACTGGTGCACCCCAAGGTGAGAAACTAGGCCTTATTAGCGCTAAGTCCAATAACTCTTTCAACTGCATTTGCAGCTCACAAAGTTCCAGTGTTGTCATCTGATATGAAGTCTTGGAAATTGGTTCTGCACCAGGTTTTAGCTCAATAGTAAAATCAAGCTCCCTCTCACGAGGTAACCCTGGTAACTCGTTCGAAAAAACATCCTTAAATTCTGACAATACTGGGCACTGATCTAAGGAGGGTCCTTTCCTTTCTTTCACTGCTTCCACTACATACAGTTGACACCCTTGCCTCATGCACCCCTTAACCTTCATAGTTGAGATAAAGCGTAGAGACACTCGTCTCTATACACTGTGGATCTCTACTGGTCTTCCTTCGTCGTCGACACAAAGCACCCTTTTTGTGAAACAATCTACCATTGCTTGATGGGATTATAACCAATCCATTCCAATGATTAGGTCATACGCCCCGAGAGTAGTAACATATACCTTCAACCTGGTAGTGCACACTCCCAGGTCTACTATAAAATTATCAACACTAGGTCCTATTGCTTGTTTTTCCCCCGAGGCCATCTCGACTTGTTTAAAGTCATCGTGCTCGTAGGTTTCCAACCCACTCTTTTCTAATCTAGATGGTCAAATGAAACTATATGTCGCACCAGAATCAAATAAAATCTTTACATTGATATGATTTAGTGTACCTGACAACTCCACCACCGTGGATTGATGTTTGGCGTGGATATTATTAACCGCTGCGTAAATCTAGTGGCTTCTACTTGCTCTTCCCATCGGGGCCTTTCCTTCTCTATGGACAAATCCTGATTGTAACTCTGGGCAGTCACGCTGGTAATGGGGTCCTCTGCACCCCTAACAGGTAACAAGGGATTGAACCTACGCACTTTTATGTGACTATCCCTGAAATGAGTTCCTTCCCCTGGAACCCCTGCCCCTACTAGTTGCTCCTTGAGATGGTCGTGGACTTTCCTGTGTCATTGGTGATGAACGAGATGCTACACTCATTGCCATTGAAATCCTTGTGGCTACATTCCATTGAAATCCTCTGTTACCATATGGAGGTGGCCTTGAGCCCCCTCCACTGGGAAATGTCCTAGGGGCCTTCCCCATGAATCCAGGATGATGCAAAAAGGTCGGTCTCGTACCTCCAGTTAAGTTCATGTGTTCCGCCGCATAGCACACATTTTCCACAGCTTCCGCTACTGAATACAGTTTCCACATCCGCACCATAGCCCTTATCTTAGGGTGTAACCCATGGACAAAGCAGTCTTCCTATTGTTGGTCATTATCCATGTATTAGACATATTTGACCAATTCCATAAACCTAATCTCATATTCTTCTACGGTCTTGTTTCCCTATACTAGAGGATGAAATGCTCCTACCTATTGTTCCTCATAGTAAGCTAACAGATATTTCCTTCAGAACCTCTCCTCGAAAAGTTCCCAAGATATGGTGTCTGGGGTAAGATGCAGTTGCCTTTCCAGGTTGCCCCACCAGTTCAAGGCACTGTCTCTTAACTAAAAAATCACTATCTTCGCCTTTGAAGTAGATGCATAGTGTCTTAAGGAAAAACACCTTATCATGCCTTCCAACTATGCTTCTGCACGTTCACTGGCAGGACCCCCGGCAAACTCCGGAAGTTTGATCTTCTGCAGTTCTCTAGTGATGCCTTCGGGTGGAGGTCCTCCCCCTAAATCCATCGACACTTCTGGATTACCCATTCCAGATGGTGGGGACTCCACTTCGATCCCTATTGGTTGATGCCCCTTTAAAGTCTCATTTATGGCCTCCAAAGAGTGCAGTATGAGAGCTAGTTCAGGCGATGGTGGTGGCAGCGCTGGCGGTCTCTGCAACGATGCCCCTCTGCCTCAATTTCCTCGAGTCCGAACCATCCTGTATGATTTAACCTGCATCAACCAAAGTTATCAGGGTGAGTTCAAGGACATTTCACATTTGCGCAACTTAAACTAGAAAACAGGGTAAGGCATAAGTTTTTTTTTTACTTGTCTGTAAACAGACATTACTCTCTTTAGGGGAGGTGGCAAGGTTAGGGTTAAAACATCTAAGCTTGATGTTTTCACCTAAGAAAACTATTGACCCTCTCCCTGGTAGTTATGCTAGCACTGTACCATACTCGCCATAGTGCATCAGATCCCTTATATGGTGCTTTCTATTATACCCCTATTCTACCCTGACTATTTCCAATAACTTGCATCAAACTCTCGCTACTCTACAAGGGCTTTTAACCTGTAAATTATAAAGTTACACTATTACATTCATTAATCAAGGGGATATATATATGATTAATAATCATAGGTTTCAAACCCATTATTAACATTAAAATTTTATAATGTTAATACGTTGTGCACAATATGCTCCCATGTAGGCTTGGTGCTTGGCTCTGGCTTGTGGAATGGAATGGAAGGGCTTGGCGCTTGGCTCAATGGTTGTGGGCATGGAACTCAGTGCTTGGTTAACTTGGATAATGGGAGATTATACTTCAGGATAGTACGTTGTTACTATTGATAATTAATTTATTTACATATGAATTTATTTTGTAAAAGCGATATGTGTGGCGTGTTGGTGTTTGGTCATTTCTCAAGGCTTGGGCTTGGTGGGTGGTCGTGGGTTCAAAACCCATGGTCTCCAAACTTATTTTTTTATAACCTTATTATTATTATTATTATTATTATTATTAACACATTTTTATAAAAAAAATACCTTTTCTCATTTTTATTGTTTATACCTTTAATAATTTTTATTGTCTATCTTTTTTTTCTTTTTTAATTATAATTAACACATTTTTTTTTTAACAAATTTTTATATGATAAAAAAAAAATATAATTTAAAAGAAATTTTAAAAAGAATTAATTAAAATAAAAAAATTTATTAAATAAGAGAAATTTTAAAAGAAATAATAAAAAAAATAAACAAAATTTTCTTTTTATATTTGAAGTCGGGCATCGTGGGTGCATGAGGTCCACGTGCCCTCCTTCCCAGGGCTCTCATCCTCAACCCTAAATTACTCTCACCTTTATCTCCTCGAAACGTAGCCTCACTAGACCCTTTTCATTCTCGTTTTTTTCTTCAAATGCTCTGTAAAGGTGAAGGATGAGGTCGGCGTCCATGTCCATCTCCCTTCTTGGTTGACCCTGGTATCCACGAGTTCCAGGAATGGAGGGCACATCGAGCACAGTGGCACGTTCCCTCTGCTCTCTTTTTTTTGGCGATTGGGCTCCATGTCAGGCCGCCCCTTGTGGGCTTATCCTCCATGTGATTAGGTGCTTGGTTGATGGCTTGAACTTGTCTGTTGTAGATTTTCTTGTCAATTTTCTAAACTTGTCTAGGAATTTTCTGAACATGTCTGTCATTTGTTTTTTTGGTTCATGGAGTCGAGGGTTCCATTCCCATTGATTGCCATAACCAGTAGCTCTCTTTTTTTTTGACTCGGTGTTTGTGCTTGGCTTACGCGTGGGCTTGTGGACGCGTAGTGAAATATCTTTCTCCCTCGTGGGTTCCTCCTCCCTGTAAATTAATGCATGACATTTGGTCTCGGTTGACTTGTGTTGTGTTGTGTCTTAGTTTACGCATGGGCTTGTGGACACGTAGTGTATTTGTTATGCCCTTGGTGGGATCTCTTCTTGGCGATCTGCCTCAAGCTCTGGATGGGACTTTGGCTGGTGCGCTAGTCTTGTGTATTGGTAGAGTGTGTGGCTTAGTGGCTGGTCATGGTAGAAACACCCTCGTGGGATATTTCCTCAACTTATCACTTGGTGCAAGTGTTGGATAAAGACGAAGAGTCTCTTTCACATTCGCCTCTGCTCCTTCATCACCTGGCAGCAGCGCCGTGGATAGTAGGAGGGTATTACATTGCAGGTGACACAGATTTTTTTGTTGAACATGTGAGGTATCCATAGAGACCCCGCTATTTGGGAACATCCCATGGATTTTGAGCCGGAAAGGTTTATAAAAAGCGAGCCCAAGTCTACCCAGGTGCTTGGTGCCTAGTTGTTTAGCGCTGGCTTATTTAGTGTTGGTTCATATGTCGTTTCTTTGAGTGATAGTGCTTGACTTATCAGACAGTGGTGAAGTTCCCTCCATGAAGTTGTTTACCATTCGGATCTGGCTCTCCTGAGATAAGTGCAGTTGTTCACTTGGTATTGTTTGTTTCCTGTGGCATTGATAGTGAATATTTGTGCAGGGGTAAGACAAAAGCCCCTTTGCAGAGCAATCTTCTTGCTCACTCAAAGCAATGGCACAGTTTGTTTTGAGAGGCAGCAATAATAAGGTTGTAGCAAATTCTCCGTGCTGCTAGGATTCTCAATGTGTAACAAGCCTCAAACACTTTGCCACATTTGACTCGGCTCACGGACCGTGGTCGATATATGGAGATTGGGCCTCAGACCCAATAAATTGAGATGTGTAGTGCATATTCTATACTCCTTGTTACTCTTCCTTGGTGCCCCATGTGCACACACTGTATTTGTTAGAATAGGGTGCTATATAACCTGGAGATTGGGATAGTTGAACGTAAACCCAATAATTTATTATTATATTTTTTTTTGCTAATTAGGCCTCAGACACATAGTGCATAAGAGATATGCCCCTCAAGAGCTCTACTCAGTTTAACGCTTGGTATTCATACTTGGTGTTAGGATTTCATATGCAGATAATTGATTTGGAAAGTGGGCCTCGACCTAATAATTTTATTATTATTATTTTTTGGTTCATTTCTATCATTATTATTTTTTTTAAAAACGTGTAATGCACTGCCATGGCCCGTTCTAGTCTCTTGATGTGGGTGTTTTCGATACTTGGGCTTCTCCCCATGACCTGGTGCTTTAGCGTTGACTTGGTGTAGATTCGAGCATTGAGTTTGTTTGTCGGGCTTGAATTTTTTTTTAGCCACGGTTGAGCTTTGTTAGGGTTTTTGCGCCTTTTGTCTCTTGAGAGATTTCTGAATAGTGATGTCTTATTGGGAACATTTATATTTTCATTTGTAAAATATGAATCGAGATTGCTTTTGAAAAACTTCCTTAATCTAGTAAAAGTTTGACAGCCATTGAAAGTTTTGATGATTGTAAGTAACAATTCAAGTCTTTCCCATATCTGTTCTTTATTCGTTTTCTCTTGTTTGTGGCTATTTCCAGATTGTTTAATATTATGTATGCTACCTTGTAATGGTTTCCAACCTACTTGGTTCTAGGAGCTATTATTGTTTTTGTTTAACTATTTGTTTGTTAAATTGAAGCAAGTGTTAAAAATTCACTTAATACTTCCACTGTGTAGAATATTATACTACTTTACTTTCAAATGGGCATATTATTTATATATAGATCTGTGTAAATAAAAAAAAACGTGTTTTTCACTTGCAGGCTAGGTGGAGGTGGAGCTTGGAGCTCGGATTTTCATCTAATTAAAGGGTTTCAGGGTCCCTTTTCCCAAGGTTGTTGCTTTCAATATATAATTACCCTACACAATTTATTCAGGGTTTCAATATAACTATTTTAGGGTTTTTTTCTTTTAAATTTCAGGTTTGGAACAGTTCCATCCTTGAACTATCCTTCTTAGATGTGGGTAGCTGGGTAGGTCCTGGTCCAAGTTTTTAAACCAAGGCTTTGATACCATGTGTAGGGTCTCTGTCCCCACAGAGTCTTATAAAACATAGGTTAAAAGAATAGAGAGTAGATAAATGTTTTTTTGTACAATGTAATCTTCATCATTTAACCATAACTTATTCACCATAAATTAAATTTATCAACAACATGAAAGTAAATTTAATAACAACCACATAACACAACAAATTCATTAAATTACTTACCTCTGTCTGATGCTATTTCTCCAATCTTCGTCTGTCCTTGCTGCTTCTCTGCCCAAACTCCGCCCAAACTCTGCCCAAAACCGAATCTTTCCTCCCTGCCAGCTAGGAACAGAGTCTATCCGGCTCCCCAGCTCCAGGATTCCGTGAGGATTCCTGGCCCCCGAGCCCAAAACTCCCAACAACCTGGTGCACCCCTGTAACAGTCCACCAAAACTCCAAAACCAGAAAAATATCCCCCAAAAAGAAAATACAGTCCCTACTCTCAAAATGCTCCCTTACCCCAAAATTCCAAAATTCCTTCTCTCGAATGCCTCTTCCCCCTCATATATTTCCACCATTCACCGCCTCCTACCTTCCTTTAATGCCACCCACCTTATCCCTCCATTCAATACCCTATCCCTCCATTCAATGCTTTATCACTTCTTACGTAAAGTTTTCTAATAAATAATAAGTTAAAAGTTATTAATCCTTTAATTCGTTACCCCAAACATTAAATGTGTTAAGTGATCAATTAATTAATTAATCAACATATATTAAACAATAAATAAATAAATAAATAATATTAATAATATTTAATCATTACTTAACTAATACACATTAGGATAGTTAATTATTTGATTAACTATTCTTGATAAACCTTAAGCAACTATTTATCTAGGGTTGTTATAAATCTCTCAAGAGGAGAAGGTCAACTTGTAGAGCCAAGCTCTCAACTTTAAAGAAGGAGAACTACAGAATCACCTCAAGCTTCAAGGAGATATTCACCAAGTATGGCTCATGAGGAGAGTCATGAAACTCTTACTTCATTAGATGAAACTTTCAAAAAATATTTCTATGATATGACAGAGATGGTGAGAGTTTTATTTGAGGAAACAAATGCAAGGTTTCAAGGTGAAATCTCAAACCCTCCAAAGGGTAATGGAGATAGTGGTGATAAAACTCCAAAATGAAATAGAGGGAATGGTAATAATCCACCTCCTTCACCTCCATCTTCCACATATTATACCATTTCACAACCACCTCCAAACTCTCCAAAGGAACATGGTAAAATTCCTCTACAAAGGCCTTTTCTTAAGATTGATATTAAGTTTGAATTTCCTATGTACAATGGAGAGGTAAATGCTGAGAAATTGGATATCTAGATTCGTAAGATTGAAGTGTATTGTATGATACAAAGAATCAAATATGATGAAACTAAGATTAATCTTGCTTCTCTTAGATTGGAAAGTGCAACACTCATTTGGTGGGAAGCCAAAACTCAAGAGGACATGAAGAAACATGGTAAAGTTTTATCCTCCTGGAATGATTTTATTGTTGCACTTAAAAGACAATTTTATCCATTAGCATACATGCAAAAAGCTATTATGGATTGGAAAAACTTTAGACAAGATAAAGGGAAAAGTGTTCAAAGCTACACTCAAGAATTTAGAAGAGCTTTGATTTTGGGTATAGGTTTATCTTCTCAAGAAAATTTACTCAAATATATTGGAGGATTACATAGCTATTTGAGGCACACAATACTTATGTTTAACCCTACAAGTCTAGATGAAGTTTGTGTACAATAAACTCATTTGGAAGCAAGAGGGAGGAATGAACCTCGAGAGGGAAGAAAGAAGCCTTTTGTTAAAGGAGACAAAGGAAAGAATAAGTTCAAGGGAAATCGAAGAAAGAATGCTTCAGTAAAGAAAGAGGAAGATAAACTCTCATGTAAACATTATTCAAAGGATGGCCATGATGAAGACCATTGTTGGAAACTTAATCTTGAAAAGAGACCCAAAAATTTCAGCCATAAAGGGAAACCACACACTACTGGAACTACACATCATGATTTAGGTTCTTATTTGGGTGATGAAACAAATATTAAAGCCATGGGTTTTCAAAGTAAGGATTATATTTCAATTACTAGTTCCTCAAGTAGTAGTATCCTCAATGAAACTCAACATGAAAAAGAAAGAATAGAGATTTTCCACATAAGGTTTATTTGAAAGTATACCAAGATCGATACTCTTTTTTATACTGGATCTCAAGAAAACCTCATATCTAAAGACATTGTCAAGAAATTAAAATTAAAAACTACTCCACATCCTAAACAATATCCTCTAGGATGGATATGTGAAAATGCCAAATTTCATGTGACAAGAAGGTGTAAACTTAGATTTTCCATCACTGCAAATTTTATAGATGAGGTAGAGCTTGATGCTATTCCATTGGATATGTGTGGTATTGTGTTCGGAAGCCCATATTTATATGATAGGAGAGCCATATTTCATCATCATGAGAACAAGTATCATTTGTTTAAAAATGGAGTTGAGTACATTGTTAGAGAACATACAAAGAAGTTGAATTTGTCACTTATAAATACTGGAAAAATGAAGAGATTAGTCAATGCTAGTAAGAATTTTGTCCTCTTGATGATCAAACCCAAAGACAATGTTGAAAAAGAAGTTTTCCAAGGTTGTGATGTAAAGTTGAAATGTGATTTATATGAGGCTATTAACCAATATGATGAGATGTTTCAGGAACCAAAAGGATTGCCTCCAAAAATGGGTTTCCAACATGAGATACAACTGCAACAAGAATGTGCGCTTCCAAAAATTGGTATGTATAGGATGTTAGTCATGGAGAATGTTGAAATTAAAAAACAAATCCAAGAGTTGCTTGAAAAAGGGGTCATCATGCCAAGAACATCGCCATGTGGGTCACCAATTGTTTTAGTTCCAAAGAAAGATGGCACATGACACATGTGTGTAGATTTCAGGGCCTTGAACAAGATTATGGTAAATAATCATTATTCTCTTCCTAGAATTGATGATTTGCTTGATCAATTGAAAGATGCTAATTATTTTACTAAATTGGATTTGAGAAGTGGATATCATTAGATTAGGATTATTGAAGGAGACACATGGAAGACAACTTTCAAAACAAATAAATATTTGTTTGAGTGGATGGTAGTGTCATTTGGGCTTTGTAATGATCCTGCTACATTCATGAGAGTCATGAATGATGTTTTAAGGCATTTTATTAATGATTGTGTGATTGTCTACTTGGATGAAATTTTGATATTTAACAAATCTCGTGAAGAGAATGTTATGCATGTAAAGCAAGTTTTGGATGTCTTAAAGAAAGAAAAATTATTTTTGAAGATGTATAAATGTGAGTTTGGAAAGACCTCACTTGTTTACTTGAGACATATCGTTGGAGGACGAGAATTGAAAATTGATCCTTCTAAGTTCAAATTCATTTTGGATTGGCCCAAGCCCAAGAATGTGACAGAGGTAAGAAGATTTTTGGGAGTATCCCAATATTGGAGAAAGTTTATTGCTAACTTATCTTCAATTGCAACTCCATGACATGCAATGACAAGCACCAAGCAAGTTTTCCAATGGGGAAGAAAAAAACAAAAATCTTTTGAGGCATTGAATGAGAAGATTAGTTCAACTCCAGTTCTTGCAATTCCTAATTTGAGACAACCATTTTAGATCCAAATAGATGCAAACAATTATACAATGGGAGCAGTCTTTTTACAACATGGTAAGCCCATTTGTTTTCATTCTAAAAATTTTAATGGTGTTGTGATTAACTATCTTACTTATGATAAGGAGTTGTATGCATTGGTACAAAGTGTGAAAAAATGGAAACATTATTTGTTGGAAAAATAAATTATCATTCACACAGATCATCAGCCATTGCAATACTTATAATAAAAAACAATGCTACAACAATCAATGCACTTCAGATGGATGGGTTTTCTACAACAATTCCTCTTGGTTATAAGGTATAAGAAATGAATTTATAACAAAGTTGTTGATATTTTTTCTAGGCCCATTGTTAGTGCTTCGATTATTCTTAAGCATAATTTCTACCATGCATGAGAGCTATGTTGAACAATATGCTTTAGATGTTATTTTTAAAGACGTTTTTGTAACTTTGTGCCATTCTAACCAAGTTGAGGAATTGGATTACCATGTGCATGATAAGATTTTTTATCATCTTGGAAAGATATGTATTCCATAGGGCAAAAGATTCAACATCATATGGGAAGCTCATTCTTCTCTTATTGCTTGCCACTTTGGTGTAGGCAAGACAATGGATAATTTGCAAAGGTATTTTTATTGGCCTAAAATGAATGAAAGTGTTTCAAGATATGTAAGAGGATATTCTTTATGTTCCACAAGTAAGCCTAGAAATAGAAAGTTGGGTTTGTATACTCCACTTATTGTTCCTTCTCGTCCTTGGGAAAGCATTTCCATGGACTTTGTAGGAGGTCTACCTATGTCTAAAAATAATCATGATTATCTTTATGTTTTGGTTGACCATTTCAGAAAAATGTGTATTTTGATGCCTTGTAAGAAGCATGTTATATTTGAACAAACAACACAAATGCTCTTTTAGCATGTTTGGGTACATTTTGGGTTGGTCAAATCCATTAGTTTTTATCGAGATTCTCGATTTATGGGGAAATATTGGTCAAGCTTATGGGAACTCATGGACACCAAGCTAGAAAAGAGCACAACTTTTCATCCATGAACCGATGGTCAAACATAAGTGGTGAATAGAATAGTAGTACATCTTCTTTGTGGTTATTGCAACAAGCATCCTAGGCTTTGGGATGACCACCTACACTATATTCAACATGCTTACAATTGGGCTAAGCAGTCTTCGACTCAAACATCTCCATTTGAGGCATGTTTTGGTTATTTTCCAAAATCTCATTTAGATTTTATCTGTAGGAAAGATATTTCTATTGATGGTCAATATGACATTGATAGAGCAAAGAAGTTCATTGAACAAATTAATTCGATGCATCAAATGGTACAAGAACAATTGGAAAAGAGACAAGACAAATACAAGATAATACATGACAAGCATCATGTTGATCATAGTTTCCAATTTGGAGATGAAGTTTGGATTTACATTAGCAAAGAGAGGCTTAAAGGAAAAGGTAAAAAATTGAAACCAATTAGATATGGACCTTTCAAGATTCTTGAAAATATTGGCAACAATGTCTTCTGTTTAGATTTTCCTCCTTATATGCAAATGTATGCAGTTGTTAGTGTTGAGAATTTGAGATTGTATGAGCCTCCTTTGATTGATGATCAAGGAGAGCATGTTCAGATTCCTTCTATATATTATTTCTCTCCAAAATATCTTTCAGAACTACATGAAGATACAATCCTTGACATGAGGATTAGAACTTCAAAACGAGGGAATGTCGAATACCTTCGAGTTGGTATTAAATGCACAAATCCAGGCAAGGCCAAATGGATTGAGGTTGGAAAGGTGAGGGAACTATACCCTCATCTTCAGATAGAATGAAATTAGTCTTTTGAAAATCCAAAAGCTTCCCAATGGCGAGGAGTGATCTAGGGGATCAAAATATGCTCAAAATCAAAGTGATCAGAATTGATTCAAAACAGACTCATGCATAGGACTCATCCTCATGATCCCAACACAACTTGAATGGGTTCAAACAAATTTTGTATGCAATATATATCACATTCTATCCGCTTTACCAAACAGGTAAAATTTTGTTGATTGTACATTTCGTACAGTGCTGACGTGGCAGGGCCATACTTATTTAGGCATGGGAAATTCTCAGAAGCCAGGTTCAGTTCACACAGGTGTGTTTTGGAGGAGCAGAGACAACAAAGAATTGGGAAAAATTCCAGGAAGGGATTCCAACTTAGTTTTTGGCCAAACCAAGTGAAAGAAGGGCCCAACTAGGGGTTTTTGGACGTTTTGGATCCATTCAAGCCATCTATTTTGTAGTATGAACATTGCAAAGCACTGATTTTGACACTTTGAGCATTAATGAAAATGATCCATTGGAAGATGGACCAGGAGATGTATCCCAAGAGAGGGGTGAAATAATTTATCATTTTTCTATGTTAATGTGTTTATTTTGATGGTTGTTTATGACTTTTTATGTTTCTCATGATTAAGTAAAAACTAATTAATTTTTATGTGTTAGTAACTTGATCCTATTACCCAAGCACATAAAAATTTCACTTGCAATTTTAAGGAGACTCGAGCCTTTTCATTTTCATATCACCTTTCCAATGAGATATTGTGCGCCCCAAATGGAGATCGTATGCCAAAGTTATGCCCACGGGAAGTTGATACACCAAAATTCCCAAAACCGGGTCCACAAAACTATTGGCTTTTCATCTTCTAGGGTTAGGGTTTTTTATTCTACTTCTGTTAAAAATGTCTTTAGAGTCCCATTGTAATCATATTCTTGTGAATGTGAGTAATCATCACATCTCTTCTCAGAGATAAGCTTCCACCATTCTAGCAAGTCTTTCACTCTATATTTCTATAGTTTTGTACATTTCACTCATTAATAGAAATTTTGTATTATTGTATATATGTGCCTCTTGTTATATATCTGATAGATATTTGTTATGTTATTGGATCTCTTGAAATTTCTCTTTATATTTAGGTGTTATATCTCCACTCTCATTTCATGCCGAAAATAATCTAGATCACCCTCTTGCTAGGAGAATCCTCTAGACACAAATCTCTATGAATGGTCCTAGGGAGGTTTTTCCTCCTCAATGGATCATGAGGGATGAATCCCTCTAAAATATAGATAATTTTAAGTTGGTGTTTGATGGGGCCACCTGCCTCACCACTGTGGAGCCATCTGCTCCTGATGATATGGCTCATCAATCCTATATGGCATTGCATCCTGCAAAGTGTCATGGGATCATAATGGTCTCTTCCTAGTTACTGCAATGATTTTGGGTAGACCCTTTTGGCTCCACTAATTCTTCATGATGATCTAAAGAGTGATAAACTCCACTAAAGGGATTTTCTCTGTAATCTTTGGAGCTTTCTACTCCTCATGATTTCTCTCCATATGTGATTTTTTGTATCTAGAAAAAGTAGATTCTTCTTCTTCTTATTCTTCGGTACATGGATGTGTATGGTTGTGTATACAATATTATTATATGGATAGTATGCTCCATGTCTCAAACTAGATACCATCTAATATGTTGCCACCTGTAACTGTCACTATAGTTTCCTTGAAGGTTATCACCTATGACCTACCTGGAACAAGAATAACAAGGGATGAACAATAGAGAAGAATAATATTCTTTATAATAATAAAAACAATAGTGAGAAGAATCATCACAATAACTCCTTCAAAGCTATCACTTGTGACCTCCCTAGAGAAAGAGAAAAAAATAAGAAATAGAATAATATGCAATGAGATAAACACACTTCTAGTGTTCTGATCAATCATTCCTCCATGGTAACCTGGAAACAAAACAAGAAGTTTCTCCTAGATGAGATGTTAGTTATATCTAGTAAATAATTACACTTGATAATTTTTCTTTAACAATGTTTGTGATCAATCATGCCACTTAATAATTTGTCTTTGATTCAAGGTCTGCATCAAATCAAATGAACAAGGCTTTCTTCCAACACTTTACAAACAAGAATTTCATCAAATAATTTTTAGTGAGAAATTTCATTGAACACATGGCAAGCATACTTGGAATAAAGATCGTCAGTATCTATCTTGGAAATATTAGCCTATGGTTTCCTACCAATGATCCAACTGTAGAGTGGTTCATAGAAATATTGTGACCTATACCCTACGAAAGGAAAAAAACATTGGTTTGCAAAATCTGAAGATCTAATGTTACATCCATATGTTCTACTTCAAGACCAAGTGTTTTACTAAGAGATAATAGAAACCCAATGGAAGTCAATTTTTCAATTGGAGAGAAAATCTCACCAAATTCTACTCCCTCCACGTGGGAATATCCTTTTTCTACTAGGTGAGCCTTGTACTTCTCCACTTTGTCTTTTGCATCAATATTCTTCTTCAACACCCATATGCTCTCAATATTTTTTCTTACATCAAGAAACCTGACTAAGTCCCATCCCTCATTTTTGTCTAAGGCCTACATTTCTTCAATTGTGCCTTTGTTCTAGAGTTTACCCTCCTTATAATCAATCGTGTCTCTAATTCAAATAAAAAAAAAGGTAGAAATAAAATCTAGTGGACTATACCTTTCTAGTTTCCCTCTTACTCGAAAATATCGCCTCAAGACCAAGGTTTGCATCCCTCCTTTTGATATAACTCATAGTAACTCATCTTCATTGCTTGAGTCAAATTCTCCACTCTCCAAATCAAACTCTATTTTCTCTATATGTTCTTCTCATGGTTCATATTCATGCTCGAGAGTACTTTTAACTTCTTTGAAGGTCACATCACAACTATAAATAGTCTTCCTTAGTACTATATTCCAAATTTTGTAGCCTTTTACTTCATATTTATAACCAATGAAGATACATTCCACTACTTTATTGTCCAAATCACTCATTTTCTCCTTTGAAACATACACATAAGCATCACAACAAAAAACTATAAGACGTACAAGAGAGGGTTTCTTACCGATCCATGCTTCATAAGGAGTCTTATCAACCAAAGATAATGTACCTGATTAGTTGATCAATTAACATGCAATATATACTGCCTCTACCAATAATTTCTCACTACAAGGAAAACACCTTGTAGTAAAGGTTTTTATGGAACCTCCTCGAAAAAATCATCCCTTATCTATTTATAGTGGAGGTTTTTAGTAGAGTTGGATGATGAGAGGTTCTTGGCATTATTTGTCACTTAAAATTTGTCTTCAATTCATGGTCTACATCAAATAAAAATTAACAACACTTTCTTCCAACACTTTACAAACAAATTTTTTATCAAATACTTTTTAGTGAGAAATTTCATCTAACACTTGGTAAGAATCCTTAGAATAAAAATATCATCAGTCTCTATCTTGGAAACAATAGCCTACTTCCAATGGTCCAACTGTAGAGTTATTCATAGCAATATTGTGAAAAAAAATTTGTTTTGAAAAATACCTAGATCCAATGTTACATCAATTTGTTCTACTTAAAGATTAAATGTTGTAGTAAGAGGCAATAGAAACCCAATGGAAGTCAATTTTACAATAGGAGAGAAAATCTCACCAAAGTCTATTCCATCCACTTGGGAATATCCTTTTTTTACTAGGTGAGCCTTGTACTTCTTCGTTGTGCCTTTTGAATTGATCTTCTTCTTGAACATCCATATGTTATCAATATCTTTTTTTCCATCAAGCAACTTGACCAATTCCCAGGCCTCATTTTTTTCCAATTCCTACATTTCTTCAACTATGGATTTCTTCAAGAGTTTACCCTTCTTATAATCAATTATCTCTCTAATTCCAAATAAGAAAAAGGTAGAAATAAAATCTAAGTCATAGTAACTCATCTTTATCCCTCGAGTCAAATTCTCCACTCTCTAAGTCAAACTCTATTTTCTCTAGTTCTTCTTCTCTTGGTTAATATTCATGCTCGAGAGTACTTTTAATTTCTTTGAAATTAACATCACAACTATAAATAGACATCCTTATTACTAAATTCCAAATTTTGTATCCTTTTACTCCATTTTTATAACCAATGAAGATACATTTCACTACTTTCTTGTCCAAATTACTCATTTTATCTTTTGAAAACACACATAAGCATCAAAACAAAAAACTATAATATGTACAAGAGAGGGTTTTAAACAAATCCATGTCTCATAAGGAGTCTTACCAACCAATTCTAATGTAGGTGATTAGTTGATCAAATACATGCAATATATATTGCATTTGCCAATAATTTCTCACGACAAGGAAAACAACTTGTAGCAGAGGTTTTTATAGAACCTCCCCGAAAAAATCATCCCTTATCTGTTTATAGTGGAGGTTTTTAATAGAAGTGGATGATAAGAGGTTTTTGCAGAGGTTTCTACACCAATGCATCTCCATAGTAAGAATGCATCAGTTCCCTCCAAAACATAATGAATCAATGATTACAAAATAAATCCCATCGATAAACCACTATTAATATAAAATGATAAAATCCCCTGGGGTGTAGAACAGTCGGTGATGGAGTGTACTATTAAGGCACTCCATTATGTGAAGTCATTGGTTTGAAACCATCGATTAGCCCTGTATGCTGCGTGAGGGGCTTCATTGACATACCTGGGGTTATAGTTGATCCAAATTATTTTGAGAACGACATGAAGGAAGAAATATAACCGAGATATAAAAATGAAAATATGGAAGAGAACACATAAATATAGTGAAACCCAACTTCTATTACTAAATAAGATAGAAAAACATTGTAGAACACAAACTAGAAAAATGGGGTAGCTTAACTCTAAAAAGAAAGAGATGTTGGCTACACTTCATTCACAAGAAGGTTTACATCACACTCCATTACATTCTTAAAGGGCCTCCTTCACCTCAATTATATATGAGAGAGTGAGAGGAGAATAATTCCCATGATGCATGTGGGATAAATTAGACTAAGTTTATAAAATTTCATAGGCATGTAAAATAGTAAGACTTCCCGGGTGGTCACCCATCCCAATACTACTCTATCCCCATTGTGTCAAGTTCCCTTGTGAGATGGGGAGACTTGTACTAAATCTGAAGCTTAGTGCGTTGCTTGCCTTGTTGAAGAAGTTATCCTACTTATCTTGTTGAAGGATCTCATGAACCTATTGTTGTGGGGGTTGGATCTGTTCAACCAATCTAGTTGCATGATCTACTTGATTGTGGGAGGACTCTGTCGGTGAAAATGAAACATGAAGAGTATGAATGGTTATGTTATAACCTTGCTTGACTGGGCAGCGTTGAGGTGCCCTTGTAGGTGCAGCAAGAAAATCTTGGTACTCATATATAATCTTTTCCATCTACTTTTGTTTGATAGAAAGATCTTGGGTTGAGGTTGCAGTGGTTGCAGTGTCCTTCTGTTCACCTTTTGATCTGATTGTGAAGAGGCTAAACTTTGCAGCATGAGAGATTACTTTGTGGCATTGTTTTGGAGGGACAATAGTCGAAACTACCTCTGGTATCTGGTATAGCTGACCCCCCAGAGTAAAAATGACGCTATGGGGTCGAGACTGATAAATAGAATGGCGCCTCCACATATATGGCTGGCCTAATAGAACATCACATACTTCTAGTGGGGAAACATCACAAAATACCTCATCCTTTAAGGGCTTGATGTCGTAGGATAGGTTACACTGCTGGCTGACACGAATATCTTGACCCTGGCAAAGCCACTCGATGTTGTATGGCTATGGGTGTGGTGTTTTTGGAAAATCCCACTACTTGAAAACCTCTGCTGAGATGATGTTGTTTTGGCTGTCGCTATCAACAATAAAATGCAGTGGGGTCCCCTTCACCTACTTCTTTGAATGGAAGAGTCACTACCCCTCCTTAGAATCCTCTTCTGGTTGGATTGTTGTAGTTGCAACAGTAGAAGTGGGTTCTACATCAATGATTTGTCTCCTTTTATTATTTTCTGAATTAGGGTCCAAGTCGGGGTTCGACTCTTTGTCTTTGAGATAAACCACCAATGACTGTATTGAATGACATTCCTCATTGTTGTGCCAAGAGTTGTTGTGGAACTCACACCACTTTCCGGTGTCTTTCTTAGACTTCACGTTACCCTTATTTTCCTGCATCTAGGACTGGATCTCTTGAAGTTGGCCTTCCTTGCTATGTCCATGTTTCTCCCACTTACTTTGCTACTTGAATTTATGCTCAATGTTTACTGCATATCGATAAGAAACTCCTAGTGAGGAGATGTCCAAGAAATCCATCTTTGTTTGGATGTACCTATGTAGAACACTTTGGTACCTCAAAATTAGGTTTCGTTCAGAGTCTTTGATACCCAGCTTTGAGTGCAATGTATGAAAGATGTTGGTGTACTCCGACACCGTATGGTCTCTTTTATGACATAGAGTTTTCCATCTCATGTATTAATCATCATAGTTTCTGACAGGTTATAACTCCTCCTTTAGGGAATCTACAAACGCTGACCAAGTGGGTTATCTCCCAAATAATGTATATTCATCCATGGTGTACCTCTCCCAGTAACATTCCCACCAAGCTCTGACATGGGGAAGGGATTTAAGGAGCGCAAAGGTGATCTTTTCACTGTCGGAATTTTTTTGGACAGAGTAATAACGTTCCAGCAGATTCAACCATTTTTCTAGAGCATATGCATCTATATGGCCTTCAAATAAGGGGATATATAAATTGACTTCTACCTTGAAGGGTGTCACACTTTCAAAATGATTGCTTGCTGAAGATTCCTCGGTTGTCGCCATCGGTCGTCTTCGAAGGATCTGAGTGAAGTTGTCCATCATATCGTTCATTTGTCGCATGAGGGCTTCCTCAAGAAACGTATTGAAATGATCTCCTTCTCTTTCATATTTCTTTTCTTCCGCCATGGGAGGTCGCTTGGGATAGAGAGAGTGGTTTTCCTCAAGCGAAACTAGCTTAAGACCCAAATCTCTATACCCAGACCTCGTCGGGGACCTACTATGAGAAATGACAAGGGGCAGACTGCTCTGATACCACTGATTTGGATTATTTGTAAAAATACCGGAAGGAAGAAATAAAACTGAGATATAACAATCAAATACACAAAAATATGGAAGAGAACACATAAATTCAGTGAAACCCAACTTCTATTACTAAATAAGATAGAAAAACATTGTAGAACACAAATTGGAAAAATGGCGTAGCTTATCTCTAAAAATAAAGAGATGTTGGCTACTCTTCATTCAAAAGAAGCTTTCCATCACACTCCATTACAAGCATAAAGGGCCTCCTTCACCTCAATTGTATAGGAGAGAGTGAGAGGAGAACAATTCCCATGATGCATGTGGGATAAATCAGACTAAATTTATAAAATGCCATAGGCATGTAAAATAGTAGGACTTCCTAGGTGGTCACCCATCCTCATACTAATATATCCCAAGCACTCTTAACTATAGATTTGTAATGGGATCCGATGCATTAATGCTATGTTGTAGGCATGTACATAAGACCACTAGGAAATCATTAAATGATGCCTGTAATTAACAAATGGAGATGACATTACATTCTATTCCCCATCAAAAGGGTGAATATCATGGTTTATCAAAACCACTGGCTCAAAATGGTGATTCAGTGGAAGAGGTGGATGGCCACTGAGATCCATTTGGATCAATAGTGGTAGTAGTCGAATATTAGGACCATCTGTTGCACGACTATGCGCCCGACTAGTTGCGGATTTTCTATCTATATCTATATCTATATCTATATCTATAT
>ML785605.1:202476-212784 GCA_009831015.1 Picea engelmannii | reverse complement strand
TAATATTTTCCAAAAAATACAAGTGGTGTGTTACATGGGATAGAATTCACCGATGCGTCCAATTATGTGGCATACCATGATAGGGTAAAATAAACAAAAAAATCTTATAAGTGCATTACCAAACACACCTGTGCATCTTATTGTCAGGCACACCGCGGTAGGCTAAAATACACAAAAATTACCAAACCAATTTTCATTATTACATTTCCTTCTATGCTTCTAACCTCTCACACAAACATCTTTTCTCACCTTCCTTCTATGACCACCTTGTTTGCAGTGATATACAATGTTGCTTCCTCAGTGCCATTGTAGATTCCATACATTTTCCAATTTTGGAAAAACGCCAAAAAAATCATTTTTCCTTTATGATAAAACCATGTCTCCTTGTGTGAGAAGAGGCAAGGTAAATTATTTGTTACCTCATTTTAATTTTCAATGGAGTAAAATTTAAAATTGCCCTTAAATTAAGCATTCTTTTATAATTTTTTAAAAATTCAATGCGGTGTGCTTCACATGTTCGTCTCACCCTGGACATTGTGCATCCTATGAATTCATAGGAAGCACCACACATGGTGAATCCTATGAATTTACATGAAGCACTGCGAGTGATGCATAAAATATTACTAGACGCATCATAAAACACTAAGCATTGTGCACAAGAAAGCTACATTTTTTGTTCCTCTGTCTAACAAGAGACTTTTTTGCATAATAAACCTACCAGTGTGTTCTAAGAACTTGAATGCACTGGTGTCCCTTTCCTAACCAAACACCCCATGATTGGTGTGTTATTAAATACAACACACTACTAAATGAGACAGTGCAAAACTGATGCGTTATATAGAATAACCACACTGGTGAAACACATAAAACAACATGTGTAAAACTTACCATACCCATGCATTTAGTGACTAACTGATCAAGGTGGATATTGGTGGCCACCCACCTATTCCAACTGGCTCGTCCTGTCCTTTTTTTTGTTTAACACGTTCTTCTGTACTTCTTTGTAATTATGGGTTCTACACTTTTGGGGCTATATGAAACTCCACACATCCTTTAGGTGGATATGGGTGGCCTCTCACCTAATCCAATTGGCTTATTTTGTATGTTTTCATGTCAACACATCTTGATGTAGGGACATTTTGGGGTCCTAAACGTTGTTTTTTTGGATTGCCATAGTCAAATTGTAGACAAAGTAAGAGTTTGACGATGAAATGTGTATCTCACTGAAATACCTTTCCAACGGGCTATCACATTCCTGAAATGAAGGTCATATGCAAAAGTTATAACCCTGAGAAGTTGAGGTACCAAATTACACCAACTTACCCATAGGACCCACATGACTTTTGGCATTTCACCTTCCAGGGTTAGGTTTTTGGATGTATAGATTTTTGGAAGTCATGAGTAATATTAAAATTCCTTTGGAGCCTCATTGTAATCCATTCTAATCAGACAGATTTGTGTAGTAGCCACATCTCTTCTCAGAGATAGCTACCACCATTCGAGCAAGAGTTTTCAGTTCTGCAAATTTACAGTTTCAGCCTATTTCATTATTTAATAGAAGATATTGTTCACTGGATATTTTCATTATTCTTCATATCTCTTTGTTCATTGTATTCATTCTATTAATTAGTTCGTTCCACTCCTAAATCCGAATCAGTGGTATCAGAGTGATCTGTTATTCATTTATTTTTCTTTGTGCATGTCCCCAACAAGATCTGGGTACAAGAAGTTGGGACTCGAACCAATCGAACCATTATAATATTGGTCATGTCGATCTCGACAAAAACCCATGGGGGACGAAAAGAAAGATGATAGAGCAGGAGTTCCTATCAAAATGTTGCTCGAGGAAGCCCTTGTGCGAAAAAGGAACAAAACGATGGACAACTTTGTGAAGATCCTTCAATGGCTTCCCACAGGAAAAGCATCTTCATCAAGTGGTCATGCAACCCCCTTCAAGGTACAAGTAAATTTTGATATTCCATTATTTGAAGGACTGATAGATGCGAATGTTGTAGATAAATGGTTGAATATGCTCGAAGGATATTTTTTGGTCCACAATTTTTCCAATAGGGAAAATATCACTTTTGCACTCATCAAGGTAATTCCCCATGTTAAATACTAGTGGGATACTTACTATGAGCAAAGGGTCTTGGAGGAATATACAATGTTTGTGGTGGCCACTACATGGGATTCCTTCTCGGATGCCATTAAAGAAAATTACTACCCTGTTGGAAGCTATGAGGACTAGTACACCAGATGGACCACCCTACTTTAAGAAAGGGACTAGATAGTACCATATTTCACTAATATTTTCCATACCCTACGCACCAAATTGCGTATCAAAGAGTCTGAGCATCATCTAGTGCTCAAATACCATGATATTTTTCATAGATACATTCAAACATAAATGGAATTCTTGGACATCACCTCATTGGTAATGGCTTATAGATACATTGTCAAGATCGAGCAGAAATTTAAGCAGAAAAGGAGAGAGTTTGGATGGGATGTTGCCATGTGGTAGCCTCTCATTGTTCTATCTTCACCATGTTTCCAACTATAATTGGACCACCTATGCCACATGGGTTGCCCAATCACCTACTTGGTGAGACATACAGTGTGCCATGTGGCCCCTTAGGGTGATGCCATGTCAACCTCGTATAGTCGATAGTGTCGTGTCACGTGTCACCCTTGTAGTGGTGACACATGTCATCTTTGTAGTGGTGAGATGTGTAACCTTGACCCCTTTGACTTTGAATTTTTCATAGCTTGACCTGAACTATGATCGGCTATAAGTTTTCCATATGAACTCTGTTTGAGGCAATTTTTACACCATTGGAAAGATATCTCCAAGATCTACACAATAAAGTAGTTTTCGAGAGAATTTAAGATGGTCAAATTTTGAGATTTTTTGAATCCTCCAAGACCTCTTTGAGCGTTCTGGATCCTCCTAGACCTATATGAGAATTTTTGGATCCTCTTGGATCACTTTACTATGAAAATAATGAAGGCCCTTCTCTCTATTATGCCACATTCTCTCGTGCCAAATCATTATATTCTCTATAGGAAGAGTAGGAGTTTTGTTAGTTTCATTCTCAGTAATAATTGTATTATTACACCCATTAGTAATAGTTCTTCCCAATAGATTATATGGAGTTCCAATCCAGACTCCCCTCAACAACACCATTTCTTCTCGAACCATCTTGCACATATCCTTTCCCAATAGAGCCCAACACTTGGATCACTCATATTGCTCATAGATATCAGGTTTTTGGCCAATCCTAGAATATGAAGAACACTAAGAAGAGTTTAAACCCTTTCATATTTAAGAAAAGAACACACTCTTCCATGTCCTATGATTTTCATTGTTAAGTCATATTTAAGGAAGATATCTCCTCCATTATACTTTTTATATTCACAAATCTACTCCTTACGAGGATTTATGTGAAAAGACACACTTGATTTGATCAATCATGCATCATGATTTGAATGTGTATTTGTATATTCCAAGAACACATCCCCTCATTATAAGGAGGCATAGTTTTCTATGGAAGGAGTGTCATTATATCCCTTGTTTTTATCAACAATTTTTTAAATTATGATATTTTTTATAATTCCCAACTTTACCACATTTCTAGCATTTTATTATAAAGTGTTCTAGATATTTAGATCTATCTCTAGATTTAGACCTTCCCTTGAAGACATTTGTTTTCTATAGGGAAACCTCTCGCAAATAAGGCATTGTTGGCCACACCCTCCATGGATTTTCTCTTCATTTTGTTTGATAACAAGGATGCAAATGCATCCTCAAAATTTAATGTGTAGTATTACCATTTGATATATGAATATTATCATTACAGTCTAAAAAAGAACATAATAGGGTAATAAGCCTATATTCTTCCTCCACATTAATAACAACATTGACAATTTGACTTACTAAAGTAGTAAATGAATTTATGTACTCCATCATCCATATTAATATGATACAACTTATTTTGAAGAAACACCTTGTTTATCAAGGACTTTGACTAATACAAATTCTCTAATGTATCCCATAAATTATTTTCTTTGTCTTCTCCAAAGACATTCAACCACACCAAATTTGAAAGGCGGAGTCGAATTGTACTTATTTCCTTCCTTTTGAAATTCTCTTAGCCCTCTTTAGACATACTAGTATGTTTAGTACCTCAATCCATAGAAACTCATTATTCTCTATCTACAAGAATTATTCCATGTCCAACTTCCATAGCTCAAAGCTATGGCTATTAAGTTTCTCAGTCTTGATTCAGGAACTATTTTCATTCCCTTCCACACAAGAATTACTACCACAGATGTCCCATTAAGACCATGTTTATCACAAACCCAAGATATATATGCTCCATCAAGAATGAGTTAAATCGTAACAACAAATGCATCCCCCTAAAGCCAATAACCTTTATTTGATACCAAATCTAAATTTTAAACCCTTTCAAGTGAAGCAATGCATACATATATTTAAGAAAAAATAGAAAGAATAACAATGGAAAAAGAGAGTACACACAGATTTACCCTGGAAAAACTTAACAAAGAAAATCATTCTAACCTATCGTTGCACATCTATCTTCTTCATTTTACCAACTTGATTATTCACAATACAATATTTTTATATTCTACAACATCCAAAACCCTAATCCATTATCCCAAATTAAATTACAATGTAATAAAAAACCATTGGTCGAAAAAGCACAAAAATGGACAAAAAGTAGACCTAAAAATTAGTGGAGATGATTAGATTTTCACCTAGCCTACTTCAACACATGAAAATAACATATCACATCTCAGAAACATTCAAATTTTATTCAATACAAATAGATCATGGAATATGACCTTACAACATTGAATTCATTGAATTTAATATTTGGGAAAATAATGTTACGAACCAATGGCTTCAGAATGATAAAAATTCAATAAATAATAATCCAACTCAAGGGGAAACCTCATTTTACAATATATTCAATGTACAAGATGATATAAGATCATCCTAAGATTAGTTGGTCTCCTTGGTATATATATATAGGAGACAAAGGGTACAATTATAATGAAAGGGTACAATGAAGGGTTATAGCCTATGTACTAATATAACACTAGAAATGTAATAATATAACACTAGACATGTAATAATTCAATATATATGGCTTAATAGGGGGTTTTTATACTTAACATGGGGCTTTGTTAAGGGCTTATCATGCCCCTTCTCTTCTTTCTTAGAAGTTCAAATTTGGTAGCCTCTTTTCATTGGTTCACAACCTAGTTCAACATCATTCATTATTTAAAGCTTCCCTTCAGATTCTGAATGATTCTTGTCATGAGATTTTGAACCATATTCCACATAAAGCTTGTTGAATTTCTCAACTCTATATGCAACAACATTTTCTCTCTCTCTCTTGAAAGCATTGAAGGCTAATGCTTCTATTGTTATGATTTTTGTCATGAAATTTTGAACCATATTCCACATAAAGCTTGTTGGATTTCTCAACTCTAGATGCAACAACATTTTCTCTCTCTCTTGAAAGCATTGAAGGCTGATGCTTCTATTCTTGGGAGGAATTAGAGAGATTTTGGTTCATAGTATATTTGTATTTATTGGAATGTTTACTTAGCATATCATATTATTATTGTTGTAAGAGAGTAATATTGTGGTTTGGAGTGACAAAGCTTTCTTGGTTTCCTATTTTCATGGAGTAGTTGAGATCGAATCTATAAATATCTCTATTATTGTATTCAATTGTTATTTTTTTGGATCTTGTTGAGATTTTCTCTCTTAGTTTGTTGATTTGGTGTTCTTGATGTAATGTTATATAAATTTGGGTTTTCTTAACAAAAAATTAGTTAAATATTTTTATTTCACACCTTGTGTAGAATTGCTCATGAATGGGATTTCCCACATCACTTAACCTGATTGTGCCTTTAAGTCATCCAAGGGGCTAGTAGCAAAGTTAATTGTTAACTTTTCTCCTAATCACTCTGATGATGACCCAACAGATGATCATATTGGGTTCATATTTGAAAATATGGAGTCGAACAACACAATTTTCATATTTTGACCATTTATACAAGAAACATTTAATTAGTAAAATACTTTCACACTAATTTCCATGGATGAAATCTTTGTGAAGAATGCAAAAAACAAGTAGTTGATATTATAGGTATTTAAATAGTTTATGAGATTTTTTTGGTGTTGTTGCGTAGATATCATTTCATAATATTATTTTTTTCAATTAAACATAGATACACACATAAGACATAGAAGTAAATGGTTAAAAAAACATGTAATGAAAATCTAATGAGATTAAAATTTTGTGTTATGGATGTAATTCCTTTTAATGATATCATAAAAGTTATACATGTCCATTTATCTTGTGAGGAAATTCAAACAATATCTATTACAATGTGTTTTTCTATATGAAATTAAGCTATATCTTTTGTGGTATATATAACCTAAAAATATTCTTTCTCTGAAAGAGGTTAATATGTCTAAATCAAGGACTCATACTTTCACAATGAAGAGTATTAATATTGGTTATATTATTATTATTATTATTGGAACCTTGCAAAACCCTAAATTATTAGAAATTCAAAGCATTCAATCACTAAAACTATTATATTTAAAAAAAATTGAAAATTTCCAAATATTATCTTAAAATTTTGAAAATTTCCGAATCTTAAAAACCTCATATTTAACATATATTTATTTTTTGATTGCACAAAATTTTATATCATTTTCAAAATAAGAATTTTTTAGAATATGAAAATTTCTCTCATTTTATTTTATAAAGACTATTTTTTTCATACAGTTATGAACAAAACAAGTTATGGAATCCTAGCATGGAGAATGAAATAATGAAAGTGTCCCATAGTTTTTATTGAAATATAAAAATCAAAATCTCATATTTTAAGTATTTTTTAAATAAAACCCTTGAAATTCATATATATTCTTTGAAAAAATATTAAAAACAAAAATTTTAATAAAAAGAAAATTTGCAAAAATTTATGTTAATTTTTTTACATTAATTTAAAAATATGTATTTTAATTTAATTTTTCAAATTTGATTCTAATTATATAAGTTCATTTTTGTGAAAATTTAAAAATAAATATTGTTTTGAGTGTTTATTTTAATGTTCAAAATATTAGTTTGTTGACTTGGGGATTGGCCTGTGGATGTGATGCCACTACTTATGGGAATTTAAGTTTTCAAATGTTCAAAATATTAGTTTATTGACACTTGTAGGTGTGATGCCACTTCTTATGGGAAAAATATTAGTTTATTGACATAGCAGATTGGCATATGGATGTGATCCACCAGGTTCGTTTAAACTGCACTAGTTTCAAACATGTGACTTCACTTATAAAGTATTTTAAGACTCACTCCCTAACTGACTTCTCTACACCACGGGGAAAAATTCAAATCTTATTTATATATTTCTTTATGTTAAAAAAATACTTTTATGTTCTAAATATTTTTTTATATATAACATTAAAAAAAAAGGCATATGTTATTAGAAAAAGGATAGATTAATAATCAATTTTACCACTTAACATGTAATATTTGAAGGGATTTCACAACTTATAAAAAGTATCTTGACTTCTATATATATAATTACTAAATTTTATGAAAAATATGGGGTGATTTTATTATTTTTTTAATATGATCAATCAATACTTGAAACATATTTTATACATATTTGTTTTCGAGTTAATTTTTATTTATTTTATTTTTATGTTACTACTCCACTACTTTTGGAATTATGGAAAAAAATGTTAAGTATAAGTTTTCAAAGGAATTAAAGAAAAAAAAATTATGAAATTAAAACTATGAAAATGATATTCCATTGGATAGAAGATTCATTGATAAATCCACTGGCATCAACTTTGCCATGTAAGATGAAAGAGACAAAAGAGTTTTACCCCTAGAAATTGAAGTTGGAAAAAATCCTATAGCAAGGGATCTAGATTTCTAGGTTTCAAACACTTAATCAAGCAATTGAGCTGATTTTTATAAAGCTTGATTGAAGGATTAAGGTAGATTTTCAAAGTATCCAGATCCAAGGTTAATTAAACCTTTGATCAAGGTTCTTGTGAGTTAATAAAAGTAGGTTGATTTCACTAAAGGGGTTCGTGACTAATTAAGATTGTGGGCTTACTTAAGTGTTTGACCAAGTTGAAGTCTTAAAATTACCTCTATGGAGACTATGAAACACAATTTTTCATGCTCTATGTTGTCAAAAAATATTACCTAATTTTGTAGATTATCCACACAAAACAATTTTATATTTTATTAATCAATCAAATACATATTTATACAATAAATTTTCCCTCAACAACATAACAAATTTTTGAGAGAATCTATAAACCACACACATAAATAAGATATGATATTGAGAAGATCTCTCACAAGTAACTAGATCTAACAAATCCAAACTAATTCTAATACAAATATTAAATCTAATAATATATACAATCTCTTTTTTTAATAAAATGATATTATAATGATTATTAAAAAAAAAATTATTTGAAAATGATTAAATAAATATAGAAAAATATGAAAACATTAAACAATTTATATAAATTGCATTCATAAAAATTATTTAATTTATTATTAATATAAAAAAAATATAGGGAAATAATCATAAGAAAAATATGATTTATTAATTAACAATACAAATTTTACTAATAAAAACTTAACAACATATTTTTCAAAATATATATACAAACTTAAATTCATATAAAAATTTATATAAAATATAATCACTAGTAATAAAATAGCCTACAAGAAATATCTATTAATGTTTAATGGTTAAAAATATTATTAAAATTATTTCTTATCCAATTTTTAAAAAATGGTGACGGTCACATGTCATGCCACGCATTAAGGCCCAATTCCATTTGTCATGTGGATATGCAGTTTGTTTTGAGCTATTTTGTATTTGGTATATGTAAACCTCTAGCAATGAACTTCGGGTTAAATATCCATTTTAACTGAAAGAAGAGAGATTTGAACCTCATATCTATGTCATTCCAAAACCTTACTAATGTTTGCAAAATCCTCATATCTAATGTTACATCCATTTGTTCTACTTCAAGATCAAATGGTGTAGCAAGAGACAATAGAAACCCAATGGAAGTCAATTTTGCAATAAGAGATAAAATCTCACCAAAGTCTACTTCCTCCACTTGGGAATATCGTTTTTCTACTAGGTGATCCTTGTACTTCTCCACTCTACCTTTTGCATTGATCTTCTTCTTGAACACCAATATGCTATGAATAAGTTTTCTTCCATCGAGCAACTTGACCAAGTCCCATGCCTCATTTTTGTCCAACGCCTACATTTCTTCAACTATGACCTTCCATAGTTTACCCTCCTTAGAATCAATTCTCTCTGTAATTGCAAATAAGAAAAGGTAGAAATAAAATATAGTGGACTATACATTTCTACTTTCCCTCTTAATTGAACATATCTCCTCAATACCAAGGTTTGTGGTCCATCCTTTTCATCTAACTCATAATGACTCATCTTCTTCCCTTGAGTCAAATTCTCCACTCTCCAAATCAAACTCTATTTTATCTAGTTCTTCTTCTATTGGTTCATATTGATGCTTGCAAGAACTTTTAATTTCTTTGAAGGTCACATCACGTGTATAAGTAGTCTTCCTTATTACTAAAATCCAAATTTTGTAGTCTTTTACTCCATATTTATAATCGATGAATATACATTTCACTACTTTATTGTCCAAATTTCTGATTTTCTCCTTTGAAACATGCAAATAAGCATAACAACAAAAAAATGTATTATTTACAAGAGAAGGTTTCTTACCAATACATGCCTCATAAGGAGTCTTATCAACCAATGTTGATGTAGCTGATTGGTTGATCAAATAACATGCAATATATATTGTCTTTGTCAAGAATTTCTCACTACAAGGAAAACACCTTGTAGCAGAGGCTTTTACAGAATCTCCTCGAAAAAATCATCCCTTATTTGTTTATAGTGGAGGTTTTTAGCGGAGGAGGGTAGCTTTAAGTTTTTGAGAAGGTTTTTACACTGATGCACCTCCATAGTAAGAATGCATCAGTGCCCTCCAAAACATAATGTGCCAATGCTAACAAAATAAAGCATACCGATAACCATTATTAATATAAATGCTAGAATATTGTTTTTATTTAAAAATAAATAAAATGCATATCGATGCTCCCTGGTAACATCAATACACACGAGCATCTACAAAACTAGCACAAAATAAAACCATAATATATATCTATATCTATATCTATA
>ML785605.1:185711-202426 GCA_009831015.1 Picea engelmannii | reverse complement strand
GATAGACAACATGGATGAAAAATGGCTCCCCAAAATTGCTTTAAACTCTAGCCAAAACCACCAGTGGCTCAAGTGGGGATGGCATAAAGATTTTAAATCTTGGCTAAATCATTCGGGAATACAAGAATAAGTTATGATGTAGAATATCGATAATATTACAAATAGCATGACTTCTAAATTTAAGGAGAATATGTGGTGTGATAAAGAATTAGTAGATAAAATGAAATTAAGATACTACAAGGAGGTGGCCAACCCTAATTTAGAAGATGAAAATTACCTATTAGTTTTGAAAAATGAAAATAATAATATCAACATTGCTAAAATAAGAAAAAACTCTCATGAGCTACATAGTGAAACTCGACATTGCACAACTACCAAAACACCATGGGATGAGAGAATATGTAACCTTTGTGACACTAAGAAGGTAGAACATGATAAAGATTTCCTCTTGAATTTCCCTGCCTATACCCATATTAGATTCCAATTTAAAAATGTTTTCCACATTGTCGACCTTCCTAACCTCCTAAGTGTAATGTTCCTCACTTGGCTAGTCTAGGAAATGATGTTAATGTTTATGTAGGATCTATTGTTTACAACATATAAATGATCATACAAATAATAAATGCGACTAAGGACTGCAAAGTTTGTATTATCATATCTCTGTGGATTACAATAGGCCGAATGTGGCTGAATAAAATAACAACACTTGGCTAGATAATAAGACAAAAGGATATTAGCCGGAATACAAATAAGAAACTAAAAGATAATACCCAGAATATGGGAGTGTTGCAGAATCAATGGGTGCGCTAGGAATACCGTAGCTCTGACGGTAACTGCTAGAAGTATGGAAAGTTCGCCCTCGAAGCTATACTTCTTAGAATGGCCTGGAAACTATCCCAAATGATGCACCCTGCTGTAGTCCTCAGTACTGGTATCTTTCAGACCCCTCTGATGATGAGTTTAGACCCCAGATGGATACCCCTAGGGAATGTGCCCCTCTTCTTTTGGCAAAATATGTCCTAGTGATTCCATTGTTGGAATCAGACAAGATATGTCTCAAAAAAACTGCCTTGGTCTACTGGGAAATGAGTCGGAAGGGTTTCCCTGAATCTGGTCTGATGCGTGCTCTGGAACCCCAAATGTGCCTGCCAAAAGTGTCGCACGTCCAAGTCTGGAAAATGCGTCCCAGTTGATTCCTCCATCGGAATATGATGAGGAACTAGGAAAAAGATGCACCTTGCCCTCCGCTCAAATGGGTTGGAGGGAAATCTTGAAACTCCCCCTGGATGAGGTAAGTCGACCCAAAACCCTCTTAGAAGTTGCGTCCTCACTCTGGATGAATGTGCCCTTGCTACTAAACACTATGTAACTATTGCTGAAGAATGATGGAAGACCTGAATGATCTTCCCAGTGACTAGGGTGTGTCTCTCAACACCAAAATTATCCAACTGGTGTCTTCCTCCCGGAATCCACTAAACTATCTCTCCTGAGATGTGCCTCTCTCGTCAATGACAAGTCATAATCTGCATAATTATGAATTAGGTCGCTGACTCTTTTCTTATAGATTTCCAAAACCCTAATTCACTGTTGAAACCCTAATTTGTTGTTGACCTTTTCCCTCCAAGTGACTTTTACTTTATTTGTTATTCCTTGATTAAATCACTTAATTAATTAATCGTTTTACCTCTAAAAAGTGATTTATCCATCCTTATGGCTTCTCTGGCCACTGAAAGTCACTTCTCATCATCTTATCCTGTAGTGCTCTTCTTCCCGATTCCGATGAGCTATTACACTAAGAGGTTTCTCCAAGTAATATTCCCATTATGACCTTCTTAGTGAAATTAATTAAGATATGATCCATAATAACTCAAAATTACAGAAATTGTGAGAATGCAACGAAACCAAAACCAAGTTGTGAGGAATGTATCCTGATGATGAACAATGCAAGTTGGGCCCAGTAAAACCCCTCAATATCTCCTGAACTCTTTGTCACCCCTATCTGGATACTCTAGTAGGCGTAACACTCTGTAAAATTATAATGTCCCAAAATGGGGACATTACAGTCCTGCCTACCGGAATATTGCTTGTCCTCAAGAAATAACTGAATCAAACTACATATGATACTGGGGTCCCATATCCACCTGTGTGACACAAGGTAGACTCCCCTCAAGATGCAGTATCTCCAAGTGCTCACCACGCATGACACCCACATGCTCCTGATGAGTAGAATGATCAATGGTCAAGGAATCTCAGTCAACTCCCTAAGTAACCACTCTACTCGAAACTCACCTCCATCAAACGCTGAACTACCAAGCACTCTAATCCCTAGATCCCATATCAGAATGTCAACTACAATTCCCTATGGAGTATAGTTCTATAACATATCAACACCATGAGTCTCTTGCAGATAACACATGGCCTCAACCCGAAATGGGTTTATCCTACCAAACCATACCAAACTCAACACAACCCCCACCGACTGAACATGTTGTTGCCATAGTGAGGTACTACAAGACCTTAAGGAATCACCAGTCAATGACATGCTCTGCCTAATAATGAAACTCAATGGAAAATCAAAGTGACTCCCCCCTGCAAATGTCCACTCTTCTCCATCAATCAATGAAATTCCCGGTCCTGTAATCCCAGGGTCCCATGCTAGTCTCTCACAGGGACCATAATGTCAATGTTTCTCTACTCATATCATGACTGTCTGATCAAAGTATCCATACTGGACCCTCCACTCCTGGATCCTCATAAGATGAAACAAACTATTGACCAAATGGACTCTTGGATCCCATGTCAAATTTGGAAGTTCATCACTTCCAATCCCCACTAACTAGTGGTGTTCCCTATTGGAAACTGTCAAAATCACTCCACCCTCATCCCAATGAGAGTTTGAATATGTAGAAACCTCTAAGATATCCCCTGTCCCATGGCCTAGGATACTCCCCATCATGCCCATGGACTCGATTATTTTCCCCTGATGATCCACCTCTATCCTAATGAATGCAATCAAGACACTCCTGTCAAGTGGTGTTGGCCTACCAACTCTCCATGTCCCCTGCCACTGTCTAGCTCCCCCTGTACTATTTTCAATGATGAAAGTATCGGGAAAGGCTATCATAAATATTTGCAACCAACTGTAGGACTGGAAAGTAACATATGCTTTGGTCAATCCAAAGGATTTAACAAAAATCTCGTCCATCAACACCCATGGTAAATAATCACCTGTACTCATCACTGAACACCAACCATCGGGTATAATGGTAGGTACCTCCACCAACTGCGGGTTAGTGAGTCTCCATCCATCATCACTCACGCAACTGCGGCTACGGTGAAGGTGATATCCCATATGTGTATACTATTGCAAGGGAGAGGAATATCCATTCTCGACTAAGTACATCTCCTCCTTGCAATCTAGTGCATCCCCCTGAATCCCACTGTACAACTATGTATGTCTCTGTGAACTACCATTCATCACTGTGTGCCCCTGCATACTCATGTGATCTCCTATATACACCTGCAACATCCTGGATCTTGGGTGTACTACGGGGTCATCCTCTACATGAAGGTCAACCAATCCTGGAACACAAATGGAAGTGTCCTCATAAATTCCCCTAACTCTGGAATCCCTATGTGTATGTGTGTGCTCAACTATCTCAACACCCCTCTTGAAGGGTGGTCCTTGTGACCTATGGACATCCTCATGTATCTTTGGATCATATATCTCCATACTCATCAATAGTCATGGGTACTCCTCATTATCCTCCCTCAACTGGTGGTCCACTGTTAAACCACCAACATCATCTTGCAATGTGGCTGAGGGATATATCTGACTCTCTGTTGAAATAGATGTAGTGGATCTCTATCTAATTTCCTCAAGGAGCTCCTCTGATCTGGAATCTGATTCTTGAAGGGCTGTCTGTGTGCCTTTAGAGAATGTATGTGTGCTCACCAACTCATGAGTGAGTCAATCCACCTCAACCTCTTGTTCCCTCAGTTCCCTGTGATACATATCGCCAACCTCCAATAGGTAATCCCTATCCCTCAACAATTGCCGGTAGTCAACCCTCATCACAATCACTCTCTCCCTGAGTGTATGGAAGTCATCAATGACAAGTCCCCCATCTGAAATATCACGTGCCATCAAGGCTCTCCAACAATAACCTGCCACCAATGCATGTGTATCATCAATGCATCTAGTGGTTGCCATGATCATTTCCTCATTGACTCTTAATTGTCTTGCCAAGCTTTGTGACTCCTAGTCACAATCCCATTGAGGTTCTTCCTCATGCCTCTCATTACTAGTGTCAAAAATGGAATCCCCAACAACACACTCCTCAAAATATAAGGCAATGAACTGCCCACTGTCCCCTGTGCTACTAATTCCTCTTGTATGCCACTGCACGCCATCACCAACAACGACTCCTATTCGAATCACACCATATCCTGTATGGGCAGTTGTATCCTCTTGTGCACTCACCCTACTAATATCATCTGCACCTGGATCCCATACATATGTGTCCAGACATGTGCTATGGTCATTCTGACCAATAAGGAGTGCATCCTCATCACTGTAGATCAATCCTGGGAGTAAGCATCCCAACAAGTTGTCGGTCTCCACAACCTGGTCCATCAATGGAATATCCAAGAGTGGAGATTCAGTCTCCTCATACTGATAGGTATCTATAAGGTCAACTATATCCAAGCCATACATCTCCTCCCGGGTCTGCGGATCCATATGTTCCTTGTGTACAATTCCCACACAAGGCTCCTCTACCATATCAGGAATGCCACTGAAATCCTCATGTGTCATGGCTATCATAGGTAACTGAGAAGATAAAAAATGTGGCTCACTCATCATAGGAAGATCATCATTCTCCATACATGACTTCTTGGAAGCCATGTCTACACCCACCGGTAGGTCATCCAACCTCCTAATATCATCATGTCTAAGTGCCCACACATATGAATCCTCACAAGTGTCACCACTATGCTGAAGTGTTGAATCCTCAACATTACCTGATGGGGAAGATGAAGGATATGCGCTATCATCCTATCCATACAATTGTCCCTTAGATGTGCAAGAGTCACTAGCCTTATCAAACTACTCCAAATAGGCATCTATGGTTGCATTCACATGCATATCCTCATCCTCGCTGTCATAGTGCACCTCAAGAATGTGCACATTCCCTTTACCCCTATATCTGTGATTTGGCTTCCAAGACACTTTGCAACTGTAGCAATGCTCCCTACATCTAATGGGTGTAGGCTCCATCTTTGCTCCTGTCAGTCCACTCGCTGGTAATGATGTATCTAGATTCTTATCTTATTTTCCCATTAGGATAGCAGGAAAACCAGCTCTGATACCATTGTAATTTTCCTGATTTGGCTAGTCTAGGAAATGATGTTAATGTGTATGTAGGATCTATTGTTTACAGCATATAAATGATCATACAAATAATAAATGTGACTAAGGAGTGCAAAG
The DNA here is from genome assembly GCA_009831015.1 of Picea engelmannii. Taxonomy (NCBI): domain Eukaryota; kingdom Viridiplantae; phylum Streptophyta; class Pinopsida; order Pinales; family Pinaceae; genus Picea; species Picea engelmannii. The sequence goes on along the minus strand of ML785605.1, from coordinate 196,938 downwards.
TTTGTATTATGATATCTCTGAGGATTACAGTAGGTTGAATGCGGCTGAATAAAATAACAAGACTTGGCTAGATCAGAAGACAAAAGGATATTATCTAGAATACAAATAAGCAACTAAAATATAATACTCGAAATATGTGAGTGTTGCGGAATCAATGGGTGCGCTGGGAATATGGTATCTCTGACGATAACTGCTGGAATTCTGGAAAGGTCAGACTAGGATCTATACTTCTCGAAATGGCCTGAAAATTGTCCCAAATGATGTTCCCTACTCTAGTCCTCAGTACTGGTATCTGTCAGACCCCTCTGCTGATGAGTTTGGACCCCAGATGGATACCCCTGGGAGAATGCGCCCCTCTCCTTCTAGCAAAATGTGTCCTAGTGATTCCACCATCAGAATTGGATGAGATATGTCTCAAAATGACTGCCTTTGTCTACTGGGAAATGGGGCAGAAGGGTTTCCCTTAATCTGGTCTGATGCTCACTCTAGAACCCCAAATGTGCCTACCAAAAGTGTCACACGTCCAAGTCTGGAAAATGCGTCCTAGTTGATTCCTCCATTGGAATCTGATGAGGAACTAAGCAAAATATGTGCCCTTCCCTCCTCTAAAATGTATCAGAGTCAAATCTTGAAATTCCCGCTGGATGGGGTAAGTCGACCCAAAACCCTCTCAGAAGTTGCGCCCTCACTCTGGATGAATTCACCCTTACTACTGAACAATATGTAACTGTTGTTGAAGAATGATGGAAGACCTTAATGATCTTCCCATTGACTAGGGTGTGTCTCTCAACACCGAAATCAACCAACTGGTGTCTTCCTCCTGGAATCCACTGAACTATCTCTCCTGAGATGCGCCTCTCTCCTCAATGACAAGTCATAATCTACATAATTATGAATTGGGTCGTTGAATATTCTCTTATAGCTTTCCAAAACCCTAATTCACTGCTGAAACCCTAATTCGTTGTTGGCCTTTTCCCTCCAAGTGAATTTTACTTTATTTTATTATTCCTTGATTAAATCACTTAGTTAATTAATCATTGTGCTCTAGATTTGCAGCCCCAGGTTCCTTCAATCTTTTTAGAGGACTATTATACATCTCTTCCTTCAATTTTGTTTTCTTTCTCACCATTGTTAGTTGTATGTAGACACCACCTTGGGAGGCAATCTACAAACTTTAGAGTTTCTCCCCCGGTACAAAGTTCTCTCCTTTATTAGAAGTTCATATTTGGTAGGCTCTTTTCATTGGTTCACAACCTAGTTCAACATCATTCACCACTAGAATCTTCCCTTCAGGTTCTCAAGGATTTTCATCATGATTTTTTGAATTGTCTTCCACATCAATATTGTTGGATTTCTCAACTCTATATGCAACATCATTTTCTCTCTCTCATGAAAACATTGAAGACCAATGCTTCTATTGTTGGGAGGAATGAGAAAGATTATGTTTCTTAGTATATTCTTATTTCTTAGCATGTGTACTTAGAATATCACATTATTATTGTTGTAATAGAGTATTAATGTGGTTTGGAGTGATGAAGCTTTCCTATATTGATGTAGTAGCTGAGATCCTATCTCTAAATATCTCTCTTAAATTTTATTTAGTCATTTTGTTGAGATTTTCTCTCTTAGTTTGTTTAGTTGATTTTCATGATGTAAAGCTATATAAACTTGGGTTTTCTTAATGAAAAATTCATGAAAGATTTTTATTTCACACCTTGTGTGTAGAACTTCTTTCATGAATAGGATTTCCCAGATCACTTAGCCTGATTGTGTGTTCATTCCATCTAAATGGCTAATTTATATACTTTGACACTAATTTGCATAGAATTTTTTTATACGTATGTCCCTTCCGCAGGCACGGATAAGTCGGGGGGATTTGAACTCGGGACCTCATCAAACATAACACTTCATATCATGGTACTTGTGAATTGAACTACCCCTGGAGGTCTAAAAATTTCCAAATTTTAAAAACCTCATATTTATATATATTTATTTTTTATTTCACAAAATTTATATCATTTTTAAAATATTGTTTTTTTTTAAATATGAAAAAAAATCACTCATTTACAAAAATGACTATTTTTTCTATAATTTGTTTTTTAAAGACTAGATTTATCTTTTTTTCCATAAAATAACCTCAAAGTAAAGATCATGCACTTCTAATATTCTTATTACCTATCTAAAAGATACATGGGAAGAAGAAAGTTGTAGAATCTTAGCATGGAGAATGAAACCATGAAAATATATAACAATTGTTTTTGAGATAGAAATCTCATATTTTAAGTATTTTTTTTTGTGAAAACCCTTAAAAATATATGAAAAAATAAAACTCTTAAAATATATGAACAAAAAATTTAAAAACTTGTGTTTGTTTTTTTCTAAATATTTTTAAAAATATATATTTTTATTTAATTTTTCAAATTTAATTTGAATTATATATCTATGCTCGTGAATTTGTGAAAATGAAAATGTTAAAAAGTGAATTTTGTTTAAATATTTTTAAAAATATATATTTTTATTTAATTTTTCAAATTTAATTTGAATTATATATCCATCCTCGTGAATTTGTGAAAATGAAAATGTTAAAAAGTGAATTTTGTTTAGAGTTTCTAATTTTTTGTTCGATATAAATAGAATGTTAGTTTATTCTATACTTTTTTTTTTTCAATTTTTGAAAATTGTATTTTCTAATATTTTTCCAAATTTATTATTTAAATTCAAAACTCATTTTATATTTATTTGTGTTAAAAAATATTTTTATATTTTCTTTTTTTATATATAACTTTAAAATTTTAAAAATTAAAAATTCTATATCAAAATTGTGTTTTCTAATATTTTTCTTAGTTTATTATTTAAATTCAAAACCCATTTTATATTTATTTGTGTCAAAAAATATTTTTATATTTTCAATTTTTTTTGGATATATAACTTTAAAAAATAAAAAATAAAAAATTCTATATTATTGGAAAATAAATATAAATAATTTTTTTTTGGATAAACAAACATTTAAAAACAAAAAAAATAAAATTATATGTTATTAGAAAGTGGATAGAAAAATAATCAATTTCACCACTTAATATGAAATATTTGACGGGCTTTCACCACTTAAAAGTAATAAGTTATAAAAAAATTCTAGAAAGAAGAATTTGTAGCTAATTGTGTGATGATCTCACTTTTTTTTTTATTTTGTGGAGGAGGATAGTTGAGGTTAGAACCAACAACATCATATGGAATGCCTTATCAATGGATTTGATTAACAACTAATCTACACCTAGCCCCACAAAATGTTTTAATAATATATTATAATAAATAGTAAAATTTTTATTATTTAAAATAATTAAATAAATATATAAAACTATGTAAACAATAAAATGATTTATATAAATTATATTTATGAAAAAGATTTAATTTATTAATTAATAATAATAATTTAAAATATATAATAATTAAAAATAAGAAAATCGAAACAAAAATATAAATTAAAACGTAACAAAACATTTTTCAATAGACATACAAACTCAAATTCATATAAAAATTAATATTATATATACTCCCTAATAAAATAGGTTACATGGAATATATGTATATGTTAGTTATTAAATTAATATTACTAAAATCATTTCTTATCTAATTTACCAAAAAGTTCAATAACATTTTAAATACCTTGCTCACTCTTCTTCTATAGCTACTATGTTTGTAGTGTTATACAATGTTGCTTCCTCGGTGTTATTATAGATTCCATACATTTTAAGCCAGCCATGCTTTCCCAAACATAGTGCATAGTGTGAATTTACATTAAGCACCATGCTTCCCCAAACATAATGCAAAATTTACAATGTTGCTTCCTCGGTGTTATTATAGATTCCATACATTTTAAGCCAGCTGTGCTTTCCCAAACATAGTGCATAGTGTGAATTTAAATTAAGCACCATGCTTCCCCAAACAAAACACTAAGCATCGAGCATCAAAAAACAACATTTTTTATTCCTATGTCTAAGAAGAGACACCTTTTTCACATAATAAACCTTGCAGTGTGTTCTAAGAAATTGAATGAATTAGTGCCCCTCAATTGACCAAATGCCCCATGAATAGTGTATTATTAAATGAAACACGATACTATACAAGGCACCACAAAACTGATGCATTATATGGAATAACCATGCTAGTGAACCACATAGCATCACATGTGTAAAACTTATCATACTCATGCATTTAGTGATGAATGTAGCATGACAAGAAATACAACCAATTGTGAATTCTTATTGGCATCATTAATATAGTTGAAAATATTGTCTTTTAAAAGTGAACTGTAGGAACATTTTCTATCAAGCATTAAAGTACATGTAGATCACTACATTTGATACTTCCTACAACCAAGCACAATTAGTTGAAGAGAATTTTGTAGATCAACGCATAATTCAAGAACAATCATCCTCTTCTAGTGTTTACAAATATGCACCTTCAAAGCTTGCACCTCCTACTACTACAAGGTCATCATATTTTTCACATTATTCTTCGTCTTCTTCTTCTACTACTACGTTTTGTTAGTATTGTAAGAAACAAGGACATGATCAGTTTGAATGTTTCAAATTGAAGAAGAAAACTTTGATTCCTAATGAGGAAAATGATGATGCTCCCATTGAATTTTATGGTGAAGACATGATTTATGAATATTTAAAAGGACTCAATAAAGTTACCTTGCTACAAAACTCCACTCCCTCGAAATCTTGAGATAATTTATTCATCACATGTGCACATCTCTCCCATGCTTTCTCCATTGCTTGTATCCTCTACAATGGATCATGAGAGAATTTGATTTCCAAACCCATCATTGATAAACTACACTTTCCAACAAACCATCATCCTCATCATTATGCACTTGGACTGAAGGATCATGGTTCATATTCTCGAATCACACACACATGTGCACTATCTCATTTTATTTTGGGCTAAATTTGTGGATAAAATAGCTCGTGATGTGACTAATATGGATCAATGTGGTATATTTCATGGTTGACCTTATGACTATGATCGAAAGGCCCAATATGATGCATTAAATATCACTTACCTAATTCATAAAGAGAATACAAAGTTTCTTATCCATGGTACACTTGAAATACCACATCAAGTTCATCTTATAGTGAAGGAGCATTCTTTAACATTTATAGAGAAACCCTATCCACAACATCTCTTTGTTCTAGATTTGCAGCCCCGGGTTCATTTAGCAGTTTTAGAGGACTCTTGTACACCTCTTCCTTCAATTTTGTTTTTCTTTCTCATCTCCCTTAGTAGCATGGAGACACCAACTTAGTAGGAAAATATACAAACTTTAGAGTTTCTCACCTGTTACACAGTTTTCTCTTTTCTTAGAAGTTCATATTTGGTAGCCTCTTTTCATTGGTTCACAACCTAGTTCAACATCATTCACCACTTGAATATTCCCTTTAGGTTCTCAATTATTTTCATCATAATTTTTTGAATCAGCCTCCACATCAATCTTGTTGGATTTCTCAACTCTAGATGTAACATCATTTTCTCTCTCTCTTGAAAGTATTGAAGGCCATTGCTTCTATTGTTGGGAGGAATGAGAGAGATTTTGGTTCTTAGTATATTCTTATTTCTTAGCATCTGTACTTAGCATATCACATTATTATTATTATTATTGTAAGAGTGTATTAATGTGGTTTGGAGTGATGAAGCTCTCTTGGTTTCCTATTTTCATGGAGTAGTTGAGATCCTATCTCTAAATATCTCTATTGTTGTATTTAGTTGTTAGCTTTTAGGATCTTGTTGATATTTTCTCTCTTAGTTTGTTGAGTTGGTTTTCTTAATGTGAATCCATATAAACATGGGCTTTCTTAATGAAAAATAGTGAAATATTTTTATTTCACATCTTATGTGTAGAACTTTGTTTATGAATGGGATTTCCCACATCACTTAACCTGATTGTGTGTTCATTCCATTCAAGGAACTACTAGCAAAGTCAATTGTTAACTTGATTGAAGCTCGAAAGTGTGTGAAGGAAAGAGCAAAAACCTGGTGATTTCAGAGTAGGGTATGAGTGCTAATGAAGACTAGACCACACAAATATCAGACAAAATTTATTATTGTAATTTGTGATTGTAATATTTGTAATGTAAACATTAAGAGAGGGTGTTAGAGATAATGTTTACAACTATTATAACTGTAAGTTTCTAGGTTAACTATGAGATAATGCTTACACTTGTTGTACATGTGAGTTTCTAGGTTATGGTCATGGTCATGGTCATGGTCATGGTCATGCGAGGGGGATATGATCATGCTAGAGCAAAGGAAAAAAATTGATAATCTGCAAAGGGGATATGGTCATGCTAGAGCAAAGAAAAAAGGTTGATAACATGGCGAACAACACTGACCAATTGGCTAGACCGAGAGCGTGTCATAGAGTGCCTCTATTATTTAATCCATAAGCTCCTGGTGGACATGCTGCTCCACAATTTCCCATCGGATGCCAAATATTAGTTGAAGATACTCATCCGAAAACCTGCAAGGATGGTCTTGTTCTACACACCTTCGGACATCTTCCTCTTGGGCTTTAAACATGCTTGGGATGGTCCTCTTCTACACGCCTAAGGATGGTCCTCTTCTACACGTCTTAGATATATAATTTGGGTGATGAAAAGAAATTGAAGATGATTAAGAGGGGATTTTTTAAAGTTAAAACATTATCATTCTTCATTAGTTATGTTTGACGTTTTTTTAAGGGAACATTCCAAAATAAGTATACTAATGTCAGATTTTGAATTGGTAAAACACGAGATAAGTGGAAATGTTGTAATATTTTGTACGAATTTGAAATATAGATATATTTATGTTTTACTAAGAGATATTTATTCATATATTTAGTCTCTTCTCCTACAATAACATTAAAAATAAATTATTATTAAAAATATATTTTATCAAAACAAAATTATTAATATTTTATTATATTTATTATTATCAAAAAAAAAAATATTTATAAACACCCATCCATTAAATCACTATTATGGTACAAACTTTAAGACTAAATTTTACCATATCGCTTTGGTCTATGGAATAAAAAATAACCTTGATTTTTAGGGCATATTAAGTTCATCAAACTTTTCAAAGTTGTTTATCGGGCCATGCTGACGGCGGCATGTCATGTGGATGTGCAGTTTGTTTTGAGAGGAGAGAGATTTCAACCTCATATCTATGTGAACGTCAGTTAAATATCCATTTTAACTGAAAGGAGAGAGATTTGAACCTCATATCTATGTCATTCCAAAACCTTACTAAATTTATTTGGAGAGATATGCTAGTGTTCATCGATTTGCCTCGTGAGAATGGTTTTATCCCTTGTCCCGGGGATAGTTTTATCCATATAAACAAGCCTCTTGACCAAGGATGGAACTGTGGATCAGTCCTTTGTTTTCATTATTTTGCAGCGAGTGGGTCATTTCAAGTTTAATGCCATTAAAATTTGATTATAATGGCCAATTGCAAAACCAAAAACTGTACAAGGAGGCAATTGATGTTTAATTGCACCACAAATCTTGGTGGAATTAATCAAAACAGTTTCCAAAAATAAAGAACCATACATTCAACCTATCAAGAATCAAGACCAGACATTAAGTTGTAATTATGTCATGACTCATAAGTTTGAATATGAGCTTGCAGACATTACTCTTCTTCTCCTTTTCCTTCATGGTCTCAAGTTTCGGTCTCCAACATTGCCCTCTGCACTTGATCAATTGAGCATACTCTTTCTGTAATTCAGGGGTATTGCAGACCCTACCCGGCTCATCGCCCGCAGAATCCCCGCCCACTGAATGGCCGCGTTCATCAACATTAAGCCTTCCCTCTTCCATAAGCTTTGAAATAAACTTGGGGCAGACTCTGATTCGAAGGCCTCGACCGGTGTCTTTCTGTATCTCAAACGGCTAGCTAAAAACAGAAGCATGTTCGATACTACGAAGCGGAGCTGAGAGGCGAGCAGTGGAGGTAAGTGGAGCTTTTGGGGGAGGTGGCAGCGATATTAAGGAAGCCAGCGATAGGAGAGATAAAGGAGACTGAAAGAAATGTTGGGGTAGAAGGAAGTACTTGTGTCCCACCTCCAGTTACTCATTTGGAGAAAGAATGGGCGTCTTCTACCCGATGTAGAATCAATAACATTGGGCGAATTCTTGAATGATAAGGGCGACACAAAGGGGTTTATGAAGGATTTGAAGGGTGCCATCTGAGCGAACCAGCTGAATGGTTTCATCCTTCTCCTTGATGCTCACCGCAACGTAGGACGCCGTATTACCCATAGTTTATCTTTTTGCCTATTATCAACACGCAGAGTAAATCATGGTTATACCAAGGAACGCAGAAGTAGGCTTGTATATAAACTAGCACAGCCGGACGCAGAGTAAATCATGGTTATACCAAGGAACGCAGGTAGGCCTGTATATAAACTAGCACAGCCGCAAAGTGGCTGGTAAACGCCGAAAGTTCCAAATCAAAGGGAGTAACGGAAGATCTTGAAGATGAACAAGGCTGATGGGCTTGGACGGGAGTCGAGAAGCCATCGGGCATTAATTCTCTTCCTTCAGAGGTTCCCTCATCCATCTCTGCATTTATCTACCTCTGCCTGCCCGAAAATGATGTAGCTGTTGGGTGCTGCGGATTAAATTCTTCTCCAAAACTTGTGGTCTGCTCTTGCTCCGAATTCAAATTGTCATGGATCCCTGAAGTAATTCGTTCCGAGATTGTAGCCGAAACCTGATCTATTCTAGCGGATTCCAAAACTGGCTGTATCGGTTCGACGTTGGTTCTGCAAAGAGGACAATTGGAAATCGAACGTAACCACTCGTCAATACAGTGTACATGAAAAGAATGCCCGCACTTGGGCAGACGCCGGGCTATCTGATTCTCCTGCAACGCTTCCTGACAGACTGCGCAGTCCAGACCATCTCTGAAATTTGGCGATTCATAGACAGACATGGGCGGAGTACTTACTATCGTAGAATCCAACCCCAAATTCGGTGGCCGAAAGTTATCTGGACGGACAGCAATCTGGTGAATTTGGTGAATTGAAAGGCACAGACAGCTGAAACGCACATAGAGCTGAGGAAATCCAAAAGTTAATCTTAAATATGGTAATTACAAAAGTTAATCAGTTAAACGTGGCAATCATATAGTGGTACAGTAATTTATTAATATGATTAGGTAAATGTTAAAAAGTAAACAGGTTAACTGATGCATTCAAAAATACAAAGAAGTTATGAAGAGTAAATCACATTCATTGATTTGGGAGGACGACTAAGAATATTTCAGCATTTTCAATTGTTAGCCATCAGATTAGAATTTGAAATTAAAAAGTGATTAATTGTGCCCATCTCCAATAGATATACGCCTTTCGGCGTAATAATCTGTAAAACAGTAGAGATACTTGGATGTGATCAGTCAAGCAACCCTCAGCATTTGACCATGTACGCTCTGTTGTTCACTTGTGTGCACGATATCGTCAACCCTAGTTGTTCTGTTTTCCTCGGGAAGAGCGAGAGCGTGGGCTTGACCTTCGCATAGAATTGTTTTTTCTACTGAATTTTGAATGCAAAAAATGCATTTGAATATGCACTTTTATGATGGATTCGCTGGGCCGAGGCGAATTGGAGATGACTTGAAAACCTTTTTTAAGTTAAACAGTCTTCTGGAAGTTGTTGGCCATCCAAAACCTTATAAATCTAATCAATCTTATGTCACCAAATGCAATGTGTGGTGGACGAGGGAAGAGGGGCCTCGTGCTTTGGGGGACTTGACGGGGTCTTCCCTTGTCAGAACCTAAACCCACTTCTTGTATTATAAAAGCCCACAAGAATGCTACCACGTGGAACCATGACTTACGAAAGCACAATTGTCTTTTGCTCCCTCTCTTTTAGGAAGATTTAAATAACTTCGATTACTACTATAATCACATGTACATATGTTAGAAATGATTAAGTCTATTATATTTTTTTAATGTAATTATAAAGATGTTTTAGCAATTGATTAGTTTCTAGATTAAGTTGTGGGTATTTGATATTAATTTATTTAAATATATTTGATGTTGTTAATGTTGTTGGGTATTTGGTTATTACTAGAAATATCATGGGTATTTGGCTAGTTCATTTAGCTAGTCACCCACCTAGTTTAGTGGGTGACGATTTACTAAAAATACCCATTCAATTGACAAATAACCATGTTTTTTTTCATCTGGTGAATGCAGATGGGTTATGGGTTACCTTTGGTTCTTTGATTTCCACCATTGGTACCTCATCAACCTCCTCCACTATATAATCACCACAAAGACTAGAAGGCTATGACACATTTAGAGTGGTAGAAGTTATTTTTATTGCATCCACAACAAAAAAGGGATTTTGAAGTTGAAATCTTCCAAATGCTCACCACTCCTCTCTCTAAATACAATACCAAAATAAGGGTTTAATCTTTAACAATGTTGTGGTTACACAAAGGAATTATGTCCTCAATTTGTTAACCCTCAAAAATTAAATGTTGTCTATCAACATAAATATTTTGTAATAGTTCCAATTTTTAGTTCAAATCCACCATGTAATCAACATAATTCACCCACAAAATTAAGAACTTGGGAATATCGTTTTCTATTATGTGAGACTTGTACTTCTCCACTCTGCCTTGTAGTAAGTTATGACCCTTTCTATCTCCTCCACATCTAGAACTTAATTGTATTCAAATATTAGATATACAATTTGGGCAACGAAAGAAAATTGAAGACGATTACAAGAATCTTAGTTTTGAAAGCTAAAACATTATTCATTATTTGTGAGGTTTGACAATTTTGCATGGATTTATAACATTCAAAATAATTATAAGTAATGTACATTACCCTGACGCTAGATTTTGAACTGGTCAAACATGACATCTGTGGAAATGTTGTAATTTTTTTTTACGATTTTGAATTTTATATATATATATATAATTTTGATATTTTATTTTATTTATAATTAAAAATTAAATTTTATTATATCGCTTTGGTTTCCAAAAGCATGGGATAAAAAGATAACCTTGATTTTAAGGGATATTGTTAAGGTCCTAACCCGCACATAGGTAGATTAATGTATTCGGATGTAATAAAGGTCAATATTAATAAGACCTTTCAATAAAATAGAATAAGGCGGATATAAGAAGACCTAATAGAAGCTTCCGCTTCTAGAAGGATCTTCCT
>ML785605.1:171856-183317 GCA_009831015.1 Picea engelmannii | reverse complement strand
CGAGCCCTTACTCCTCTCCGGTCGTCATGGTACTAAAGAAAGAAGGTTTTTGGCAAATGTGTCCTGACTTCCGTGCTCTCAATAAACTCACCATCAAAGACAAATTCCCCATTCCTGTCATTGATGACCTCCTGGACGAACTGAGTGGTGCCCAATTCTTCACCAAACTTGATCTTCGCTCGGGCTATCACCAAATCCGTATGAAAGAGTCCGAAATTCCTAAGATGACCTTTCACACTCATCAGGGCCACTACGAGTTTTTGGTCATGCCCTTTGGGTTGTGTAACGCCCCCTCCACATTTCAGAGCCTCATGAACCATGTCTTCCGCCCTTTTCTTCATCATTTTGTCTTAGTTTTCTTTGATGATATCCTCATATATAGCAAGACATGGACAGACCATCTAACTCACGTGGATCAAGTTCTCAGCCTACTCTCTCAGCACCAGCTTTTCCTGAAACAGTCCAAATGTGATTTTGGTGCATTCGAAGTAGAATACTAGGGTCATCTCGTGGGCAAGGATGGCGTCAGGGTGGACTCGAAAAAGATTGAAGCTATGCAAGATTGGCCGCACCCTAAGACTCTCAAAAGCTTGCGTGGATTTTTGGGCCTCACAGGGTATTATCGCAAGTTCGTCAAGAACTATGGAAAGATTGTAGCACCTCTCACGGCTCTCCTTAAATAGAACTCTTTCACTTGGACCCTAGCAGCTGCTCAAGCTTTTCAAACTTTGAAGATGGCCATGTGCACCACTCCGGTTCTAGCCCTTCCTGACTTCACAAAGACATTTGTGTTGGAATGCGACGCCTCAGGGAAAGGAATTGGCACTGTCCTTATGCAAGAGGGTCGACCTTTGGCCTTTACTAGCAAACAACTGTCCGAAAAGAATCTGGGCAAACCTATTTATGAAAAAGAAATGTTGGCGATTATGCATGCAGTTGAATTATGGCGTCCTTATCTCTTGGGGAAATGATTCCAAATTAAGACAGATCATCAAAGCCTCAAATACTTTCTGGAACAACGCATTTCCTCCCAGGAGCAACAAAAATGGGTCACTAAGCTCTTTGGATATGACTATGAGATCATTTACAAGAAGGGCAAAGACAATGTAGTGGTGGATGCACTGTTCCGGAAATATGAAGACGAAGGATCTCTTTTTTCTCTTTCCTTCATTGTACCTGATTGGCTGCAAGCTGTGCACCAGGAATGGCTGCAAGACCCCAAAAGTTCGCATCTGATCCAGCAACTGCAGAACAAGGAGCATGCTCCCCCAGATTACTCCTGGCTTTAGGATGAGCTTCGATACAAAGGTCGCTTGTATTTAAGTAAATAATCCAATCTCAAATCCATGGTACTCTCTGAGCTTCATGCTACACCCATAGCGGGGCACTCAGGGTTCACCAAAACATATGAAAGAGTTAAACGTTCATTTTTCTGGGATGGTATGAAACAGGACATCCGTAAGTTTGTGGCTGAATGTGAGGTATGTCAACGCAACAAGGGAGAAACAGTCAAATCTCCAGGCACCCTCTAACCGCTTCTGATTCCCCCTGCTATTTGGAAGGACATCTCTATGGACTTTATTATAGGCTTACCCAAATCGGGGAATAAATCAGTGATAATGGTGGTGGTGGACCACCTTTCCAAGTATGCTCATTTTTGTGCTCTTCACCACCCATTTAATGCATCCACGGTGGCCCAAATTTTCATGGATCAGGTCTTCAAGCTTCATGGCATGCCAAACTCTATTCTTTCTGATCGATACCCAACCTTCACAAGCAATTTTTGGCAAGAACTGTTTAAGCTACAAGGCACACAATTGCATCTCAACTTAGCTTATCATCCCCAGACAGATGGTCAAACGGAAGTCGTCAACAAGTGTTTGGAAACCTATCTGAGGTGTTTTTCATCTGAAAAACAACACCAGTGGGCTCAATGGTTACCCCTCGCCGAATGGTGGTACAACACTAAATACCATACAACCACTTGCATGACTCCTTTTGAAGCAGTGTATGGACAGAAGCTACCGTCAGTTCTCTCATACTTACCGGGTACCTCGAAGGTCCAGGCGGTTGACCAAACACTTACAGTCCGAGAGGATATCCTTCGTACCCTTAAAGAGAACTTGGTCATGGCCCAGAATAGAATGAAGCAGCAAGCAGATCAAGGTCGCTCGAAACATCAATTTGTAGAAGGGGATCGGGTGTTCCTGCGACTGCAACCATATAAGCAAACTTCCCTCAAGGCCGAGCAGTGTCAGAAGCTAGCACCCAAATTTTATGGCCCTTACACAGTTCTCAAGCGTGTGGGACAAGTCACATATCAGTTAACTCTGCCCAGTCAGTCGAAGCTACATCCTGTTTTTCATGTTTCATGCTTGAAGAAGGTGATTGGAACCAGGTGTCAAATTCAAACCCACCTTCCAAAGTTAGCTGAAGAAGGATCCATTTGGCTACAACCAGAAGCAGTTTTGGACCAGCGGGAGCGTCACCTGTGTCAGAGAACCATCAAGGAAGTGCTAGTACAGTGGAAAGATATGACTCCAGCAGATGCCACTTGGGAACCAACTACCATTCTGCAGCAGTTTCCACATCTCAAGCCTTAAGGACAAGGATGTTTTTAAGGGGGCGGACATGTTAAGGTCCTAACGCGCACATAGGTAGATTAATGTATTCGGATGTAATAAAGGTCAATATTAATAATACCTTTCAATAAAATAGAATAAGGCAGATGTAAGAAGACCTAATAGAAGCTTTCGCTTCTAGAAGGATCTTCCTCTAGATGCTTCTCTTAATAGACATATTTAGTATAAATAAGGGTCGAGGGTATGAAAACCCTAGCTTGGAGGTTATTGTAACAGAGCTCTGCTCGACTGGAGGTTTCCCCCTCGAAGAGGCCTGTGAACATTGCTTTCTCAATCAAAGTTCTCTTTCTGTTGCTATTTCGTATATCATTTCTGTGTATTGTGAAGATTATGATGGATATTTTACTGTTATTCTGTCATTTCTAGCATTTTGTTTCTGTTCTGCATATTTATTATATATGGTATCTTGCAGATATTAAGTTCATCAAACTTTTCAACGTTGTTTATCGGGCCATGGTGACAACGACATGTCATACCACGCTTTAAGTCCCGATTCCATTTGGTCATGTGGATGTGCATTTTGTTTTGAACGATTTTGTTTTTGGTATATCTAAACGTTTGGTAATGAACTTCAGGTTAAAGATCCATTATAACTAAGAGGAGAGATATTTGAACCTCATATTATGTCATTCCAAAATATTACTAAATTTACTTGGACATATATGTTGGTGTTCATTGATTTGCTTCCTCGGATAGTTTTATCCCTTGTCCTCAAAATAGTTTTATCCCTTGCCTCATCGAGTAAATGTAGATGGGTTCCCTTTGGGGCTTTGATTTCCACCAATGGTACTTCATCAACCTCCTCCACTATATACACACCACCAATACTACATGGTTATGAAGAATTTAGAGTGGTAGAAGTTTTTTTTATTGAATCCATAAAAGTAATGAGTTTTGAGGTTGAAGGATTCCCAATTTCCACCATGTTGATTTTCTTACTTAAGTAATTAACTAGTTGAGCATTATTTTAGTTATTAAACCATTATCTTAATGACTGCATATAAAGGATTATTGAAAGAATAACATTCATAGCATACACAAGATTTACCCTAGGAAAACCCCCTAAGGGGAAAAACCTAGCAAACTTCCCCAATATAGATTTGCAAACCACTTGAATAATGTTTCTCTCCAAGAGAGAAATAACAAAGTAGAATATCCTCCTCTAGCCCTTGACTAGGGAAGAGTAGCGCACCACTTAACCAATATATATCCAAGAGATATACCAAAACCCTCCACCAAGTCACCTCCTAGTTGCCGTAGTGTCTCCCTCTAAACTTGTGCAATTTTCTTCTTGGCTGTAGAGCTAGTGAGTGAGTGTGCAAATGAGGTGTTGGCCTCCTTTATAAATAGTGGTTTGGCCAGCCTAAAATTAGGTCTGGTCCAACCTGTTACTTTACCCTTTTATTTTTTGTTTTACATGCACACAATAGGGCCAACTTTTACAATGGCACAATAGGGCCTAATTAAAAAATATAATATAATAATAATATTTAGGGTTTGTCTTGGTCAAATACAATAAGGATTTCTTTTGAAGATACTCAATCTCAGGGATAATTTTAAGGATGGAAATTTATATTAAAATGTAGAAATGCGGGTTAATCTTACTAGTTCTTAATATGTAAAATGTTTGGTGATAGTTTTTTAAAAATATTCAAAGTTCTAAGGATTTTATATAGTTTCTATAAAATTTTGGCGGTTTTTAAGATAAAACAATTTTATTCTATGGAAATTGGGCGAATCGTTTTTAGAAAAAATGGAAATTGATGAATCTTTCTTTGGGAAAATCCATGAAAAATTAGCCCATTTGCGAAATTTGTCCCTAAAATCATCTATGCTCAATATTCAACACCCCCTCTTGGCAAGGAAGGTATTCTTCTCTTTGCGGTCACCATCATTGCTTCTACGCTTCTGCATACTTGGTCATTTTCTTATTGTCAATCATGGATCTATATATCATAACAAGTTCTTCACTTTCACCAGCCTTTCGTACTGGAGTAACATACCATCCTGTGTTGCAGTACCAACTTGTGTCGGGGTAGCTGTTAGAATATAATGGATGTGCTCGTTTTACCATTGACAATATCACTATTGTCTCCCAACCATAGGCCAAAGCCACCCTCCGATCACCTTAACCTTGACAAAGAATCACTCTGGAAGCAAACCCTAGGCTAGATAGCCAAACAAAGGGTAGCGCACATTTCCCCAAGGATAGTGCACAAACAAGAGCTGATCAGATAGTCCAAACCCTAGCCAAGAGATAGTCCAAGCCAAAACCGATCTGCTAGTTGCAATAGCTGCAATGGAAGATCTCCTCCAAACCTATGCACAAAATTGGGCACTGCAGTGTGCACAAGTGTTGCTCTGCAATTCTGAGACTGCCGGTCAAAATGAAGATTGGCCTTCTGTATTTATAGTAATTATGGCTAACTGCCTGGGCCGACTTCTCATTTTGGGTATGTGTCTGTTCAGTATATATTATTTCTTCTGGTCGAATTCTTCTCTTGGAGGATAATAACCTAATATAAATTATCTTCTTGAGCCGAAAAGTCTCCCAGGGTTATTAGCCAACTCATTAGGGTTTCTTCTTGATTCTTGGAGTATTCTATTCTCGTCAGGTTTACACGTGGAGGTAAATACCTCCTGCAGCTACCATAATATCAACAGTCCCTCCTAGCTAGCGAGGTATTACAGGTAATGGTCTTGAGAACAAAACATAACATTCACCCGGTAGCATCAACATAGTCATCTAGACTATCTCATGACTAGATCATGAGCACCATCATCACCATCAATGTCATCAGCTGCATCATCTCTCAGAACCATACTCTATCTGAGTAATCAGACATGATGCTCACTCCACAGAGTGACACAAGAGCCATTCTTCTAATCTAGAAGAATAAATGTTATGAACCATTTTCTGTCTGGGAAATCTTTGTTCATTGATTATCCATCTAGTTGATAATCATTTTCAACATTGTTGATGGTCTTTGAGGTAATCAGAACAATATAAATTCAATAGAACACAATTGTGTCTATCCATAGTAGTACACAACTACAATCTAGTGGTACACTACCACACCAAGTAGCACATAGGTATTTGATCATTAACGTATAGTCACAAATAGTGGAACACATCCACCACAGTAGTATTTATCTACTATCATACAGTCTTCATAACAATCATCTGATATCGATCTACATAGAAACAATGTTGTGATATAAAACTGAATCATCTAGGCCATTCTTCCACTCACATCTGTGAGATCTCGGAAGAGAATTTGCCTTCAAAATGTAAGACATCAATGATGAGATATCTAGACTATTCTTCTCAAGCAAGGAAGAATAAATCTCATGATTTCTGAGCCTGGACCATTCCCCACCCTGGGCCATTCTTTCGACACTAAACAAATTGTAACCTAGAGAGAATGAGTCTACCCTAAGGAATGTCTATCCCTGATTGCTGAACTTGGACCATTCCCCACCTTGGGCCATTCCTCCGGCACTAAACAAAGTGAAAACTGGAGAGAATGAATCTGTCCTAGGGAATGACTGTCCAGATCATTTCCCATGTTAACCACAAGAAGAAATGATTGTCCTGCACCAACCTCGAAAACAGACCATTCCTCATGTTAACCACAATGAGAAATAGTTCTCTAGCGAGGTGGTCCAGTCTTCTTGAGTAAACCTCAAGAAGAGAGACTTCCCTAGACCACTTCCCATGTTAACCACAATGGGAAGTTGCTGTCTATGGTACATCAACAATCTGGACCATTTTTCGAACTGGAAAATGTCTATCCGTCAGAGAAATCAATCCACTTTCTGAACTGGAAAGAATCTGCTCATCCTGGACCACTTTTTGAACTGAAAAATGATTGTCCATCAATCAATAATACATCAGTTCTCCCTTCCAAATTGGGAGTCATATCTTCCTTTTTCAATAAGGAAGTCGTCTCCATGATCTCCAACTTGAGTACGCAAACTCTTTCATCTTGGATAGAAGCTTTACCAAAATGTTTGCTTATCTGCTCATCTGTGGAGATATGTATTGGAGAACCACTTTTCTCCTTTATGGAATTTATCAAGGATAATGTAATGCTTGATTTCAAATGTACTTCGATCTGGAACACTGGTTTTCTCTGAAGGCTTCATGTAGCTCTGATCAATAAAGTATATCATTGTTGGAAAACTGGAAAATATCCACGTGGCACTTCTTTTGTCATCATGAGATCTGATCTTCTGAGTGACCATCTTGATATAATATCTTTGTTATAGAATATATTCACCATTCTTCTACTATGCACTGGAGGTTCTCCACCAAGTTATCTTCTTCCATCTGCATACAAGGATCTCTTTGTGGTATGCTTCAAAGTCTTGAGGTTGCTCTTCATACACTCTTTGTTCAATTTCTCTAGAGAACAATCTTTGCATTTATCCGATGTAGAACTCCAACCCATGGATATTGCGGATGATATAAAGACTCATGTAGAGGTATGTCTGGTTTATTGGAACAAGTAATCATCATAGTCTTCTCCCTCCATCTGGGAGAACCTCTAGTTCTGGATCTTGCAATGCTTGCATATGTATACACTATTCTTCATCACAACTTTCAGTTCCTTTGCTTGATTGCTTTTATTGAGTTCATATCAGGTTGGTAATCTTGTGATTCTTAATACAATGACTGGTTGTTATGGATTTTCTTTCTTTCTTGGATTCTTTCATGTTCTTCCTCATGTTTTTATTTATCTCTTGGGTCCATGGAGTTTATTGTAGATTCCATGCCCTAAAGATTCCACTTCTTCCTTTCATTATAGAATCATGGATGTGGATGGACAACAGGGGATACTTTAAGGCTTCTCTTCGAAGAAGACATCTTTTAAGGTCGAATTGAGCACATACTGCTTTTCATGGTTGCTACCATGGATACATACTTCATCATCTTCAATGGATCAGGTTAGCGCTCTGTAATTTTCCTAAGGATGCTGATGCAATCACAGAGGTAACCTCGAACCGCTTTGAGTCTTGGATCTAGCCCTCCAAGACTCAGAGAGGGATCTCTCTTTTCGATTTAGCTTGGTTTGTAAGGGATGGATTTTAGGCTAGCTATAAAAGTAATGAAAGTATGGGGTTGGAGTTTTTAAATGGTCGTTTTGGGACAACAAGGAGGGCCATTGGGCGAATGGGGTCTGCGCTTAAATATGTGATTCTCTCTCAGATCTAAACAAAACTCTTACACAGGGCAAGGTAGTGGAAGTGTTGGATCGATTTAAATTTGAATGGTGTCAGTTTGAGGAAGAACTAGAGGACGAAAAAAGCCAAGCAAAGGAGCAGCTAAGAATTCCTAAGCTGGGATCTTTAGATGAAAACATAGAGATTATCAAAAGGACAGATGCAGAGTATTGTGGAAATAAATTCTTCTCTGTTTACTTTCTTCTGACAATAAGAACTTGAAAACAAATGAAAAGATAACATGAAAAAACTTAACAAAGCCAAGAAACACCACCAACATCTCCACACAAGAATCCTGTAAAAGAAAGTATGTCTAATTACTGATCAATCATTAAAAATTACAGAGAAATTCTCTGGCTAAACCCAGCCCTTAACTCCAGCAAAGAAAACTAAAAATTCAGGTCTAAACCTCTCACACAGGTCGAAACCCTCTCCTCTCAGCCCAGTCGAACCTCCTTTCTACCTTTTACATTTGCATAAATAATAAAAATCTCTCAGCCTTCCCAAGACTCGCGCTCTGCCTCTGTTTTCTAAAAATAGATAACAATTACAGTGATTTAATGCTTTTGACACCTGTTGGTTGTCTCCTATAACAAACAAGGTAAAAAAATCCCAAAAAAGTCGATTTGATGATTGCTGCTTGAACATCTGGAATTTGTTATGGTTTGTTAGCGAATAGACTCCAACAGCAGGACAACAAATAAATGCATAAGCAGTCGAATGCCTGAGGTTGTTTGGAGCATGCTGCCAGCTGGGGGATCAGTGTTCTAACCACTGCCTGAAAGATAGGAAACCTCTGCCACCTCCTTGTAACTGCTGCCTCGGATTCTGAAAATGATCATTCAGGATCTGCCTTAACTCGTGGATCTGTTTCTCTCGAATGGACTTTGAATTGTAAATATCTTGTCCCCTCAATGCGGGATTGGCATCTGGATGAAATATGGAAAGGGAACTTATTGCACTAACAAGCATACCCATTGGATGAGCATCATGAGGCATTTCTTGTATGATATCCAAAACTCCTTCGGGTGCTGTTGAAAGTTGGGAAACATTGAATTCCCAATCTGCTAATTGAGACTGAGAGGGCAGATTTCCATACATTACGAGGTAAGCCACCTCGAGGTAAGTGCTCTTCTCAGATAACTCCTCAATTGGATAACCTCTATATCGCAGGATTCCTTCATGTCCATCTATGTAATAAATTGATGAACGGATAGGAGCAGTGTTCAAGTATCCTGGATCATAAAGCTTCAGCCCTTTGTCATCCCCACCTATAGTTAACTTTTTTAAAATCAGTGGCCCGGGCTGTTCCACCCTCGCTGACTTTGACCTCAATTTTCCTCCGCGTTCAATTATCAATAACAGTCAGAGAACCTCTCAGATTCCCCGAGGGCTTTACAGACACTGTAGAAGTCTCAATACCCAAAGAAGAACCCGTCGGAGGCACCGATAAATGGTCAGAAAGTACTGCTAATCTGTTGTGGGCCATCGATTTTTCGTCAAAACCTCCCACAGGTGCCATTATTGGATCAAACCCAAGTACCTAAAACGCCTGAAGATCATATCTTGGTGACACCCAGTGGTACCCAGTAGACCTTTGAACCGGTCCCAAATGGAAAACCATCCTCCTTCAAGAACTTTGATCAGACATGCTGAGATATACAGGAGTTCAATAGATCCAAAAATTTACCAAAACGGAAAAAGCTATAAGAACATTCTTCTTCCATACAATTATGATCACCAAAGACATCAAGCGGGTTGTAACAAACATCAAAGTAATAACAGCTAATCCATAGGCATGGCCGATCATCTTCGTAACTCAGAAACCAATGGTAACTGCAAGGCATAGACACATGAGAATCCAGTTTACTTCAGGAATGTATATTTGCCCATATATTTGATTGGAGGTGTGAACAATATTCACTCGAGGAAAACAACTCAGTGTTGAGCATTGACTGGTAATGGAGAAAGTTGTTGAGATGACTGGTTGACTTCCCACTACTGATGACATTCATGAGAAGAAAACGCAATTGAGTATTGATATATGCCAAAAGGTACAAAGCATTCCGATGAAGTGAGCCCGAGGCTATCTTTGGAGTTTGGTGCTGGAACTGGCTTGTGTGTTTGTTGTTGGTTATGTGACAGGTTGCGTGGAGCTAGAGTTTCGTGCTTGGCCCCTTACGCTCAAGTGTTGGCTTGGAGGTTGTTTGCTTTGGTGGTTGACTTGTGTTGTCGTTGATGCAGATGCGTGGCTCCCTGCAATTGACACCTTGAAACTGTTTCAAGCACCTGGCAGAGGGTTTAGAGCTGCTTTTTCTATATTTTTTGACTTTCTGTGGGCAATATCCCACATTCGCGTGGTGAACTGAACTTTGGGAATTTAAATGAGTCGACAGTCCCATGTTGTGTCGATGAAGTGAGCCCGAGGCTTGGGATTTAGGGTTTGGTGTTGGCGGTGTGATAGCTTGTGTTGTTTGCTATTGGTGCATGAAATAGCGCTTATCCTTAGTGTCGATCATTCGGAGGTTGGCCCTAGGCCACTATATCTTTTTGCTAAAAATTTTGTTAACTTTTTCATAAAACTCTGCATAAAGGCCGAGGGGCCAATTTTGCTAAAAAGGACCAAATTTTGGCGAACAAACCAAATTTTTATTTGCCCACCATAATTAAAATTTTACCATTTCAAACCAATCCACCCTTTTTTTGTTAAAAAATGCACCGAAACTCGCTTTGAAGCTTGCGCGCAGGGACTCATCTTATGCTTGGACAGTGTCGGGCGCTTTCTGTCACCTTCACCCCGCGTCATGAGGAAAAGCATAACGCCTGAAATAGATAAATATTATTCAGAACATTGATTCCCTATTATATAGGGTTCTAACATAGGTTCCACCTGGAGAAGATACCTCCGAAGGAGGTGTCTAGAATCCATAGAACTCTGAAATCTGTCGACCAGCTGATCATTGGGCTGCCCCCAAATTGTAAATTGAAAATAAAACCATGAAGAGACAAAAAAGAAAAGATGTTCATTATGTTGATCTTATTGGCACATTCCTACCTACCCTAATCTACCTCATAATTTTGTTGAATCAGGTAATACAGAAATGCCAATGGAGCCAACCCAGCAGTTGATCCCATGCTTGGGTTTCCTCATCGTGCTTGATGAAAATCAAAACTGAAATATGTAATGACAACTGGTGATGGCTCGGGTCCTTGAAGAAAAAACATGATTGAACAGTTATACTAAAAAAGAGCTCCATATAATTTGCAACCGGGTCAATAAATATATGATCTATTTGTTGATTCTCCAGGTATTCATTTAGCATTTTAACATGGATAAGTTTCCCATACATGTCCTCAATATCAGACCATGACTGCAACTATTCAAATTCAGACTTATGCTTGCAAACAAAATATTCATCAACTAGAAAATCGAAAGATGATACAATATCTTTTGGTTTTGGAGACGTAAGATTCTCATAAAATTGTTTTGGATGTTGGAAACTGTAAGACTGAATCTGAGTATTCAAAAGCTCAATATCCTTTTCAAGTCTTTCAGCAAACAGCTCGAGAACACAAATTTTAATTTCATGAGA
>ML785605.1:145009-167467 GCA_009831015.1 Picea engelmannii | reverse complement strand
TGCTTGCAAACAAAATATTCATCAACCAGAAAATCGAAAGATGATACAATATCTTTTGGTTTTGGAGACGTAAGATTCTCATAAAATTGTTTTGGATGTTGGAAACTGTAAGACTGAATCTGAGTATTCAAAAGCTCAATATCCTTTTCAAGTCTTTTAACAAACAGCTCGAGAACACAAATTTTAATTTCATGAGAAAAAAAAATTGATTTCCAACAATGAAACACGGTTGTTAACGAAACTTCATCAATTTGAAAATCTGCTAACTCATCCCTGAAATCTTTTATAGCTTCACAATATATAGGGTTTTCCACATACCCTATCATTGTGAAACATCATCAACGCTCTAAAATCTAGATTCTTCAGCAGTGAAGTCTCTTGTGAACTTTGAAGCTCGGGATCGTGAACAATGGAGTCGCCAGGTGAATGGTACAGCCTTCCTGTGTTTGGTTTCTGTTCACCATCAGAAGTCAAATCTAAACTTGAAGTGCACCTCTGGAGAAAGTCCCCACTGGAGTCGCCAAAAATGTTAGCGCTCTGTAATTTTCCTAAGGCTGCTGAGGCAATCACAGAGGTAACCTCGAACCGCTTCGAGTCTTGGATCTAGCCCTCCAAGACTCAGAGAGGGATCTCTCTTTTCGATTTAGCTTGGTTTGTAAGGGATGGATTTTAGGCTAGCTATAAAAGTAATGAAAGTATGGGGTTGGAGTTTTTAAATGGTCGTTATGGGATAGCAAGGAGGGCCATTGGGCGAATGGGGTCTGGGCTTAAATATGTGATTCTCTCTCAGATCTAAACAAAACTCTTACACAAGGCAAGGTAGTGGAAGTGTTGGATCGATTTAAATTTGAATGGTGTCGGTTTGAGGAAGAACTAGAGGAGGAAAAAATCCAAGCAAAGGAGTAGTTAAGAATTCCTAAGCTGGGCTCTTTAGATGAAAACATAGAGATTATCAAAAGGACAGATGCAGAGTATTGTGCAAATAAATTCTTCTCTATTTACTTTCTTCTGACAATAAGAACTTGAAAACAAATGAAAAGATAACAAGAAAAAACTTAACAAAGCCAAGAAACACCACCAACATCTCCACACAAGAATCTTGTAAAAGAAAGTATGTCTAATTACTGATCAATCATTAAAAATTACAGAGAAATTCTCTGGCTAAACCCAGCCCTCAGCTCCAGCAAAGAAAACTAAAAATTCAGGTCTAAACCTCTCACACAGGTCGAAACCCTCTCCTCTCAGCCCAGTCAAACCTCCTTTCTTCCTTTTACATCTGCATAAATAATAAAAATCTCTCAGCCTTCCCAAGACTCGCGCTCTGCCTCTGTTTTCTAAAAATAGATAACAGTTACAATGCTTTAATGCTTTTGACACCTGTAGGTTGTCTCCTATAACAAACAAGACAACAAATCCCAGAAAATTCGATTTGATGATTGTTGCCTTAACATCTGGAATTTGTTATGGTTTGCTGGCCAATAGACTCCAACAACAGCACAACAAATAAATGAATAAGCAGTCGAAAGCCTGAGGTTGTTTGGAGTATGGTGCCAGCTGGGAGATCAGTGTTCTAACCACTGCCTGAAAGATAGGAAACCTCTGCCACCTCCCTGTAACTGTTGCCTCGGATTCTGAAAATGATCATTCGGGATCTGCCTTAACTCGTGGATATTTCTCTCGAATGGACTTTGAATTGTAAATATCTTGTCCCCTCAATGCGGGATTGGCATCTGGATGAAATGTGGAAAGGGAACTTAATGCACTAACAATCATACCCATTGGATGAGCATCATGAGGCATTGCTTGTATGATATCCAAAACTCCTTCGGGTGCTGCTGAAAGTTGGGAAACATTAAATTCCCAATCTGCTAATTGAGACTGAGAGGGCAGATTTCCATACATTAAGAGGTAAGCCACCTCGAGGTAAGTGCTCTTCTCAGATAACTCCTCAATTAGATAACCTCTATATCGCAGGATTCCTTCATCTCCATCTATGTAAGAAATTGATGAATGGACAGGAGCAGTGTTCAAGTATCCTGGCTCATAAAGCTTCAGCCCTTTGTCATCCCCACCTATAGTTAACTTTTTGAAATCAGTGGCCTGGGATGTTCCACCCTCGCTGACTTCGACCTCAATTTTCCTCCCCGTTCAGTTATCAATAACAGTCAGAGAACATCTCAGATTCCCTGAGGGCTTTACAGACACTGTAGAAGTCTCAATACCCAAAGAAGAACTCACCGGAGGCACCGATAAATGGCCGGAAAGTACTGCTAATCTGTTGTGGGCCATCGATTTTTCGTCAAAACCTCCCACAGACACCATTATTGGATCAAACCCAATTACCTAAAACGCCTGAAGATTGCAGCTTGGTGACACCCAGTGGTACCCAGTAGACCTCTAAACCGGTCCCAAATGGCAAACCATCCTCCTTCAAGAACTTTGACCAGACATGTTGAGATATACAGGAGTTCAATAGATCCAAAAATTTACCAAAAAGGAAAAAGATATAAGAACATTCTTCTGCCATACAATGATGATCACCAAAGACATAAAGTGGGTTGTAACAAACATCACAGTAATAACAGCTAATCCATAGGCGTGGACGATCATCTTTGTAACTCGAAAACCAATGGTAACTGCAAGGCATAGACACATGAGAATCCAGTTTACTTCAGGAATGTATATTTGCCCATACATTTGATTAGAGGTGTGAACAATCTTCACTCGAGGAAAACAACTCAGTGCTGAGCATTGACTGATAATGGAAAAAGTTGCTGAGATGACTGCTTGACTTCCCACTACTGATGACATTCATGAGAATAAAACGCAACTGAGTATTGATATATGCCAAAAGGTACAAAGCATTCTGATGAAGTGAGCCCGAGGCTATCTTTGGAGTTTGGTGTTGGCGCTGGCTTGTGTGTTTGTTGTTGGTTATGTGACAAGTTGCGTGGAGCTGGAGTTTCGTGCTTGGCCCCTTGCGCTCGAGTGTTGGCTTGGAGGTTGTTTGCTTTGGTGTTTGACTTGTGTTGTCATTGATGTAGATGTGTGGCTCCCTACAATCGACACCTTGAAACTGTTTCAAACACCTGGCAGAGGGTTTAGAGCTGCGTTTTCTATATTTTTTTACTTTATGTGGGCAATATCCCACATTCGCGTGGTGAACTAAACTTTGGGAATTTAAATGAGCCGACAGTCCCATGTTGTGTCAATGAAGTGAGCCCGAGGCTTGGGCTTTGGGGTTTGGTGTTGGCGGTGTGATGGCTTGTGTTGTTTTCTATTGGTGCATGAAATAACGCTTATCCTTGGTGTCGAGCATTCGGAGGTTGGCCCTAGGCCACTATATCTTTTTGCTAAAAATTTTGTTAACTTTTTCATAAAACTCTGCATAAAGGCCGAGGGGCCAATTTTGCTAAAAAGGACCAAATTTTGGTGAACAAACCAAATTTGTATTTGCCCACCATAATTAAACTTTTACCATTTCAAACCAATCCACCCTTTTTTTGTTAAAAAATGCACCGAAACTCGCTTTGAAGCTTGCGTGCAGGGACTCATCTTATGCTTGGACAGTGTCGAGCGCTTTCTTTCGCTTTCACCCTGCGTCATGAGGAAAAGAATAACGCCTGAAATAGATAAATATTATTCAGAACACTGATTCCCTATTATATAGGGTTCTAACAGATCATAGGATTAGTTCCCTCCTAATCCTTGCTTCATGTATGAGTGCATATAATCGGCTCCCTCCATCTAACAGAGTCCACGCTTCTGTCTTATTGTCATCATAAGTCTTTCTCCAATTTCCTCTTGATTGCTGACTTCTTTATGTCTTTTCTTCTTCTAAGTCTCTTCATGATTGATTATGATTTAGGTTTATCTTGTAATAGCTTCCACATGATTTGTTTGATGTATTTCATCCTTTCATGTGTATTGTCTAACTTGTATAATGATAGCAATCCTTATCTTGTTGTTCCTCCATAGGTATAGTTCTTCTTGGAACACATTATCTTCCAAGAGATAGATATACAGGATATGTACAGAGACTATGCAAACAAGATATGTACAAGAACTAAGAAGAGTATTGTTACCTTCATAAGAAGAGGTCTCTTTCATCCTGCTTAGTCTTCTTTGTAGGTTCCTTTTCTTCGGCAACTGATGCTTCGTGTTTCTCCTTCCTTTTATTTAGCTCGGGACAATGATTCTTGTAGTGACCATACTTTCGATAGTTGAAGCATTGCATTTCTGAAATATGTTTCTCTTGATTTGGCTTCCTCCTTGAACCAAACTTCCTTTTGTTCTTGAAATTCTTGAATCTTGTTGTGAAGGCTTGATCATCGTACTCCTTTTGGGTTTTCTCTTTTGCATAGATCCTAGATTCTTCTTGAGCACAACAAGTCCAAAGTTCTTCAAATGTTGGATACTCCTTCCTTGTGTTCATGCTTGTGGCGAATGCATCCCATGTCTTGGGAAGACCATTGAGTACTATGTTTACCAATTCCTTCTCTAAAATGATCTCTTCAATAGCTTGTATTTGATCTCTTAACTAAGATATTCTCACAAAGTATGATGGTATGTTGTCATCATCATTCATCTTCATGTCATGGAGCTCATTCTTCAGACTCATTACTTGTCCAATGTTTTTGACTGAGAAGAGGTTTGTTAGGGCATCGTACATCTTCTTTGATGAGTCAAGATGGTAGATGTAGGGTATCAAGTGGTATTTTATAGATTCCAATATGATACTCATGGCATTGATATCACCATCTTTGAACTTCTCCATAACTGCAACATTTTGTGGTTCCTTCTCTTTTCCTTTTTCAAACTCTGGTTCCACGATCTTTCCTTTTCACAATATCTAGCACTTTATTCTTGGAAAGGATGAGGTCAATCCTTGTCTTCCACACTTTGAATTTAGCAGCTCCATATAACTTGTTTTCTGACTTCATAGAGTAAGTCATGGTTTCTTTTGACTTGGTCAAACCCTAGATTTGACCAAAAACTCAAACTTGACGTCTTGTCTTGCTAAGAGTATTAGGAGATGCTCTAGTCTAGGGCGCACTAATCTATCTAAAAATTATGTCAATCCCTTCACTCAAGGTGCCTCAATGAGAGGACTAGGGTTTCTGCAACTGCACGTGCTAGTAACCCTAATGACAATGCTATGGTGACTACTACTGCTAGAAACCCTAGAGACATTTCTTCCATGAGCTTAATATCCTTACAGCTATGTTTCCTTCCAGTGATTAGACTGAATGAAAGAGGTGTGGGCCCATAACCTGTTAGAATATAATGGATGTTCTTGTTTTACCATTGACAATATCATTATTGTCACCCAACCATAGGCCAAAGCCACCCTTCAAGCACCTTAACTTTGACAGAGAATCACTTCAGAAGCAAACCCTAGTCTAGATAGCCAAAAAAAGGGTAGTGCACCTTTCCCCAAGGATAACGCACTAACAAGAGATGATCAGATAGTCCAAACCCTAGCCAAGAGATAGTCCAAGCCAAAACCAATCTGATAGCTGCAGTAGTTGTAATGGAAGCTCTCCTCCAAACCCGCACACAAAACTGGGCACTGCAGTGCACACAAGTGTTGCTCTGCAATTCTGAGACTGCCTGCCAGAATGAAGACTAGCCTCTTGTATTTATAGTAATTCTGGCTAACTGCCTGGGCCAACTTCTCATTCTAGGTATCTGTCTGTTCAATATATATTAATTCTTCTGGTCAAATTCTTCTCTTGGAGGCTAATAACCTAATATAAATTATCTTCTTGAGCCGACAAGTCTCCTAGGGTTATTATCCAACTTATTAGGGTTTCTTCTTGCTTCTCAGAGTATTCTATTCTCGTCACGTTTACACGTGGAGGTAAATACCTCCCACAGCTACCATAATATCAATAGTAGTATACCAACTTGCGTTGGGGTTACCAACTTGCACTGGGGTAGAATACCAGCCTGCATTAGGGTTACCAACCTGCACTGGGGTAGCATACACTTCTGGGGATCACATCACTTCCCTCTACTAGGGATCTCATCATTTCCCTCTTCTGGGAAACACATCACTTCTCGCTTATGGGGAACACATCACTTCCCGTTACTGGGGAAAACATCACTTCCCTCTACTGGGGAACACATCACTCCCCTCTATTGGGGAACATGTCACTCCCTCTCATTAGGGAAAATCCTTCTGGACCACATCAAGCTCATCTATGAAGTATTTGAATTTATCTCTTGACAGAGGCTTAGTCAACACGTCTTCTACTTGGTTGTCGATAGGAACATACTGGATCTTTACTGCTCCCTTTTGTATCATCTCTCAGATATAATGGTACTTGATATCAATATGCTTGGACTTGTCATGACACACTGGGTTCACTAATAACTTTATGCAACTCTTGTTGTCATAAAAGATACAGGTTTACTCCAACTCGAGATCAAACAATTTTGCAATCAACTTTTGAAGCCACACTGCTTCTCCAAAAGATGACCATGCTACCACATACTATACCTCTGCAGAACTGAGTGCCATATAGGTCTAATTCTCATAGAGTCATGAGATCACAACTGATCCCATACTAAATCAATATTTGGATGTACTTTTTCGATCTGTGACACTTCCTGCCCAATCCGAATCTGCAATCTTATCTCACACTCCCAGATATATCTGGGTCCATAATCGATTGTACAATTTAAGTACCTCATCACATGTTTTCCATAATCAGGTGAACATGTCTTTCACCATAAAACATATATTTGTCCTCGTGTTCTTCAAACCAAATTTTCACATCACATTGTACTAACTTGGTACACTTGCTCAGTTGCAACTCAATTTGCACAATCATGTGCTAGCTCTATGTGTTTTATACAAAACACTATCTGTCTCACTGCCTAAGAGTATGTCCTCTACTCTCTTTGTAATTGTTCCTTCTGGAACTAGGACTCTGCACCTGCAACTTCTCTTTCTGAAGCTGAGAATGACTGCTCCATCTTCACTGTAGTTGTTGAACTCTAAGAGTAGCTCCTCTATTCTATCATGACAACAACTTCATCTAAAAATGAGAGTGGCTCACTACCTAGAATTGAGGGTATATTATCCTCTTTCTATGGAAGTAACTCAATATTTTATTGTATTCATTTATCCATTTCCCAACTCATGTACTGCACCAACTAGCACTTGAGATAACTCGATCTCAAATACACAGATTCTCATACCTGCTCCTTATGAATCTCATACCATGTCGGCTTCTTTTAATGAATCATGTTTTTTCTATATATACTTCCTCTGATTACTAGAGAAAGTGCCTCCTCATAGTATTATCCCTCTGATCTAGGTGGATATCAGTGGCCACCCACCTATTCCAACTGGCACAAAACAATCTTCGGGCAATTTACTATTTTTAGTAGTTTTTCGGTTCCTAAACTTTTGGGGCCATTTTGAGGGCCTAACTAGATTTTTTTTGGGGATAGATCACCTCAATGATATATAAAGGATTTTATTGATCCCCCAAAATGAATCTCATCGATAATACCTTCTAATCTAGGGGATAAAAATATTGTAAAAAATCAAAATGCTCAGAATTTCTTCAAAACAGACTCGTGTGTAGGCCTCTTCCTCACGATCCCAACGCAACTTGAACGGGTTTAAATGGATGTCATATGCAATAGATATCGCATTATTTCCATGTTTTCAAACATACAAATTTTTTCTAACTATACAGTCTGTACAGTGCTGACGTGGTAGGGCCATACTGTTGACGTGGAAGAGACATACTGTTGACATGGCAGGTGTGTTGGTATGGTACGTGGACCAGTCAAGTTATGACATGTGGCATGTAGTTGGACCAATGGTATGGTGTCACATGGCCCAGACATGACCTGCCATGTGGCACCCCTCCATGGTGTAAAAGGTTTTTTTGGCCTCCACAGGTTTTGAACCCGTGACCTCCGGGTGTGGGAGTGACTTGGTGCATGCTAGGTTACAAGCTCGTCTGCCACATGTTTCTTACACCATATTCTTTGAACTATGTTTCATCTAGGTATGAAAAGGGTTGGGGTTAAGCCCCAACCCTTGGTCTCAACCTTATAGCACTGTAACCAAGGGCACAGGGAACAATAGGTTTCGACCCACGAAAAATTTACATCACACATGACCACCAAATGCGTGGCAGTTCCAACATTCAGCTAGGACGTGGCCATATTGTGCACATGTGATGGACACCTCTGCCCTTTTAGGCCCTTATACCTCTATCTGTTCGACAAAATGCCTAAATTTGCAGGATACGTGTGGGTGTTGGGTTTAGGAATGGGAAATGCCTCGACTCTAGGTCCAGTTGACACAGGTGTCTTTTGGAGGAGTAGAGACAACAAATAATTGGAAAAACTTTCAGGAAGGGATTCCAACTCATTTTTTGGCCAAACTAGGTGCAGGAAGAGCCCAACTAGGGGTTTTTGGATGTTCTGGAGCCATTGAAGCCATACATTTTGCATTATGAGAATTATAAAGCATTGATTTTGACACTTTGATCATTAATGAAAATGATCCATTGGAAGTTGGACCAGGAGATGTATCCCAAGAGAGGGATGAACTCATTTATCATTCTATTGTGTTAATGCGTTTTTTTTATGGTTGTTTATGAATGTTTATGATGCTCATGATTAAGTAAAAACTCATTAAGTTTTATGTGTTAGTAACTTGATCCTATTACCCAAGAAAATACAAATTTCACTTGTAATTTTAAAGAGACACAAGCCTTTTCATTTTCAGATCAAGTTGGTATCAGAGCATAGGTTTTTGAAGGTTTGATTGTTTGCAAGTGTTTGTTTTTTTATTATTACAAGGTTGAAGCTCACAAGAGGATAAGGTCAACTTGTAGATCCAAGTTCCCAACTTTCAATAAGGAGAGCTACACAATCACCTCAAGCTTCAAGGAGATATTCACCAAGTATGGCTCATGAGGAGAGTCATGAAACTCTTACTTAATAGGATGAAACTTTCAAAAAATATTTCTATGATATGACAAATATGGTGAAAGTTTTATTTGAAGAAAGAAATGCAACGTTGCAAGGTGAAATCTCAAACCCTCCAAAGGGTAATGGAGATAGTGGTGATAAAAATCCAAAAGGAAATGGAGGGAATTGTAATGCTCCACCTCCTTCACCTCCATCTTCCACCTCTTCTACCATTTCACAACCACCTCCAAACTCTCCAAAGGAAAATGGTAAAATTCCTCTATGACTTCCTTTGCTTAAGCTTGATATTAAGTTTGAATTGCCTACGTACAATGGAGAGGTAAATGTTGAGAAATTGGATAATTGGATTCATCCGATTGAAGTATATTGTAGGATACAAAGAATCAAATATGATGAAACTAAGATTCATCTTGCTTCTCCTATATTGGAAAGTGCATCACTCATTTGGTGGGAAGCCAAAAATCAAGAGGACATGAATAAACATGGTAAAGTTTTATCCTCTTGGAGTGATTTTATTTTTTCACTTAAAAGAAAATTGTATACATTAGCATACATGCAGAAAGCTATTATGGATTGGAAAAAATTTAGACAAGATAAAGGGAAAAGTGTTCAAAGCTACACTCAATAATTTAGAAGAAGAGCTTTAATTTTGGGTATAGATTTATCTTCTCAAGAAACTTTACTCAAATATATTGGAGGATTTCATAGCTACTTGAGGTACACAATACTTATGTTTAACCCTACAAGTCTAGATGAAGTTTGTGTACATGCAACTCATTTGGAAGCAAGAGGGAGGAACAAACCTCTAGAGGGAAGCAAGAAGCCTTTTGTTAAAGGATACAAAGGAAAGAAGAAGTTCAAGGGAAATGGAAGAAATAATGATTCAATCAAGAAATAGGGAGAGAAACTCTCATGTAAACATTGTTCAAAGGATGGCCATGATGAAGACCATTGTTGGAAACTTCATCTTGAAAAGAGACCCAAAAAGTTCAGCCATAAGGGGAAACCAAATACTATTGCAACTACACATCATGATTTAGGTGTTGATTCAAGTGATGAAACAAAGATTACAGCCATGGGTTTTCAAGGTAAGGATTCTATTGCAAGTACTAGTTTTTCAAGTAGTAGTAGCCTCAATGAAACTCAACATGAAAAAGAAAGCATAGAGCTTTCCCACATAAGGGTTATTTCAAAGCATACCAAGACATATATTCTTTTTTATACTGGATCTCAAGAAAACCTCATATCTGAAGACACTGTCAAGAAATTAAAATTAAAAGCTACTCCACATCCTAAACCATACCCTCTAGGATGGATATGTGACAATGTCAAATTGTGTGTGACAAGAATGTGTAAACTTAGATTTTCCATCACTGCAAATTTTATAGATGGGGTAGAGCTTGATGGTATTCCATTTGATATGTGTGGTATTGTGTTGGGAAGCCCATATATATATGATAGGAGAGCCATCTTTCATCGTCATGAGAACAGATATCATTTTTTTTAAATGGAGTTGAGTACATTGTTAGAGCACATACAAAGAAGTTGAATTTGTCACTTGTAAATACTGGAAAAATGAAGAGATTAGTCAATTCAAGTAAGAATTTTGTCCTCTTGATGATCAAACCCAAAGACAATGTTCAAAAAAAAGTTTTCCAAGGTTGTGATACAAATTTGAAATACGATTTATATGAGGTTGTGTTGATGGGCGTTTATGACACACTGTCAATGGGAAGGGAAGATCTGGTCTGGGGTTGTCTATTTAACCCAAGTTGTTTCGTATAATCTACCCTGATGGGTTTTATGGCTCCGTTAGCCAGCTAAGATCCTAAAAAAACAAAAATATGTGGACTAACTTAAGATTCAACTCTAACAATCAACACTTTAATTACAAATTCTTAACTAATAGTGTTTATGTACAATAGCTATATACAATTTACAAGGTTTAAGAAAATCCTTGTGAAAATAATTGTTTTCAACTAATGGATCAAAATAAGAAAATAAAGGAAATTGTCTTTGTAATATAAATGACAAACTAATGAACAATGTTGAATAAGAGTGTAAATGATAAAATGATAATGGTCAAAGAATTTAACATTTAAATGATGCAATCATTATTCATTCGCAAATAAACAAATTAAATAAAATATAAACTAACTTGATGTTGATCAACAGTACTAAGCTACATTTGTCTCTTTTTATTTGTGTAATCTCATCTTAACCTGTGTCATGTGTAAACCTATGACAAA
This sequence comes from Picea engelmannii, assembly GCA_009831015.1. NCBI lineage: Eukaryota > Viridiplantae > Streptophyta > Pinopsida > Pinales > Pinaceae > Picea > Picea engelmannii. The sequence continues at coordinate 156,251 of ML785605.1, read as the reverse complement.
GGCAATCATAATACTTCCTCAAGAAACTCAAAGAAGTCTTTTATATTCTGGAACGAGATTATGATGATAGAAAGACAAACAATTATATATCATGTGACTTTAGAATGTCCAAATAACTGAAAATGAACGAAATTCCAATCCTCAGTAAATGGTGTTACTAGCTATCTAGTATCAAATGTAAAATAAAAATACTTGACTAGATGATCAACCACATATATTAAAGGAACCAAAATATAATGAACCATATAAATGTAAACATAACATGAAAAGTTATAAGAAGAACAGTCTAAATCTAGTTCAATACAAATAAAGTTTCATATTCAGAAATTATATGAGAAACAATATTAGCATTGCACAATCTAAAAAATGAAAAAAGCCAAAGAGTAAATTGTATCCCATATAGTTTCAGTATAATAAGTTCATCATAAGGTCCAAAATGATTTTTTTGGGATAATAGACTCTTAAGGATTGAAAAAATTAATACATAAATGATAGCAATTAACCATGTATTGATAAAATAGACTAAAGATAATTTTAATCAATGAATAATCAATTACTCAAATAATATGAAGATATTATAATGAAAACAAAACCATTTTACTCACAGGACAAAATCCATTAAGCAACCTGGAATTCCATATTCTTCTTTGAAAATACTTGTCCATTCTCCCAAAGATTCCAACCATCCGTTACTCCATTTGAAAAAAAAATAAAAATTTACAAGAGATATAATATACAAAAAAGAAACGATAAAAATCCTCCTCTCAATTACCTGGATCCCTTTGGCTATGAACTTTCTCATATATTTATACAATGAATGAACAGTCTGGGCGTCTCTAATAATTTCCGCCACCTGAAATTTTCCTTATAAAGAGACATAGATATCACTCAAATCGTGCATTTGATTGGGAAACTTCTCACGTGTAAGCCAAAAGGGTCCATTCTGCAGATGGGTTTTCAACCGTTTCTTCAGATTCCTTATGGTTTGGGTGAAACAAGTCCCGCAAAATCGTCTGTCTATTCTTGAACGCATTTCCAAATCTTATCTTTTGTTGCTCATAAATTATATTGAACGTATTTAGATAATAAAATCAAGACATAATCACATCCGTACCAAATAACTGATAATAGAAATCTATGAAACAAAAAGAAACCAAATTAATAACCTAGAAATTGTGAATAAAACAAAATCTAGAACATTAAAATTAAAATGAATTTAAACTAACTATAATTTATAAACAAACATTGTTTATATTTTCCTTTCAAATATAATCTTAAACTTATAGAAGCTTCAAGTTGATGGAGAGGAGAAAAATATTAATTTTGAGTTTTCACAAAATCAAAAAATTGATAGATAATTTTTTTTTTCTTTTTTTTGAAATGAGATGCATACTGACAAAAGAATTTAATTAATTAAACCTACCAAATGATTTTGTGAAAATTATTTCTAATGAGAAAAAGATGAAAAACTAATCATAATTCAAATGAAAGTAAACATTTGATAAAAAATAATGTTTTCGTTTCAATTAAGATTTCTATGTTCGTCTCTCCCTTATTCAAAATTGATCAAATGTCATAGAAACGATTTGTCACAATAAACGTTCTTCCTATAAAATTATTATTATCAATCCAAGTCTTCAACCAAGCCATGCTTATAGCAGATAAATTCAATAAGGAAGAGGTAATAACAAACTCCCAAATTATGAAGCTCCTCCATCAACATCAAAACTCTGTAGAAAGAAAAAAGAAATGGGATTTGAATTTCATGAAACTCAAACCAAAGAAAAGAAAAGAATATAAAATCAAATCAACCTTGAAACAAAGCAAACCGATACCAATCCAATCAAGTCAAAAGGAAAAAAATGAAGAATCCAAGTAAAATTTCAAGAGACCCTAGATTTTGATTAAAAATAAAGAAGGGGGTTGGTGGGGCCCAACAAATGGTGACTCACTGGGAGAAGAAGCTATCTCTGACCTATTGAAATTTCATTGCAGGGAAGAAGAATAAGACTTGGATATAATTTTAAGCTGCTTTGAAACAAATCCACTTTAATATTACACAATATTAAGATTAGCTCAAATTTATAGAAAAATATCAGAAAAGAAGAAAGTAATGTTTTTACGAAGAATTATAACTTGAAGTTTTTTTTGAATCAAAGAGTCACGATGTTTATAAAAGGAATTCAATACTATTGATAGATCCACTGCTGCCAACAGGTGTCCATATCCTCGACAGGGATGTCGTTTAACCCACTCAAATGCTTTAATCACATCCAATAGTTATATCCACATGATGTATACTTCCATAAAAGTTAATTGAAAAGAATGTACTTGCTACCTCTTGACCATACATTGCTTCATTGCTAGCATGCCTGTTTAGTACCTCAACGAATTTTTCTTGGTATCATGTGTGCATTTACCCACTTCCACTGAGCCTGTTTAGTACCCCCGCTGGTTTACACACACTTCCCACACTTAAGTGCTTCCAACCCTATTATTCCACTTTTAAATAATAATACAATTATAGATTTATTGATGACAAAGAGAGTGGGTTGATACTGGAGGTTAATTTCAATACAGGTGAATAATTGATCATTTTTTTTTTTTTTTTTTACTTTCAAAACTGGAATTTTTATCATGGTTTAGAGATTTTAGATTTAGGTTAAGAAATCATCTACAGAATGGGGAAGCACATAAAAGTGATCTTTTAAGAACAAGGATGGTGTAAAAAGTCCAAGGATAATCCTAATTCCCAAATATCTCGACACATTTCAAGGGTAATACTCTGACAAAGACCGTTTAGGATTTCATAGTACTCAACTGACTTACAAAACAATCATCTAAGTTGAGGCTTAACATCATAAACTGTTTGAACTGCTTCAAATTTCTTTTAAAAACATAAGTATTGAAATGAATTCTTCCTTCGACAATCGCTCTTTGATCAGAAATATATTTATTCAAAAATACAGACAAGAAGAAAGTTCAATGAAAGAAAGAAACACACACACACACACACACACACACACAACAAACCGAATCAAATTTTATTTATGGGATTCAAAATCAGAAGCATATAAAAATAAACAAAATCGAAATAGAAAAAACTCACATTTAAAAAGAATTTGACTAAAAACAAAACCAATCCAACTTCTCATAGAGAAAGAGGATCAAAAGGAAGAACAACACGGTTCAAAGTTTTGCATATAGGAAGGTTATTTTCTTAATATAATGATGCATGATACATCATTTTGACCAAGATTATTATTAAAAGTCACAGAAAAATCCTTAACCAGTATGAGTGCAATTTCGTGCAGTGGTAAACTATGTTTGTTAGGGTAAAAATAAGATCAAATCCCAAATCTCTTTATTAATGCTTCATAATATCTGAAATCATTGCATGATGCTACCAAGTTTTGAAAAAAAAACATTTAATCAAGACAGCTGTGAAAAGGAAAAAGAAAGGAATTGAAAGAAGACTTCCCTCACAACATTAAGATGATGGTTCTCTTTGCATAACCATGTCCCTTAATAACTGCATTATTCAAAAGAACAAAAGAGAAAAGGAAAGAAAAATTCATACACCTACTCTAACTTCTACATAGATCAAAACGCTAAGTAAAATTGTATTTCCAGTGCAGCCACAAGAGCATCTTCAATCTTCCAAGGCATAGAAAGTTGAAAATCAGAATAAAGGAATGTAGTATTTGTAGATACAAAATAAATATGTCAGGTTTACCTCCTATATATTCATTTAAAACTACAACAAGAAAGACCTTACCATTCTTTTGAAACTTCTTGATGTATGAATCCTCCAACCATTCTGCAATATTGTCATAAAAATTAGGATGCAAACTATGACATTGATGAATTAGATCTGTCAATGGGGAACACATCATGAGAAATTTGTGACATCAATTAGATTATTGGTTTGAACACTTCCTTTGATGAAATGGATCATTTCAAAATGTGAAGCATAATCATTAAAATTTGAACTAACCAAAGAATGAATATGCAATGTAGAATATTTGATCTCCATAAGAATGAATGCATTGTCTTTTTCAAACATAAATCGTGTAAAATCATCTTGCAACATGTTTTTTTCCATGGGAGTGATGAAAGTGAAAGAACATCAAATCCGACTTCATAAATGTTATGTACGAAATTAATTTCACCAAATCTTGGCATATTGAAAAGATTTGATTGTGATGGAAAAGAGTAGGATACCATGGGTAAAGTATCATGTCCACCATAATCTAAGAAGAGATCAGGATATCAATAGTAAAAGGAATAAGAAATTATCACATGGAAAGATTCTCTTGAGCTATGATATTTAACAATGGTATTCTCAAGACATTCCTCTTCACTTTCCTTAAAACTTTGTTAAGAACCAAATACCAATATAGCATAGAAAAACCTTAGAATAGGTACTCAACGCCTTGAAAAAGAGATAAATTCATATAATAAGACTTTTCAAGGGGGAAACCTCCTTATGCCCACATAAATGTACAATTACAAGATGGTTCAAAATGAAAATGTCTCCTTGGTATATATAGGAGACTAAGAGGTATAATTACAACTAATGGCCTAAAGCCGACATAAATAAAATAAAATTACTAATATAATTTTTCCCAATTAACGGGCAATAAGCCACTATTTAGTGCTTAACAAACTTTCACTCTGTTTTGGTGATAAATCCTTCAACATAATATGATCATCTAAATGTGCCTCATGTATGATAAACAGTTCAAAACTTTCATGACAAACATCTAATCTTTCCTGTGGTTAAGGTATGATTTGTGGATGAAGGTTTAATATTTCTTCTTCAAATTGTAGATTTACATCTCTAATCAGTTTCATAGGAATGTTAGAATACTTAAGATCATATTCATCACCTAAGTGTTCTCGAATAATTGAATTTAAGTATTGATTAGAGAAAGAGTTAGAAGAATATGGACATTCACCTTGACCCAACATCAAATCTTCTTCCACGATGGTCGAGAACTGAATATTCAATGATTCAGATGAAAAACTAGTTTGATTGTAAGTAAGAACCTGTTCAATAGATTCTACCTCCCTTTCTTGTTCAATTTTTTTGGATGGATTCCTCTCATCTTGCAAACAAAATTCTTCTCGCAATTGAGTGATAGGATTTGTAATTGATTCATCATTTGCGATTGAAAATGGTTGGATGAAAATTGCACAAACATTAGAGAGGAGATTTAGTACAAATGACATGCCATCAAGTTGAAAATTACATAGAACATGATGGATGCTTGTTAAAAAGACCTATGGAGATGAATTATCATTTATTAGTAAAGCCCGGAATTCTTCACATTATTGATTGTAATCATATATTTCAAAAGCATCTAAAAATTCCTCTACAAATTGAAACCAATAAAAAATGTGATATGTTGGAAAAGACTCAAACCAATGTTTAATCTGACCCCTAAAAGTAAAAGAGAACAATATGCATAAAACCTTTAAATTAGAAATATCATGTTTGATGCATTTACACCAGAACTTGTTAAGATGGTCTTTTGCAGATACATCCCCCCCACCATCAAAGGAGAGTTTGGACAAGCGAGAGACTATCTCATTCGAAATATCAGGTAATGAGAAGTGGAAAACATGTTCCAACATAGTGATTTGGGGAGCCATGGGGAATTAAATACATTCAAAACAAAGACTCCTGCAAGTCCAACTTGTCAGTCTATAATGCCTTCTAGTGCATTTCAAGATGACACAAAATAAGAATTTATAAATCTCGAATTATGATAGGTTGAGGGGTAAAACATTTAATCATTAAATTTACTTAGTCCTCCTTCTAGCACCATTTGTTGATGGGCGTTTATGACACACCGTCAATGGGAAGAGAAGATCTGGTTCAGGGTTGTCTATTTAACCCAAGCCGTTTGGTATAATCTACCCTAACGAGTTTTATGGCTCTGTTAGCCAACTAAGATCCTAAAACAACTAAAAGATATGGACTAACTTAAGATACAACTCTAACAATCAACACTTTAATTACAAATGTTTAACTAACAGTGTTTATGTACAATACCTATATAGAATTAACAAGGTTTAAGAAAAGCCTTGTGAAAATAACTGTTTTCAACTAATGGATCAAAATAAGAAAATAAAGGAAATTGTCTTTGTACTATAAATGACAAAATAAGAAACAATGATTGAATAAGATTGTAAATGATAAAATGATAATGGTCAAAGAATTTAACATTTAAATGATGCAACCATTATTCATTCACAAATAAACAAAATAAATAAAATATAAACTAACTAACCTGACGTTGATTAGTAATACTAAGCTAGATTCGTTTCTCTGTAATTTTATAACCTCCTCTTAACATGTGTCAAATGTAAACCTATGACAAAGACAAGCATAATACTTCCTGAAGAAACTCAAAGAAGTCTTTTATATTCTGGAACAACTTTATCGTGACAGAAAAACAAATGATTATATATCATGTGACTTTAGAATGTCCAAATAACTAAAAATGAAAGAAATTTCAATCCTCAGTAAATGGTGTTACCATCTATCTAGTATCATATGAAAACTCAAAATACTTGAATAGATGATCAACAACATATATTAAAGGAACCAAAATATAATGAACCATATAAATGAAAACTTAACATGAAAAGTTATATGCAGAACAGTCTAAAGTTAGTTCAATACAAATAAAGTTTCATATTCAGAAATTATATGAGAAACAATATTAACATTGCACAATCTACAAAAGGACAAAAGCCAAAGATTAAATTGTATCCCATATAGTTTCAGTATAATAAGTTCATCATAAGGTCCAAAATGAATTTTTTGCGATAATAGACTCTTAAAGATTGAAAAAATTAATACATAAATGATAACAATTAACCATGTATTGATAAAATAGATTAAAGCTAATTTAAATCAATGCATAATCAATTACTCAAAGAATATGAATATATTATAATGAAAACAAAACCATTTACTCACATGACAAAATCCATTAAGCAACCTAGAATTCCATATTCTTCTTTGAAAATACTTGTCCATTCTCCCAAAGATTTCAACCATCCATTACTCCATTTAAAAACAAAAAGTTTACAAAAGATATAATATACAAAAAAGAAACGATAAAAATCCTCCTCTCAATTTCCTGGATCCCTTTGGCTATGAACTTTCTCATATATTTATACAATGAATGAACAGTCTTGGCGTCAATAATAATTTCCACCACTTGAAATTTTCCTCGTAAAGAGACATAAATATCACTCAAATAGTGCATTTGTTTGGGGAAAGTCTCTCAAGTAAGCTAAATGGGTCCATTCTGCAGATGGGTTTTCTACAGTTTCTTAAGATTCCTTACGGTTTGACTGAAATAAGTCCCGAAAACTCACTTGTTTGTTCTTGAAAACATTTCCAAATCTTATTTGTTGTTGCTCATAAATTATTTGTAGCAATCCAATATTATTTTTGTATCAATTATCTTGAACGTATTTAGATAATAAAATCAAGCCATGATCATATATGTACCAAATAACTGATAATAGAAACATGTGAAACAAAAAAAAACCATATTAATAACCTAGAAATTGTGAATAAAACAAAATCTAGAACAATAAAATTAAAATGAATTTAAACTAACTATAAGTTCTAAACAAACATTGTTTATATTTTCCTTTCAAAAATGGTCTTAAAATTTTAGAAGCTTCAAGTTGATGGAGAGGAGAAAAATATTAATTTTGGGTTTTCACAAAATCAAAAACATGATAGATAACTTTATTTATTTATTTATTTTGAAATGAGATGCAAAATGAGAAAAGAATTTAATTAATTAAACCTATCAAATGATTTTTTGAAAATGATTGCTGATGAGTAAAAGACGAAAACATAATCATAATTTAAACAAAAGTAAACATTTGATAAAAATTAATGTTTTTCGTTTAAATTAAGATTTCTATGTTCGTCTCTGCCTTATTCAAAATTGATCAAATGTGAACAAATGTCATAGAAACGATTTGTCACAATAAACATTATTCCTATAAAATCATTTTTATTAATCCAAGTCTTCAACCAAGCCATGCTCATAGCAGATAAATTCAATAAGGAACATGTAATAACAAACTCCCAAATTATGAAGCTCGTCCATCAACATCAAAACTCTATAGAAAGAAAAATGAAATGGCATTTGAATTTCATGAAACTCAAACCAAACAAATGAAAAGAATATGAACTCAAACCAACCTCGAAACAAAGCAAACCAATACCAATCCAATCAAGTCAAAGGGAAAAAAATGAAGAATCCAATTAAAATTTCGAGGGACCCTAGATTTTGATTAAAAATAAAGAAGGGGGTTGTTGGGGCCCAACAAATGGTGACTCACTGGAAGAAGCAGTTGTCTTTGATCTATTAAAATTTCATTGCAGGGAAGAAGAATAAGACTTGGATATAATTTTAAGTTTCTTTGAAGCAAATCCACTTTAATATTACACAATATTAAGATTAGCTCAAATTTATAGAAAAATATCAAAAAAGAAAAAAAGAATGTTTTTATAGGGGATTATAGCCTGAAGTTGTGTTTTAATCAAAGAGTCACGATGTTTATAAAAGGACTTCAATACCATTGACAGAGCCATTGCTGTCAGCGGACGTCCATAGCATCGATATGGATGTCATTTAACCCACTTGAATGCATTAATCACATCCAATAGATATATCCACATGATGCATACTTCCATAAAAGTTAATTTAAAAGAATATACCTGCTACTTCTCAACTCGACATTGCTTCATTGCCAAAAGGCTTGTTCAGTACCCCAACAAAGTTGTCTTGGTATCATGTGTGCATTTACCCACTGTCAGTGAGCCTGTTCAGTACCCCAACGGGTTTACATACAGAGTCCACACTTAAGTGCTTCCAACCCTCTTATGCCACTTTTAAATAATAATACAATTATATATTTATTGATGACAAAGAGAGCGGGGTGATACTGGAAGTTATCTGCAATACAGGTGAATAATTGATCATTTGTTTTTGTTTTTTTTTTCTTTCAAAACTTGAAGTTTAATCATGGTTTAGAGATTTTAGATTTTGGTTAATAAATCATCTAGAGAACGGGGAAGAACTTAAAGGTGATATTCTAAGAACATGGATGGTGTAAAAAGTCCAAGGATAATCGTAATTCCCAAAGATCTCGACACATTTCAGGGATAATACTCTGACAAAGACCGTTTAGGATTTCATAGTACTCAACTAACATACAAATCAATTATCTGAGCTGAACCTTAACATCACAAACTATTTGAACTATTTCAAATTGCTTTTAAAAACATAAGCTTTGAAATGAATGCTTCCTTCGACAATCGCTCTTTGCTCAAAAATATATTTATTCAAAAAGACAGACAAGAAGAAAGTTCAATCAAAGAAAGAAAAACACACACACACACACACACAACAAACCGAATTAGATTTTATTTATGGCATTCAAAATGAGAAGCATATCAAAATAAACAAAATCGAAATAGAAAAAACTCACTTTTAAAAAGAATTTGACCAAAAACAAAACCAGGACAACCTCTCATAGAGAAAGGGGATCAAAAGGAAGAACAACACAGTTCAAAGTTTTCCATATAGGAAGGTTCTTTTCTTAAGATATTGATGCATGATACATCATTTTGACCAAGATTACTATGAAAAGTCACAGAAAAATCCTTAACCAGGATGAGTGCAATTACGTGCAGAGGTAAGTTATGTTTGTTAGGGTAAAACTAAGATCAAATCCATAACCTATTTATTAATGCTTCATAATATTTAAAATCATTACATGATGCTGCCAAGTTTTGAAAAAAAAAACATTTCATCAAGATAGCTGCGAAAAGGAAAAAAAAATAGAATTGAAAGAAGACTTCCCTCACAACATTCAGATGGTGGTTCTCTTTGCATAACCACGTGCTTTCATAACTGCATTATTCAAAAGAAAAAAAGTGAAAAGCCAAGAATAACCCAAAAGGAATCTATTCCTACACCTACTCTAACTTCTACATAGATCAAAACGCTAAGTAAAATCATCTTTCCAGTGCAACCAAAAGAGCATCTTCAATCCTGCAAGGCATAGAAAGTCGAAAATCATAATAAAAGAATGTAGTATTTGCATATACAAAAGAAGCATGTCATGTTTACCTCCTATTTATTCATTTAAAAACAAAGCAAGCACGACCTTACCATTCTTTTGAAACTTCTTGATGTATGAATCCTCCAGCCATTCTCCAATCTTTTCATAAAATTAGGATGCAAACTATGAATTTGATGAATTAGATTTGTCAATAGCGAACACATCATGAGAGGATTCAGGGCATCAATTAGATTATTGGTTTGAACACTTCCTTTTATGAGATGGATCGTTTCAAAACGTGAAGCATATGTTGATACTGAGAGGGGGGTGAATCAGTATCAAGTACAATTTAAAACATTTTTAAACTTATACTTAAACCATTCAATTATATCCAATGAGAAATGAACAATAGTATAAGAGTTACACCAATACACCACAATACACCATGCACAATATATGAGAAATAATCAATAGTTTTTGTTCAAGGGAAGTAATGACTTCCAAAGGTAGCTACAAATTCCAAATGTAAAGGGAGGGATAAACCTCCAAGACGAAGATACAATCCTACAATATAAAGAGATATTTGAACTATCTATCCTTGCCCCTTCCTTCCACCCAAGAATATATGAGAGATAATAAAACTTTATTCAATTCTGGTCTGTTCAGAAGACCCAACTTGTACAGCATGCCCCGCGCTCAATATTTAATATCTGATTCTAAAACTCGCACACAAGAAACTACAGTCTGTACTCTTTCCAATGGAAGTGGTCCCACAACATTTGGAGTCTGTATGAAAAAGTTATGATTGTTTTACCTAGAACACTTGTTTATTGACTAGTTTCAGGACTGGTCACAAACCCTATATTCCACAGAGTGTATCTCCCTAATTATAGCGAATCAAGAGCTGAACTTTTTACCAGAGGTACCTTGATATGTCTTCTCAATACCATAGCAATTTTACCATCTGAATCGTTCTAGAAAAAAAGGTTATAGCAAAAATGGTAAGATGACCTGAAAATAACATACCTTAGAACACATCACCAAAAGACTTCATCCTCCCTTGAAATCCGGCCTTCTTTTTCTTCTTCTTCCCTCTGAAATTCGACTTGTATCAAATGAATGTATAATG
>ML785605.1:126427-142562 GCA_009831015.1 Picea engelmannii | reverse complement strand
TCCCATTTGAAATGTGCTCATGGTCATCCATTTCTGCTCAGGATTTTCCTTCCAGTGGTTAAACTGTTCTGAAGGCAACCTTCTCTGATACCAATTGTTGATACTGAGAGGGGGGTGAATCAGTATCAAGTACAATTTAAAACATTTTTAAACTTATACTTAAACCATTCAATTATATCAAATGAGAAATGAACAATAGTATAAGGGTTACAACAATACACCACAATACACCATGCACAATATATGAGAAATAATCAATAGTTTTTGTTCAAGGGAAGTAATGACTTCCAAAGGTAGCTACAACTTCCAAATGTAAAGGGAGGGGTAAACCTCCAAGAGGAAGATAAAACCCTCCAATATAAAGAGAGATTTGAACTCTCTATCCTTGCCCCTTCCTTCCACCCAAGAATATATGAGAGATAATAAAACTTTATTCATTTCTGGTCTGTTCAGAAGACCCAACTTGTACAGCATGCCCCACGCTCAATATTTAACATATGATTATGAAACTAGCACACATGAAACTACAGTCCGTAATATTTCCAATGGAAGTGGTCCCACTGCATTTGGAGTCTGTATGAAAAAATTATGACTATTTTACCCAGAACACATGTTTATTGACTAGTTTCAGGACTGGTCACAAACCCTATATTCCACAGAGTGTATCTCCATAATTATAGTGAATAAAGAGCTGAACGTTTTACCAGATGTACCTTGATATGTCTTCTCAATACCATATCGATTTCACCATTTGAATCGTTCTAGAAAAAAAGTTATAGAAAAAATGGTAAGATGACCTGAAAATAACATACCTTAGAACATATCACCAAAAGACTTCATCCTCCCTTGAAATCCGGCCTTCTTTTTCTTCTTCTTCCCTCTGAAATTCGACTTGTATCAAATGAATGTATAATGATGTTTATTTATACCATTTATGTCACTTCCTTTTAACATTAGGGTCGACCTGACACTTTCTTATTTTGTAATTCTTTTCTTTAATTATCTTCAGGGCCTACATGTAAAATTCACTTTGTCATCTTCAAAAATTCATTTATTCTCAACCATGAGGATCCACGTGACGTGCCACATACCACCGGAAACAACATTATGTATACTATCCATCTATGGGTGTTGTATCTATATGTGCATTTTCCTTCATGTCCAAATAACTTCATCAATCTTGTGGTCCAAAACCCATGACTAGGGTTGACATCAATGACAACAACCAATCTTCCAACAACATAATCATTAAAATTTGAACTAACCAAAGAATGAATACGCAATGTAGAATATTTGATCTCCATAAGAATGAATGCATTGTATTTTCCAAAAATAAATCATGTAAAATCATCTTTCAACATGTATTTTTTCCATGCGAGTGATGAAAGTGAAAGAGCGTCAAATCTGACTTCATAAGTATTATGTTCGAAATTAATTTCACCAAATCTTGGCATATCAAAAATATTTGATTGCGATGGCAAAGAGTAAGATACCATGGGTAAAGTATCATGTCCACCAGAATCTAAGAACATATAGGGATATAAAGAGTAAAAGGAATAAGAAATGAGCACATGGAAAGATTCTCTTGAGCTATGATATTTAACAATGGTATTCTCAAGACATTCCTCTTCACTTTCCTTAAAAATTTCACTCTGTTTTGGTGATAAATCATTCAACATAATATGATCATCTATATTTGCCTCATGTATGATAGATAATTCAAAACTTTCATGACAAACATCTAATCTTTCTTGTGGATAAGGTATGATTTGTGGATGAAGGTTTAAGGTTTCTTCTTCAAATTGCAGATTTACATCTCTAATCAGTTTCATAGTAATGTTATAATACTTAAGATAATTTTCATCACCTAAGTGTTATTGAATAACTGAATTTAAGTACTGATTAGAGCAAGAGTTAGAAGAATATGGACATTCACCTTGACCCAACATCAAATATTCTTCCACAATGGTCGAGGACTGAATATACAATGATTTAGAGGAAAAACCAGTTTGATTGTCAGTAAGAACCTTTTCAATAGATTCTACCTCCCTTGCCTGTTCAAAATTTTCGGATGGATTCCTCTCATCATGCAAGAAAAATTATTCTCGCAATTGTGTGATAGTATTTGTAATTGATTCATCATTTGCAATTGAAAATGGTTGGATGAAAATGGCACAAACATTAGAGAGGAGATTTAATACAAATGGCATGTCATCAAGTTGAAACTTACAGAGAATATGATGGATTCTTGTGAAAAAGACCTCTGGAGATGAATTATTATTGATTAGTAAAGCCTGAAATTCTTCACATAATTGATTGTAATCATATATTTCAAAAGCATCTAAAAATTCCTCTACAAATTGAAACCAAACAATAATGTGATATTCTAGAAAAGACTCAAACCAATGTTTAATCCGACCCCTAAAAGTAAAAAAGAGCAATCTGCATAAAACCTTTAAATCATAAATATCATGCTTGAAGCATTTACACAAAATCTTGTTAAGATGGTCTTTTGCAGATACATCCCCTCCACTATCAAAGGTGAGTTTGGACAAGCGAGAGACTGTCTCGTTGGGAATATCAGGTAATGAGAAGTGGAAAGCATGTTCTAACACAGTGGTTTGGGGAGCCATGGGAAAATAAATAGATTCAAAACAAAGAATTATGCAAGGCCAACTTGTCGGTCTAGAATGCCTTCTAGTGCATTTAAAGATGACACAGAAGAAGAATTTATAAATATGAAATTATGATAGGCTGGGGGGTAAAACATTTAATCATTAATTTTTCTCATCCCTCCTTCTAGCGCCATTTGTTGAAGGTCATTTATGACACACCGTCAATGGGAAAGGAAGATCTGGTCTGGGGTTGTCTATTTAACCGAAACCCTTTGGTATAATCTACCCTGACGAGTTTTATGGCTCTGTTAGCCAACTAAGATCCTAAAAAAACTAGAATATGTGGACTAACTTAAGATACAACTCTAACAATCAACACTTTAATTACAAATTTTTAACTAACAATGTTTATGTACAATAGCTATATACAATTTAAAAGGTTTAAGAAAAGACTTGTGAAAATAATTGTTTTCAACTAATGGATCAAAATAAGAAAATAAAGGAAATTGTCTTTGTACTATAAATGACAAACTAATAAATAATGATTGAATAAGATTGTAAATGATAAAACGATAATGGTCAAATCATTTAACGTTTAAATGATGCAATCATTATTCATTCACAAATAAACAAATTAAATAAAATATAAACTAACTAACCTGACGTTCATCAACAATACTAATCTAGATTCGTCTCTTTTTATTTGTATAAGCTCATCTTAACTTGTGTCAAGTGTAAACCTATGACAAAGGAAAGCATAATACTTCCTGAAGAAACTCAAAGAATTCTTTTATATTCTGGAACGAGTTTATGATGACAGAAAGACAAAAGATTATATATCATGTGACTTTAGAATGTCCAAATAATTGAAAATAAAAAGAAATTCCAATCGTCAGTAAATGGTGTTACCAGCTATCTAGTATCAAATGTAAACTCAAAATACTTGAATAGATGACCAGCCACAGGTATTAAGGGAACCAAAATATAATGAACCATATAAATGAAAACATAACATGAAAAGTTATATGCGGAACAGTCTAAAGCTAGTTCAATACAAATAAATTTTCATATTCAGAAATTATATGAGAAACAATATTAACAATGCACAATCTACAAAAGGAAAAAATCCAAAGAGTAAACTGTATCCCATATAGTTTCAGTATAATAAGTTCATCATAAGGTCCAAAATGAATTTTTTGGGAAAATAGACTCTTAAAGATTGAAAAAATTATTACATAAATGATAGCAATTGACGATGTATTGATAAAATAGACTAAATCTAGTTTAAATAAATGCATAATCAATTACTCAAATAATATGAAGATATTATAATTAAAACAAAACCATTTTACTCACAGGACAAAATCCATTAAGCAACCTGGAATTCCATATTTTTCTTTGAAAATACTTGCCCATTCTCCCAAAGATTCCAACCATCCGTTACTCCATTTGAAAAAAAAATATTTACAAAAGATACAATATACAAAAAAGAAAGAATAAAAATCCTCTTCTCAATTTCCTGGATCCCTTTAGCTATGAACTTTCTCATATCTTTCTACAATGAATGAACAGTTTGGGAGTCACTAATAATTTATGCCACCTGAAACTTTCCTCGTAAAGAGACACAAATATCACTCAAATCATGCATTTGTTTGGTAAAATTCCCTCATGTAAGCTAAATGGGTCCATTCTACAGATCGGTTTTCAATCGTTTTTTCAGATTCCTTACGGTTTGGTTGAAACGAGTCCCGCAAAATTGTTTGTCTGTTCTTGAATGCATTTCCAAATCTTATTTGTTGTTGCTCATAAATTATTTGCAGCAATCCAATATTATTATTGGATCAATTATATTGAACAAATTTAGATAATAAAATCAAGCCATGATCATATCCGTACCAAATAACTCATAATAGAAACATGTGAAACAAAAAAAAACCAAATTAATAACATAAATATTGTAAATAAAACAAAATCTAGAACAATAAAATTTAAATGAATTTAAACTAACTATAAGTTCTAAAAAAACATTGTCTATATTTGCCTTTCAAATTTGATCTTAAAATTCTATAAGTTTCAAGTTGATGGAGAGAAGAAAAATATTAATTTTGGGTTTTTACAAAATCAAAAAAATGATAGAGAATTTTATTTATTTATTTATATTTTTAAATGAGATGCAAACTGACAAAATAATTGAACTAATTAAACCTACCAAATGATTTTTTGAAAATGATTTCTAATGATAAAAGGACTAAAACATAATCATAATTTAAACGAAAGTAAACAATTGATAAAAATTAATGTTTTCGTTTAAATTAAGATTTCTATGTTCATCTCTCCCTTATTCAAAATTGATCAAATGTGAACAAATGCCATAGAATCGATTTGTCACAATAAACGTTCTTCTTGTAAAATCATTGTTATTAATCCAAGTCTTGAACCAAGCCATGCTCACAGAAAATAAATTCAATAAGGAAGAAGTAATAACAAACTCCCAAATTATGAAGCTTGTCCATCAACATCAAAACTCTGTAGAAAGAAAAACGAAATGACATTTGAATTTCATGAAACTCAAACCAAAAAAAGAAAATAATATAAACTGAAACCAACCTCAAAACAAATAAAACCAATACCAATCCAATCAAGTCAAAGGGAAAACAACGAAGAATCCAAGTAAAATTTCAAGGGACCCTAGATTTTGATTAAAAATAAAGAACGGGGTTGTTGGGGCCCAACAGGTTGTTAACCAATATGATGAGATGTTTCAGGAACCAAATTATTGCCTCCAAAAATATGTATCCAACATGAGATACAATTGCAACAATATTGTGCTCTTCCAAACATTGGTATGTACAGGATGTGAGTCACGAAGAATGATGAAATTAAAAAACAAATCCAAGAGTTGCTTGACAAAGGGGTCATCATGCCAAGGAGATCGTCATGTGAGTCACCAATTGTTTTAGTGCCAAAGAAAGATGGTACCTGACGCATTTGTGTAGACTTCAGGGACTTGAACAAGATTACGGTAAATAATTGTTATCCTCTTCCTAGAATTATTATTTGCTTGATCAATTGAAAGATGCTAATTATTTTACTAAATTGGATTTGAGAAGTGGATATCATCAGATTAGGATTGTTGAAGAAGACAGATGGAAGATAACTTTAAAAATAAAGCAAGGTTTGTTTGAGCATATGGTAATGCCATTTGGGCTTTGTCATGCTCCTGCTACTTTCATGAAAGTTATGAATGATGTTTTAAGCCATTTTATTGATGATTGTGTGATTGTCTAATTGGATGACATTTTGATATTTAGAAAATCTCATGAAGAGCATGTTATGCATGTAAAGAAAGTTTTGGATGTCTTAAAGATTTTTTTTTTTTTTTTGAAGATGTCTAAATGTGAGTTTGGAAAGACCTCACTTGTTTAGTTGGGACATATTGTTGGAGGAGGAGAATTGAAAATTGATCCTTCCAAGGTCAAATTCATTTTGGATTGGCCCAAGCCCAACAATGTGACAGAGGTTAGAATCTTTTTGGGAGTATCCCAATATTGGAGAAAGTTTATTGCTAACTTCTCTTCAATTGCTGCTCCATTACATGCAGTGACAAACATCAAGCAAGTTTTCCAATGGGGAGGCAAGCAACAAAAATATTTTGATGCATTGAAGGAGAAGATTAGTTCAGATCTAGTTTTTTCACTTCCTAAATTGAGACAACCATTTGGTATCCAAACAGATGCAAGAAATTATGCAATGGGAGAAGTCTTGTTACAACATGGTAAGCCCATTTGTTTTCATTCTGAAACTTTTAATGGTGATGTGATTAACTATCCTACTTATCATAAGGAGTTGTATGCATTGGTACAAAGTGTGAAAAAATGGAAACATTATTTGTTGGGAAAATAAACTATCATTCACACATATCATCAACCATTGCAATACTTACAATCACAAAAAAAGATACAACAAGAAAGACACTTCAGATGGATGGGTTTTCTACAACAATTGCACTTGGTTATAAGGTATAAGAAATGAATTTATAACAAATTTGCTGATATGATTTCTAGGCCTATTGTTAGTGCTTCAGTTATTTTTAAGCATAATTCTACCATGCATGAGAGATATGTTGAACAATATGCTTTAGATGCTGATTTTAAAGAAGTTTTTTCAATTTTGTGTCATTCTAACCAAGTTGAGGAATTGGATTACCATGTGCATGATAAGTTTTTGTATCATCTTCGAAAGATATTGATCCAGATTTTATGAGCAGAACAAAATGAATACAAATTATTAACATATTCTTAACACAAAATAATAGAGATACAGTAAAAATGGTTTTCTATTCATTAATAAAATAAGCTGAAACTGTAAAATGCAGTGGAAACAAGCTTGCTCGAATGGTGATGGCTTATCTCTGAGAAGAGATGTGACAGTTGCGCTCATTCATAAGAAGATGATTACAATGAATATCGCAAGGCCTTTTACAATAAACAAGAATGAAAAAAACCCTAGACATCCAAAAACCTAACCCTAGGAGATGAAGTGCCAAAAGTCATGTGGGCCCTCTTTGGGTAAGATAGTACATTAACTTCCCAGGGTCGTAACTTTTGCATACGATCTCCGTTTTAGGCGTGTGATATCCCGTTGGAAAGGTATCGTTGAGGAGATTAATTTTGGGGCTTAAATTTTTTTATAGGACATCATTTATAAGATAGATTCCAAAAAACCTTCATTTAGGCTCTCAAAATGGCCCCGGAAGTGAAAATTGCTAAAAATAGTAAATTGCCAAAATTGCCAGAAAATTGTTTTGAGCCAGTTGGAAAAGGTGGGTGGCCACCAATAACCATATGGATCAATCCTCCCTCCTTAGGAAGAAATGGTATCCATTGCGTTGATTTCCCCCATCAGATGAAGAAATGTTTGTTGAATTTGGCCCCAGGTGAGCCACTTGCCTTGGTCAAGGAGTTGCCCTGCTTTGACGACTCAATAAAGTTGCATCCTTTGTTGTTGAGTTCCCTTGATCTGTGTGTCCACAATATGATAATTGGATTCCTATTGGATGCAGTCAGGGTTGAGTTCTATTGGTTTCAATTGTTCTTCTATGTTTGAGGTGTCCAATAATGGTGGGAAATAAGGGCGAAGGAGATCCACATTGAACACTGGGTGCAGGCCAAGGAAAGGAGGAATGTTGAGCTCAAAATAATTATCCCCCAAAAACTTGGTGATGGTGTACGACCCATAACGGAGTGGGAGAAGCTTCCAATGGGTTCCTATAAGGAGTTCTTTCTGCAAGTGCAACCAAAATTTGTCTCCCACCTGAAAATTATGTGGCACCCAATGTTGATCATGGTGTTGTTTGTACTTTTCATTGGACTTATGTAGGATATCCTGAACCTATTGGCGGATGTGATGGATCCGCTCAATGAACCAGGTGTCTTTTTCAGCTTCAGTTGGAACAAGAGATGAGTCAGTCGAGGTGACCGCAAGCGGAAGTGAAACATCTATGGGACCCAATGGTTGGAATCCCAACCCCACCTGAAATGGGTTGTGGCTAGTTGAGCTATGCAGGGCTTGGTTGTAGCTATGATAGACATAGGGAAGGCTCTCATCCCATGTGCGAGGGTGATTTTCATTATACATGTAAAGGATATGCACAACCATTCGATTTACGACCTTGGTTTGGCCATTTGTCAGGGGGTGGAAGGCTGTGGATTTGGTTAGCTTGGTGTCCAGCAATGACTAGAGGCTTGACCAGAATGTGCTAAGAAATCGACTGTCCCTATCTGAGACAATGGTTTGTGGGATTCCAAAATGTACCCAGACCCGTTCAAAGAAGAGCTTGGCAGTGGCCTCTACTGTGATGCTCTTCTTGCAGGCAACCAGAATCGCCATTGTAGAAAAGCGGTCAACAACCACAAAAACATAGTCATTTCCCTGCTTGGTGGATGGGAGGCCTGACATGTAGTCCATTGAGATGGATTCCCATGGCATGTCAGGAGTAGGAAGAGGGGTGTATAAGCCCTGTTTCTTAGTGGTTGGTTTGGCAATAGCGCAGATTGTGCAGGATCTGATATACTTGCTGACCTCTTGTTGGAGTTTCGACCAGTAGAAATGTTTTTGTAGAATCAACAATATATTTTTTATGCTGAAGTGTCCTACCACCCAACTGTAGTGGGATTTCCAGATCAGCTTCGCTCGCTTTCTTGATGGAACACAGATATGGCCCAGACGACATAGAAACACATCCTAAAGATAGAAATTATCGACAACTATGTTTTCATCCAACATTTGGTAGGTGGTGGTGAAGTTTGGGTCTATCTCATAGATTTGGGGCCATCCAAAGGTCTCATGGCTGCAAGAGTCTAACACTCTGGGGAGTGCCGCGACGGGTGGTCTACTGAGGAAATCGACGATGAGATTGGTGCTTCCTGTTTTATACTTGATGTTGAGGTAGAATTGCTACAAGTATGTGGACCACTTTTGATGGTGGTCATTCTGCAATTTTCCTTGTGTCTACATAAACTATAGTGGCTTATGATCAGTGTGGATGACTGTCTCCTTCCAAAGAATGTAATGTTTCCACTGGCGGTAGGCTTGCATAATGGAGTACATTTCTTTGTCGTAAGTAGGGTACTTACGGAAAACATCAAATAGTGTCTCACTATGATAGGCCATGGGGTGGCCGTGCTGAGTGAGAATGGCACCCACAACATAGTATGAAGCACCTGTCTCGATCTCAAAGGGATGTTGTAGGTCTGGTAGTGAAAGTATTGGGGATGATCACAAGCACTTCTTCAAATCATCGAACGCTTGTTGTTGGGACTGGCCCCATGCAAATTTTTCCTTACCACCAACCCTGGTGATTTGGCTGAGGGCCCATGAAATATGGGAGAATCCCACTAGTACATATTGTAAAAATTTCGATGTTATATTTGCGGCGTTATGGACAAAATTGATCATACTGTCGAAAAATAGAGGAAATTTTAATTTTTTTTTTTCCATATTGCCCGATAAAGTCTCTATTGCCACGTTGACGTCTCTCTTGCCACGTTATCGTCACTCTTGCCACGTTTTCCAAAAAGTAAATGCCAAAACAAAAACAAAAAGTGATTAGAATTGGATGGCAATTGCTCCTCCATCACCATTTCCTTCTTTTTATTTTCCAAAGACAGGCGGAGGATAGACAGTTTGTAAGATCAGTTTTCCCTTCAAAATACCTCGATCGCATGTTTAAATTCCATTTTTAGGATTTCATTCATATATATAGGGTCCGATTATTTAACAAGTTGAATGAAATGTGTGGCCAATTTTGGCGGGAGGGGACTGATTTAGGTGCAAGCAGTGCATATTTACGGAATTTCTTGTGGAGATGGGTGATGTAGGACCTGTGATGGACGACAACATGGGCATCAATGAATTCTTTCAAATCCTAGAAGAGCCCCCAGCTTCGCCTGTAAGCTCAAAGTTCATGTAATCCTTGACCCTTGAAAGCTTAAATTTCGTTATGTTATGTTTATGTCGTTCTTTGTTTTCTTTTCTGCAAAATAGGACATACTTAGGGTTTTATGTGATATATAGGAACATCGAATGGTATCGCAGACATCATATTTATCATCCACAGATTTTGGTTTTGGCAGTGGGTTTTAAAGTGCCCTTACACGACCAAGAACCATGAATTTAAAATGGCAGGGCCTCACCGATGCAAGGATGGCATTAAATTTTGTTTCAAACAACCATTATTGCAGATTTTATTTTGGAACTTGGTTGCAAAAAATTATTCTTGCATTGAGCATTATTTTACCCTAGTGTTGAAATTGCAAAAGTAGGTTCATGGTCTTGTAATCCTCTCAAATTTTATGTGGGTCGCTATTTTGAGTATGTAGTGTACAAACCCATATTAACTGTTGTGGGGGGCGGAATTGCCCCAGTTATCATGACTAGTTTTATATGCATATAAAACAACTAGTTAGATGCCCAATCATAACAAACACATGCATTGTTTTCTCCCCCTTTTCGAACAACTGGGTGGATACGCCCCGTAACTGTTGTCATGGGTTTGTACACTACATATTAATTCCCGGTGAAGAGAGGGAAAAAATATTAAAAATTTGTCTAGGACAGGGGATAAAACATTGTTGGGTTGATGCCCCCCTCAACATCTAGGTCGTTTCCCCACTTAAGATTTTTGATGGGATTGACACCCTTCTAACAAAACTGGGGACGGTCCTGTAATAGGGGCTGCATCCAAAGTCCCCTTAGGGGATGCAGGTTGAGTCATCTCACACCCGGGTGTGGAATAGGTGCACCCATGTGTGCGTGCATCTTGGCTACTTGTTTTCAAGATGTAGTTTAAGTCAAGAGAACTACAAGCTCAATCAACCCTCGTGTCACGTGGGAGGAAAAGGAAAGGATGAATACGACTCAGCTCTAGACATGTTTAAACATTGATTGAACTTTAATTTGAATCCATTTCATTTTGGATTTTGTGGCCAAAGAAACTATCATGACCTAGCCAACTTTAAACAGAATGGTAGTTGAAACAGAAACGAGGAAAATGGGAAAATACCATTTTTCTTTTCATTTTCACTGTTTTGGTTCCTATGATATGAACTCTTATAGTTTCCTTTTAAGAATGTAATTTACTCTTGATGTTAATTTTTCAGTCACATTTAAACTCCAACTTCATTTTGTAGATGATATAGTTGTGCATCGCTTTGATGTCATTTAAATTTTGAAGGTACTAAAGACATCTTCCGCCTCTATTTGGAGTTGTATAAGCTTAAGTCTTGACTCTTAATTGTATGAATGTTGTTTTTAGATCCAAGTAAAATCTCCACATGAGGAGAGTATCGAGGAACAATAGCTAAACATTGGCATGCTTCCAATGGGTTTGGACTCATCCAACTTCAATCTCCATTATGATCCCTATTCCGACAAAGAGCATGGTACGAGGGACTTGTATGTTTGTTGTCATTTGAGTTTGTAACAGCTATTGGTCATGATAATCAGTGAGATAGAAAGTTATAGACATGACAAATTGAAATCCCATGTTATTGGATTTTGTAATCAAACATGTTTCCTTTTCACGTTTATGTGGTTGATAATTCTCATTTTCTGATAGATTGTGAACTGAAGGCATCCAAGGGACTGATCAGATTATTCTATCTAAATTACCAGATATCTTCCTACCAGAGAGCCTGAATCCAAATTCATGTGATATCTTACAATCAGAACAACTACGTGGAACTACCCCAAGTTCATCATCAAATATTTTTCAGGAGTTGGAAAGTGTGTCAGGTCTTGATGAGTTGAGAACTATGTATCATGTCGATTCTGAAAGGCCCCAACAGAGAGATGGCTCGGTTTTGGCATTAGACTGGATGCTTCCAACAAACTTGGGAAATAATACTGTCACACATATTTCCACTGTGAATTCGTTGGATGCTGAGAGAAATCGTAAAAAGTATGATTTTATTGATGAAAATCTTCCTCTACTAAATTCAGAAATTAAGTGCAAACAATGTCAATGAATCTATTTCAGGTAGGAGTTTCCAGGTTTCAGCTACAAGGGAACTAGTATATCTCACTCAGACAGACAGTGATCCTAAACCTCATTAGACAAGACCCTAAACCCTAAACTCTAAACCCTAAACAGTAGGGCCGAATTATTGAGGGTCTTCAAGGTTTCAGCAGGGCGTGGCATCTTCCAGCTTGGGGGCTGACACTTCATACTGCCCAGATCTTTCTTGTATTGATATTCATGGTATATTCAGCCTTTGGAGGCTTATTGTAGTCTTCTTTTGGAGCATTTTGTAGCATCTTCTATCTTCTATCTTGGAGTCTATTATCCCCCACTTTTAGGGATAACTAGGAGATCATGTCTCGAGGCCCATAGGTCCTAGACATGGAGTACCGAGAGCAGGATTGACTTTAGCATGGCCCTGGAGGGCCCACCATTTCTTTCTTCCAACATATTTATCTTGTCTACAACAGCAGCATCCATTACCATCGGCTTGATCCTGTGTTAGAGATGGTTCTTGCTCCATGAGGTAATTAGTCTAGGTATCATGGTATGTATCACTTTGATCACCAAAACCCTTGAATATGTGCATTTGATTCCTTTTATTTCTAACGACTACTTGGATCTTACGCTTTCCCACTTGACCATGTCTAGGGGAATTGACAAGATGCCCTAGTAAGCTTGTGTTTGTAGGTTTTGGTTTGCCACTTGGGGGAATTCTGAAAATCCATTGTCCGCTCCCTTGACAGCATCACTTTTTCATCTTGCTTCCCGCTCACTTATCCCATTCCACTTGTCTGGGCACTGGGTTGACCTATTTTCATAAATACACCTTATCTCTTGAGAAGAAGGGGCTAAAGGCATAGAAGGTAAAAGCAAGCTAGTAAAAGATAAAAGACTAAGAATAAAACCTCGAGATGCTTCGCCCAGGGATCCCCGAGAAAGCAATAAAAAGCTTCTCAGCAAGAAACAAGAGGGACCTGTAAAAATAATAAAACAAGACCTGATCAGAGGATAGGGGATCTCATCACAAGCCAGCCTAATAGGTCCATGGGTACCTAGAAGTATGACATTACCGCCAACTGGTTACCACGCCAAGGTAGTGACTCTTGGTTGCATGTCCAAGGGAAAGGGGGTCTCATCACGAGCCAACCTTCTCATTTCTGCGAAAGTAATTGTGAGTAACGTTGTCACCACTGGTCACCACACCAGGGTTGTGTCCCCTGATTATCTCTTAAATAAAAAGAAATAAAGAATAAAAGAATAAAAATAAAAGGAAAGAATGGGCTTGGAAAAAATGCATCTAGGACAGGTACAACTCGCCTTCTACAAAGGCACCCACAAGTAACAGTTTTTTCATCCTTGGCCCTCATTGCACCCACCTACTTGGACATCCCCTCACCACATCACCCACTTACATGGCTTGGATGAGGTCTCTTCCAGGAACTTTCCTTTTCCAGTGGACACTAGCCCAATAAGACGCCTTGTATTTTTCTCCAAACTTGTATTGCAGGCGTGTGTAATGTCTTTGAGCTTTCAACTGATGTATTAGGGATTTTATGCACATGTTTAATAATATTGATGATGAGATGTGATTGACATTGCTATGATCATTGTGACTAATGAGCCCATGGAGGGCGTAGCTGTTGATGTGTAGGATCATGCCCGACGGACAAGTACCATTTTGGACCGATACACATGGGGAAATGATCAATTTGGACTTCCATGGGGATGAAGAGCCCATCATATGGATGATGAGACCCCATCAAGGGGTAGATACATGACAGAGATGGATCAGTGGCTTTGCATCGGAGAAGAAGAGGGTGTTCCACTAGAGGCACCCTCGAAGAGCTTGACCTAGGGGGATTGGCCATTTTCCAGTGGGATGTTGGCCTTGGAAGGCCTAGGACGTCACCCATGATGACCATGATGTCATCCAGCCTTATGGACGTCTTGGGAGGCAGACTGGGCAATATTAGCACGTGTGGCAGGTTGGAGAAGCCCGAGAAGGGCTAACGTTTTTCTCTAGGATGCTCCATTTGCCCTAGAAGGGGATAACATCTCCCTTAGAGGGGCTTGACGTCTCTTTTCAGCTTGATTAGGGTTTTAATTTGACATTTTAATGTAAAACAATATGATTTTACTATTTTGACCTTGTCGGCCTTTTTCATGACCTAAAATGTAAAATTAGGTCATGGTATTGTATAAATGAAGGATTTTCAACTTCATTTTTTCATCATCTCACACTCACTCATAGTGAGGTCTGAAATTTGCGCCCTCTCTTGGGTTATTGGATGAATTTGTGAGGTGCACTTGTGGAAGGAAGACTTTCTTGGCATATTTTGGCATTTCTCTTAATGGAAGGTATTACAACTAGGGTTTGTTATGCTTTTTCTTGGTGATATGTAAGTATTTTTCTGCAAAAATTCTTGATTGAATGGTTGCATTACTTATTTTTGGCATATATTTATATTTTTTCTGAATAAACCCTAGGTGACAAGCACACTAGTAGGTCCTTGTCTCATGTCCCCATTGAGAGATTTTTCATCCATTGTTTGAAGAAGGAGAGAGCCTAGCCGTAGCTACACTCTCATTCTTTCTTCTTTTTTGCTAGTCATTACTATTTACAAGATGAGAAGAAGGAGACACCTTAAAGCCAACTGTGGGATAAGGTGATCTTTCACCCCATCTAGAATAATCCTCTGAACATTGGCTTCCTTGACCTCATGCAAGTCCAAAGCAACACGATCTGTTGCGGGAGCTGCCACAACAGAGTTGACATAGTTATAAATCTTGTTCTCCTTGAGAACAACTGACAATCAAACCTTCCACTATAAATAGTTGGAAATTCCATCCAACCGATCCTCATATCTAATGCTTGTAGCCATATTCCCTGTCACAACTCAAGGAAAACAATCACACCCTTTTGCCCAAAAATCACACTGCCCACTGTCACTCAGAGATAGCTCTGATACCATGTAGATTTTTAATGACAAAAATCAACAAACTGAAATTTATGTCAAACACTTAGCAACCTAGAGATAATTGTCTTGCATGAACTTCATAAATTCCTTAAACCCACATTCAGAAATTACCATAAGCAAAAATACACATTGCTAAGCAATATAGCAGCGGAAATAAACACAGTGGACAACAACCCATAAAACTCAGAAATTTAGGCAAATGCCACGGAAAACCCCAATGTGGGGAAACCCAATGAAAGAGAGAGAGATATATTATTCATCTTTCAGGAAAGTACAGTACAATAACAAATATACATTTATAGCCAAGAAAAACACCTCACAGCCACAAAAAATACAGTCCCAAAAATTATTCCTTGGAAAACATGCCCAAGTCTATATAGTTGTACAGCCTCCTCCAAATATATGCCTCAAAAAATGTGCCAAGAAGAGTGTTGTACGGCCTGCACAATACGGCCCAACAACAGCAAGAAGATCTCTAGAAAATGCCTTGGTTTCCATGCCAAAGGATGCCTCGAAAATCATGCCCAAACTTCCTGTTGTACGGACTGTACAGATCCATACAGTATGGCCCAGCACATAAAATGGAACAACACACACACAAAAAATTGCCTTGGGATTTGTGCCCTCCTTCTTGGGAAATGTGCTCTCCAATTTGCTCACTTTCCTCTCTCAAGCTTACTTAGAAAATCTCTCTTGCTCCTCTTCTCAATGTGTCTTGCACACTACCGAATGCATTCTTTTATAAATTTGAAAATGACATTTTCCCTCCAAAGTGTCTCTTCACCTTCCCCAACCCTAAATACAAAGGCCAAGATTAGATCTTGTCTTTTTCAAGATCAAGGGTCATGATCCATTCCCTCCAAAATGAATCACTTCAAATATTAAAGTGATTTCACTTTATTACATAAGTGTTTTATGAAAATAAAGTCACTTTAAAATTAGAAGGTACACTTTATTAAAAAGTCACTTCAATAAAAGAACCACTTAAAACAACTTTATAAAAACTCATTACAAAGTTA
>ML785605.1:114039-124517 GCA_009831015.1 Picea engelmannii | reverse complement strand
ACATGGAAATTCCTTCCCCTTGGGTACTTAACCCACAAAATAATTCAATGTAGAAAATCATGAATATTATTTTAATTTTTATATAACCAACTCGGCTCCTACAATGTCTTGCCTGTTTATGTTGCTACACTGCATGAAAACCTACCCCATCATAGCCCTACATGTCATTATCATTTTTCCTCTCTATATTAGAGATGCACACAAATATTACTACAAGCTTATTTACAGATTCAGTAAAGCTAGTATATATAATCAATCATTTGAATGTGGAAGAATTCCCGCCAGAATATTAGGCTTAACTCATGATGAATTTGTTACAATCTAGATAGGCCAAAGAGATACATCTTGCAGCTGCCAAATAATCACAGCCAAAATAATTTCTGGGCATCTACCAATGATCACAGCCAAAAGAGTCACAACGCAGTTGCTAAATGGCCACTAGTTAGGCTTGAGTTATAACTGATCAAGAATAGAAATTTATCAGTACTAATTTATTTTGATGCCACATCTGACAACCAAAATTTTATTAGCAATATTATTCCTTGAAGAATTAGGTGCACATTTAGATTATATATTAACATAATCAATTAACGTGTTTATATATTTTTTCAAGGTGTGGGATTCCCCCTTCTTGCCCAGAAAATTCGGATGGAGGGTGACTCAACTGACAACCACAATAACAGTTGGCAACCAAATGGGACTCAGTTGAACTAGAGTCGAAGACCTCACAACAAACTCCACCTTGAAATAGTCTATTTGAACTGATTTAGCTAACCCACTGTGCTAGTTAATGTGTTTATATATAAATACTAGTTGATATATATTAAGATTTGCAAATCAATTTATTGATTACTAATTTTAAGTGCTATAGATTTAAATCTGCATACACTTAGACAGGAAAGTTAAACATTTATATGTTTTATCTAGATTATTGTGCATTAGTGTTTTCACAGATAAATATAGGAATTTACGTATTAGTGTTATTACAAATTTATAGTATTATTGTTATTAGATATATATATAGGGATTTATGTAGTTTTAAAACGTATATTCTCTCAAATTTAGGATTTTGACTCGTATCATACTCGAGATGGATAAAGATGATAGCGATCCCATATTTTCCCGAGCTTGAAGATTGGTGGGTGCAAAGCATCACAATGAGCCCATCATACTATGCATACCATCTCCTGAATAGTCTATTTTCTTGAGGCTTCCATTGAGATATTAACCATTAACATCATTTTCTACTTTCGAATTAGCAAAAAGACCAAAACGAGAATCAAGACACACAAACACCTCTGAAAAATATATTTTCCTTAAGTCTTTTATGAGTTGGTCAGTGCATTTCAGCAGGCCTAGAACATGATCCTTTGGCCTCCTTTCCTCCTATTCAGGGGGAGGTGGAGGCAGCTAAAAATTAGCTGAGGCACAGTTCATGGACGACCAAAAGCCTCAACATCACATCAATGATTGCTAGAAGAGAAGCATGGGAACATTCTATGGGCAGTTCAATAGTTTTTTCTATTGGAAAACTCCTGAAGTCAGGCCTATGGAGTGAACTCCCTGTGTGAGAGTTTCACTGCAACATTAAGCTTGGTACTGGTAGATTTCCTGGTAGTTTTCCTAGCATTTGACATCCCTAGAGTTTCCAGTAGAGATATTCCTGGCCAACCTATGCTTGAGGCCTTGATAAACACATTATATAGCCTGAGGGTGTTGTCGTCCTTATACACATTTGCAAACGTGAGCTAAGTCCAACTCACTTAGTGTGTCCTTGGAGGTGTTATCCCCACTTTTAGGGATAACTAGGAGATCATGTCTCGAGGCCCACAGGTCCGAGACATGGAGTACCGAGAGCCAAATCGACTTGAGCATGGCCCTGGAGGGCCCATCTTTTCTCCCTTTTAGCGCCTCCACTTTGTCAGCAACAACATCATCCATCACCTTCGGATTGGTCCTATATTAGAGATGGTTCTTACTCCATGAGGTAATGAGTTCGAGTATCATGGTATGTGTCACTCTGATCCTCAAACCCTTTGAATATGTGCATTTAATTCCTTTTTTTCTAACAAATTCTTGGATCTTATACTTGTTCACTTGACCATGTCTGGAAGGAATGACAGGATTCCCTAGTAAGACTGTACCCATAGGATTTGAGTTTCCATTGGGGGGATTTCTAAAAATTCATCGTCCGCTCCCATCATATTACCACTCTTTCATCTTGCTTCCCGCTCATCCACCCCATTTCATTTGTCCGGGCATTGGGTTGGCCAATCATTTAAGGGTTGCACCGTGTCTTGTGGGAAGAAGGGGCTAAAGGCCCAGAAGGTAAAAGAAAGATGGCAAAAGATAAAATCCTAAAAATAAAACCTCGAGATGCTTTGCCCAGGGATCCTCGAGAAAGAAATAAAGAGCTTCTCAACAAGAAACAAGAGGGACCCATAAAAATAATAAAACAAGACCTAGCCAGAGGATATGGGGTCTCATCACGAGCCAGCCTATTAGGTCCATGGGTACCTAATGCTATGACACAGTTCATGGACGACCAAAAGCCTCAAGATCACAGTTCTTTGTTATTTTTTCAAAAGGGGGTTACCAGTAGTCTCTACAAGAACACAGACCATTCTTAAAATGATGGAAACGGTTAGCATCCCTCACAATAATTTCTCGTGCAATGATCATGGAGATAAATTTGAAGGCAATATGGAAATCGCCACATACACGAAGGCTTTTAATAATTTGGATAGTTGTCCCAGAGGGTGTGTTCATTAGACCAAAAGCAAGAGCCATCTTTTCACTGTGGTGAGAGAGAACATATTTCTTGTATTCTTCTCCCACATCATGCAACAGAGAAAATTTTGTGTCTGGCACATACCTTGCCTCCTTCATCCTCATAGCTAGTGTCTCTAAAGTTGCATAGATCTCATCCATTTGTGGGTGTGAGCTGTCTTCTGCAATGAAAGTGTGCACTCTCTTATTGATGTCGATCCAGCTACATCTTTCTTGCTTCTTTAGTCCCCTATCTTTCATCATTTTTCTCACTCTTGATACATCATTTCATCTACCAGCAGAAGCATACATGTTTGCCAACACCACATATGGTGTATCATTTGATGGTTCCAACTTAAAAAGTTGTTCTGCCACACGGCTCCCTAACTCTATATTGTTATGGCTTCTGCAGGCACCAAGCAATGCATCCCATCCAATGGCATCCGGTTTAAAAGGCATGTTTTGGATAAATTTCTCAGCCTCTTCAAGATGTAAAGCACCACTCAAAACTTTTTGTTAAACATTAAACTTAAATCTATCTATCTATTCTCTAATAAATTATTGATTGGAGATTCCCAATCGCTGAATCTCTTATCAGAGCTTTCCTGCTTAAGAATCGCACATCTTGGAGTTACTTATTATCGAGTTTTCTTTGTTTTGTTAAATATAAAAATTTGGAAGGGAAGGGGAAAGATTTCAACAGGCCAGAATTCAGCCTACATCTATAAGTTAAAATCCTTTCTTAATTTTTGTTTTTCCATCTGAACATGTAATAATATATCAACAAAAGGCTTTGGATATCAATGAAAGAGAACTAGGTCTTGACCATCCAGATACCATGGAAAGTTATGGCGACCTTGTTGTATTCTATTATAGGTTTCAGCACACTGAATTGGCTCTAAAGTAAGTTACATGTAGTCCTTCTTCCTACTTACAGCCCTGTTCAATGATGTACAGACTAAAGGAAAATCTTGGTAGCAGATAAATATCACTTTCTTTGGTTATTATATCACTTATTCTTTTTCTCAATTGTTGATAATAAACCCAATGTGGAAGTCCCTCTTTTGACTTTTCTCTTCTTTTTATATTCATGACAAACAAAATGTAAGTTCTAAATGTATAGAATATTTCTTTTGTCAAGCAAATCCACAATATTAGCTAATTGTTGATTGAGTGTATGTAACTTCAAAAATTCAAATTTTGTTTCAGTTTCAGTTCCCTGATTCAAACTTTGGTTGGATTATTATTTCTAATTCCCTGTTTTATTGAATGAGTTTTAGTTAAAAAGTTGATACGGCTTCACCTACCAATATATTTGTTGTATTTAAGCTCTTAAAAGGAAACTAGGATTCCAAGTCGGTCTGTGTATT
The DNA here is from genome assembly GCA_009831015.1 of Picea engelmannii. Lineage (NCBI taxonomy): Eukaryota > Viridiplantae > Streptophyta > Pinopsida > Pinales > Pinaceae > Picea > Picea engelmannii. The sequence goes on along the minus strand of ML785605.1, from coordinate 120,378 downwards.
TGGTTGAATTTCAACTTATGGCACGTTGATCTAATGGAATCAAGTATTTTCTCAATGGACTTGAAAATATTGATGTCTTTTATCTCCTTTTAGAAGTTTTCTAGATTGTCCAAATGTGCTGCTTTTTGCAATTTCAAGTACAGTTACCAATGTTGAGACTCATCATATGTGCTAGTTTTTATTTTCTATCTTCACCTACCCTAGTGAATCCACGTCTGTTCATGAATCCACACCCGATTGAGGATTTTTCATATGCAATATAAAACATTTATTCCATGTACCTGAGGAAAAGTAAGCATAAAAGAAACAGGGAATGAACTAGAAAACTTGGTTGTCCTATAGATAGAGAGAGAAAACTTGCATTGCCAATTAGAAATGAGGAAAGTCCAGACTTCAAAGTACACATAAAATGGGAGAAACAGAGTTGGTTGTGCAACCAAGAGAGTTCAAGTGAATGAGTTTAAACAGTTAGCCTTCATAGAAAAGACACAATAACATGAACATACTTGTGCATCTAGTTAAACCTCAAACCTAAATAATACAACTATGTTTTATAACATTCCTTCTGAAAGCTCACAAAAGTAGTTTATCATTTTTATCCTTTAAAAACCTCCAAGTGTTAAAGTGGGGATTATGGATATGCATCAACAGTGTTTTGATACATTTTCTATTGGCCAATTTTTGATGAACTTTTCACCGAACTTTGGGGGCCCTGAATGCAGGTATGTCAACCATGCATTGTATCTTTTGCACCTGACTTGTGGACCATCACACCCAAACACTGCTGCAACATACATCAATGTCGCTATGATGGAAGAAGGCCTGGGAAATATACATGTAGCTCTCAGGTATCTGCATGAGGCCCTAAAATGTAATCAAAGACTGCTTGGAGCAGATCATATACAGGTGTGTGTGTGTGTGTGTGTTACACATAAACACTGCAAATTTATTAAAGACAGACACATAGAAATATACTGAATCAATCTTGTTATTGTCTCTAAGAAACCATCTTCATTAATTGGATGGAATAACGAAACAAAGACTAGCATGTAGATATATTGCTTCATTGATGTCCTACTTATGTGCAACATTCAATCCTATGTTCCACTGAATAAGATCACAAAAGATAAAAATAAATACTATGATGTACTTTCTATAAAGCAGTTGTCTATTAAAATTGAGCAGTCGTAATTCACTGTCCCAGTACATAGATGAATTGTTTGTATTATTTTGATTTTCTACATACTGCTGCTAGCTATCATGCAATAGATATTGCTCTTTCATTGATGGAAGCATACTCTTTAATTGTTCAGCATGAACATACTACTTTTCAAATTTTACAAGCCAAACTTGGTCCAGAGGATTTACGTACACATGTACTTTTGGAGGCATTTTAAACTAAGGTTTTTTTTGGGGCAAACAGATGCATAAGAATGGTATGGTGGGCACTCAGAGTTCATGCAGGCTGCCTTTTTCTAATCCCAAGATATAAATCTACTTTCTTTGTGACAGGATGTTGTTTCATGGCTAGAGTATTTTGACTTAAAGGCCTTGGAGCAGCAGGAAGCTGCACGTAATGGTACTCCAAAGCCAGATGCATCCATAGAAAGAAAAGGTCATCTTAGGTACTATGAACTTCAGCTGACCCAACTGCATTTTTTGATCATTACTTTCTTACAATATAATCAATCCATAAAATGTTGACATGGACCTCAATAATATGGACCAGTGTATCAGATCTATTAGACTACATAATCCCAAGTGCAGAGGTCAAAGACAAAAAGAAGCAAAATCGTACCAAGGTAGATCATTTGCTTTTGGTAGTTCATTGATTTCGTTATAGTTTCTCTACTGAACTCTGTCAATCATAATCCAAGAATAGGTGAATCTTTTCATTATGATTTTGTGTTTTCTACATTCTTTTTATTACTAACAAAATACAATATTGGATTGATATCTTACAGTTAAGAGGTAAACCTATCCAAAGTCAATGGGATGCACCCAGAGGCCGATCTAGCAACGCAGGGGGGCATAAATCTGGCCTTAAAAAGCCAAGCCTTGCAAGATTGAACATTACTCAGGCAAACAACACTGTTAATAACTCTGACCCTTCACGCAACAGAGTGAAAAATCTCAATGTAAATGCCAATTCATCAGCATCCAAGAGGAAAATCATGTCTTCTAGAGCAGGTAATAATTTTCTATCCCAAAGAAATGCTTCTGCAGTTACATATCCATCCCCGGGAAATGATTAGCTTGTTCAATATACAAAAGTGTTCGATCTGTCTTCAATATATCATAACCCAACATATCTTCTATCTACAGAATCAGGTAATACAACTTCTCAAATTTCATCCAGCTATCAGAGACCAAAACTTCATAGTACATTTGATTCTTGCAATGAAGTATACAAAGAAAAATCAATATTGATTGATCAAGAAAAATCTAAAGGCAGTATACAGGATCAGAAAATTTGCACCTCACTTTCTGTTGCCACTACAACACGAGCAGTTACAAAGCCAATAGGTTCATCCCCATGAGCATCGGGCTTACTATTTTCAACTTCTGCTCATGATACAATTCCTCGACCATTGACCACATTAAAAAATAACTCTGATTCATACCTGACACGATTATTCTTCACACAAATTATCTTCACCTTAACTATAAAGGGAGTGTGCATGGTTAAAAAGAAACATATACAGTACATTGAAACAAATGCTTTAGAACCTTAGATGGATAGTTGATCCAAACCTGATTGGGAATAGATCTTTATGAATCTCCTTGAGAACTTCCAAATCAGATGGCCGTATAGGCCTATAACCAATGGTTGGCAGATGATTAATCTTTCGCACACCTGGTCCAAACATTATGCTTATAATTTCTGGAATACATAGTCCACTCAAGGTATAAAAGAACAAAAGAAGAAATGCAACTGCATTTTACAACCCAACAAGTATTAACTTTAGAAAACAACTTGAATCATTGAACTACCATGCTGCATGTTTATTAAAGGAGAAAAAAAGTAGCTGGGTTGATTTAGTGTGAGACATATGAGAAGAGTGCTTGAAATCTAGGAGACATTATCTTTTGTAGGGGAAACTTTGCAGCCTGATGGCTCTGCGATATAAAAACAACACTCCACTTCTCAATTTTATCCTCACAACATCAACAATTAGCGTGCTCATCCTTAGCTCCATTATAAAATTGATACTATTGAAGGATCAACTGTCAAATCAACTTAAACAGGTTGACCTCTAGTCCAAGGATTCATTGCTATTATTTTCTGCCAAACTATGTAATCTGAGTGCAACCAAAACCATCCTGTTGTTGATGTGTTACCATCCACATGTTGTTGATCCTTGTCTTCTTCTCATTCTTCCTATAGATCCTTTGTCACAGTGATGATCTGAAGCAAATTATATTCTACTGATTGGGTTCTGATCTCAGATTTATAATTTCTCCCTCCAAATCACCATAATTGCCAAATCTTCTCATGCAGAGTTTCCTAGATTTTGCTCAGAAATTGACATTGTGTGAATGCTAGTTTCATGATGTTTCTACTGGATGCACAGTGATGTCCAATGGTTGGACGAAAGGGAAGGGTAGGATCCTCCTTAATTTCTTCATACATTTTCCCAAGGGTACAATGTTTATTAAAGATTATGTGTGAATTGTTTTAACATTGTCAAACCCCTTGGAAGAAGTGGAAAAACTAGGGCTCATTCTATTGAGTGAAGAAATGGAAAAACTAGGGCTCATTCTACTGAGTGAAGCAGTGGAAAAACTAGGGCTCATTCTACTGAGTGAAGAAAAACATATCAGGGGCAAACATATTAGTAATTACCTATCACCTTGAAAACCTTGTCAAAGATAACCACATAATCAGTGCACGTGGGCTCTCCATAGCAAGACAAAAGTCTAAAGTTACATTTATTACATAAGTGTGTGTTGTTGCATGCTTTTTTTTTTGTATTATATTTTAAGCATTTGTCTAAAGGGCAATGCATACCAAATAAACACTTCTAGTTCAGTTTCTATTATATAATGCTTAACCATCTTTATCAAAGATATTTACAACACAATTAAGGCATGGATTTCTTAATAAAAAAATATATATATATAACATATGTTTGTAATGAAAATAACTACGCCATGCTTTTTCCTTAACATAAGTTTGAACCCTTTCCTTACAACAAAAAAATCTCCCCAAAAGCAAATTCATTTCTAATCAGTATGAGAAATATTCAAGGTAGGGATAGGGCCAAATCCATTGGTGAGGATACATATAAAATGACATGCCTATGATAAGATGCAAAGTCAACCTTAAATAAAGAGTCATGGGATTTTATGGCAAACATATCATGGTCTGTGTGAATAACATACGTACAGAACATTAACACCAACATTGATTGGTCCATATCAATGTGAAGCAACATGAACTTTTTAGTTTTCAGGCAGTTTGCAGAAAGATCATGATAAGCAACTGTAGTGGGAGAAACAAAAGTTTTTTCACGTGAGGGTGGAAGTTGACTGGCTGACTGAGAGTAGAGAAATCATGATGTGGTTGGGTATAAAATTTTCACATGGAGAGTGAATGAGAAATAACAAAGGGAGTTTAATTTTTTTAGAATTTTGGTGGCTGGCCTGATTGCCTAACAACATGTGTATAAGGAATAATTCTAGTAGTAATTTCCAGGTGGGAGATGAGATAAGATAATTTTATTAATGTTAAACAAATGATCATAGAAGTAAGTAAATGGAACTGTAAAAGGAGGCTGAAGTGCACAAAATCTAAACAAACAGTTGAAAAAAGAAAATAACACAGAAACATCAATCATTATAGGAATTGACTCCATGAGTGTAGATCTTCTTACCATGTACAATCTACCTGTCAGCGGTGATGGAAAAAGAAAGTATAACAAGAGTGGGCCATCCTAGAAAAGAATTTGCCTGGTAAGTACTGCTGGCATTGCACTACTTTAATCAAAATTATTTGTGTTCCTTCTTGCCCATAATTTCAGTTATCTGCCAACATTCTATACTAGCCTGTCAATTGAAATTTGATCTCATTTTTTGTAGGCATTGTAGTTTGTCATTAGAGTGATTTGTTGGTCACAGAAAAACTCATTAGATTTATATATTACCTGTTCATAGGTTATTTATTTATATATTAATAGGGAGACTTTCACACAATCCTCCAGAAATGTGCTGCTGTCTAGTGTTAGTTATCAAAATAAAATCAATTCATCTTTTATTTGTCAATAATGTTTTATCTCCTCTAGTCTTCTACTGTATTATATATATATAAATCTTATGAGCTCTACGTTAACTGGACAGACACAATTTATGTTGAGTCTATGAGGACCAGATGGATTTACTTAGGGCTGTAATTATTGGAGCAGCTGGCACGCCTTATCAAGATGGCCTTTTCTTCTTTGATATTCATCTTCCAACAGAGTATCATCACAATCCACCAGTAAGCCTATTTTTATAACAAATTCATTTGAAGGTGATTTTTATCTTTCTTCTTATTAAATCTCATTTGATTTTTTATTTATTTTATTTGGGTTGACGATTCAATCTTCGCAGTCATCACACTATCATTCTGTGGTCTTCGATTAAATCCCAATCTGTATGAAAATGGGAAGATCTGTCTTAGTCTTTTAAACACATGGACAGGCAGAGGGAATGAAGTTTGGGACCCATTGAATTCAAGCATCCTTCAAGTCCTTGTTTCACTTCAAGGTCTTGTACTAAATTCAAAACCTTACTTCAACGAGGCTGGATATGATAAACAGATTGGTAGAGTTGAAGGGGAGAAGAATTCTCTGGCATATAATGAAAATTCTTTCTTGTTATCCTATAAATCAATGTTATATTTGCTACGTAAACCTCCAAAGGTATGATGCATTGAGATCTCTCATGAAAATCTCACTGTTAAACTAAAAAATTTATTGTCTTTATGCAGGTATAGGTTATTTCTATTTGCATTGGATTGTTGATAGTTGTAGCTGTAGAAACCTTATATTGTTCCTTATCATTGTTTGCATCATTTTGAATCAATTGTGAGAGAGCACTTCCATCAATGGGGCCATTATATTCTTGGTGTCTGGAATGCCTATATGATGGGTGCTCAAGTTGGATGTCTTTCAGGAGAGGCAATGATGGGAGTGCATGGCAAAGCAGACACTCAAAAGCACCAGCTCGATTGGTTTCAAGATTATGTTGGCTAAGCTTATTCCAAAGCTTGTTTCAGCATTTAAGGAAGTTGGAGAAGATTGTGAAGAATTTGTTAATGCGTCTGAGCACTTTGGACATGTTGAGAAGGCTACTATT
>ML785605.1:86347-113254 GCA_009831015.1 Picea engelmannii | reverse complement strand
GTTTATATATCAGGATTGTGGGTGCTAATCAGGTGTAATAATAGAAGTGAGCAAGCGACAGGGATTAGTAGGTTACAAGTACTAACCAAATGAGTGCATAAAGGTGAGGATAGCACATATTTACATTGATTAATAATGTGAGTAATATGTAGTTGAGGTATTGTTAGGATAGTTGTGTCTATACAGTGAATGTTAGATAAACCTCTTCATTTAAAGGCTTAGATATGCGATGTTATAGAGGGGGATCACTTAAGACAGGGTTATAGGATATTGGCTTGTACTTAAGGTGTTATTAATGTGGGTTCGATGAATGTTATTCTCAAGAGGGGCAATGTAAAAAGAGTGTGTTAGTTGCTAATGATGGCAAAAATGGTTGTGTAGCCATGTTGTTAATTATCCATGGTTGGAAATGCATTAGTGTATTGGAATTGATGGTTGATTATGGAAAATAGATGCAAGACAATAACTTGAAGTTGTTGATTCTTTAGAGGAGTTTGTCTTTGGAATATATAGGGGTTGGATTCAAAGATTGTTCGTTTTTACTTTTTGCTTGATGAAGCTTCCCTAAATTCTTTGGATTCAAGTGGTGCTATTGGATTTTAATAGTTGGTTGGAAATGTGCAATTTAGATTTTCACTTATGTTGATATGAGGTGTTACCCAATGAAATGATTCCCTTCGATGGAGGAAAAATTGGCCTTTTCTTTTGCAGTTATTAACATTTTACCTAATCAAATGGTTCTTTTCAATGGAGGGAAAAGCATGTCTCCTTGTATATTGAAATCTTTTTCTACTTCATGTTATATTTCATCTATGATGTTGTGATTATTCTCCTTCCCACACTAAAGCAGGTGACCAACATCAGATGTCTCTAATAGAGAATATTCTCTCTCTTTGACTCATAAATTATAGACCCCAAAAAACATCTCTGCATACCAGCAACCATGGAATTACAATCAATTGTTATAGTCTTATCTAAATATTAGCAAAAAAATCTTAGGTCATTATTTAAGATTGAAATAAAAGAACCAATGCCACCTAGTGGCTATAGAGATATGAAAGTGTTAAGAATACTGTATCTAATGGATACATAAACTAAGAGGATAAATTGTTAATAAAAAAATCTGAGTTTCTTAAATATAGACCGATGATATAGATTTAAATATTGATATGGCTAGTATCTTAGCAAAGGTTAATGTACCTATCCCTTTTAGTACTGATACTGTATTTTTTTTTTAAATACCTACAAGAAGGTTGCTATTGAGACATCTTGGAGTGTCGCTCCCATAGAAACCACGTTGGAGATGATACCTCTTAGCGTCGCTCTTCCCATGTTCTAGACGTCTCTCTTGCCACCGTCAAGACGTCGGTCTTGCCACGTTCAATATATCTCTATTTCCACGTCTAAGACGTCTCTCTTGCCACGTTCTTGACGTCTCTCTTCCCACGTTCTAGACGTCTCTTTTTCCACCTTCAAGATGTTGGTATTACCATGTTCAAGACGTCTCTCTTGCCACGTTTAAGACGTCGCTCTTGCCACGTTCAAGACGTCGCTCTTGCCACATTCCAGATGTCTCTATTGCCACGTTCCAGATGTCTCTATTGCCACGTTTCAGACGTCTCTCCTGCCACATTCAAGACATCACAATAACGATGAAATCTATGTCGTCAGAAAAGAGACGTCATGTGAAATGACGTTTGAGGGGGTCTGTTGTTTGTCGTTCTCCTGACAATATAAAGTGGCAATTGCATTGAATGCACCATCGGAATTTGACCCAAATGTACTAGTGTCCCAACAAAAACCTACGGTAGATATTGGCAAGGCCCAGGAAGCTCTGAAGCTCAGTGAGTGTGGTTGGGGCTGGCTAGACACGGATGACTTGGATCTTGCTTGGATTCACATGTACACCATGTTGATCAATGATGTAGACCAGGTAATGGACCTTGTCCATGCCAAGGAGCAAGTGTTCAGCCCAAGTCTTGTTGTTAATGAGAATGTCATTCAGATACACCACTACAAAATTATTGGTGAATGGTCAGAGGATATCGTCCATCATCCTCATGAAAGTGGTTGGAGTATTTGTCAAACCAAAGAGCATGACCAACCATTCAAAAAGGCCTTCCTTTGACTTGGAGGAGGTCTTCCATACATATGTTTGTTCTATTGGGACCTAGTGGTATCTAGACTTCAGATCAATCTTACCGAAGTATTTATCCCCCATGAGTTGATCAAGGAGGTTGTCGATCCGGGGAATCGGGTATCGATTTCTGACTGTGATTTTATTCAGAGATCGGTAGTCAACGCAGAGTCGCCAGGTTCCATATTTCTTCTGTACCAGCACGATTGGGCTCCCACAAGGTGATGAGCTAGGATGGATGTGCCCTTTGTGGAGCAGTTCTTGGATTTGTCACTTAATCTCCTCATTCTCTAACAGAGAGCGAAGATATACTAGACCATTGGGCAGTGGTGCAGCAGGGGTCAGATCGATGGGGTGCTTGACCTGGCAGTGCAAAGGTACCCCGGTAAGTGAGGAGAAGATATCCGAGTATTATTCCATGAACTTATCTACTTGCTTCTGCTATGTGGAGAGGTCGGCCGCAGAGACCCTGGATGTGTCTATGATCTTTCGCTTATTCTGAGAGTGAATCACGAAGAAGACAAAGTTATCTTTCTGAGAGATGACCTTCCTTAATTGCTTAGAAGAGATCAAGGAAATAACACTAGGTGGAACTGCCTCAGGTATCCTGTACAATTTCTTGTTCAAAGTAATAATAACACTACAAGGCCTAGATTCATATACAACATGACATTTCCATAAATAAGGTTGGCCCAAAATAACATCACAAACTTCAAGAGGAGCAACATCACACAATACCTCATCTTTGAAGGGCTTGATGCCATATGACAGTCGACATTGTTGGCTGACGTGGAGATCGCTTCCTTGGCGGAGCCATTCAATGGTGTAGGGTTGTGGGTGAGGCATTGCGGGTGAGGCGTTGGGGGAAAGGCCAACCTCTTGACGACCTCTGCAGAGATGAGGTTCTTCTAGCTACCTCTATCAATGATGAAGTGCAGCGGGGTTCCTTTTACCCACATTTGCAAATGGGAGAGGCTCTTTCCTTCTTCTGGCTCGTCTGGGTCACCAGGCTGGAGCTTGGTGGTAGAAATGGTGGAACTGGGTTCCGTGTCAATGATCCATCCTATCTTAGAGCCTGAACCCGCATCTGATTCAGAGGATTTCACTTTGGCAACCAACGACTGCTTTGAGTGACAATTAGCAGTGTTATGCCAAGGGATCTTATGGAAGTCACACCCCTTCCCAGTATCTTTCTTTGTCTTTCCAGTGTCCTTCTTTGCTTGTGGCTTAGATTGGTTGTCTTGATATTTTCCATCTTTTCTCTCTCCTTTGTTCTGTGGGTTGGGTTCGCCCTTTCCTGGATTTTTTTGTGAGGGGTTCCCAGGCCCAATTTATCGTGTCTTTTGTTTGAGCTTCTGCTCTATTTTGGTATGGATGAGATGTCTAAAAATTTGATTTCAGTATGGATGTATCTATGAAAAGCACCGCAATACTTAAACAACAGATGTCACTCTAAATCTTTGATACCCATCTTGGTGCATAAGGTATGGAATATATTTGTGAAATCTGGCACTGCTTGGTCTCTTTCTTGCTATAGTGTGGTCCATTTGGTATATAAGTCGTCATAAATTTAGACATGGTAGTATTGTTCCCTAATAACATCCCTGAAGGAATACCAGGTGGTTGTGACTGTAAATAATGAGGTTTCCTCTATTTCCTTTTTCTCACAGAACGTTTCCCACCAATCTTTGACATGGGGGACGGCTTTGAGGAGCACAAAAGTAATCTTTTCTCTATTTGAGAAGTTATGGACAGAAAAATACCCTTCTAGAAGATTCAACCACTCGTCTATAGCATATGCATCTATCTGACCTTCAAATATAGGAATATCAAAGTTTATTTGTACCTTGAAGGGGGTGGCGCCTCTGCTCGAAGAAGATGCCTTGCATGTTGGTAGCCGCCGAAGGATTTGCGTGAAACTATCCATCATCTCGTTCCTTTGTTGCGTGAGGGATTCCTCAATCAATAATTTGAAAGGATTTCCTGTCCTATCATATTTATTTTCTCCTACCATGAGAGGTTGCTTGGGGGTGCAAGATATTTTTTCCTTAAGAGAAACAAGCTCAAGACCCAACTCTTTGTACTCTGACTTCATTGGGGACATGCATTAAGACGACAAGGAGAAGACCACTCTGATACCATTGATCTGGATTTTATGAGTAGAATGAAATGAATACAAATTATTAATAGATTCTTAACACAAAATAACATAGATACAATAAAATTGGTTTTCTATTCATTGATAAAATAAGTTGAAACTGTAAAATGTAGCGAAAACAAGCTTGTTGGAATGGTGGTGACTTATCTCTGAGAAGAGATGTGACGGTTGCGCTCATTCGCAAGAAGGTGATTACAATGAGGATCTCTAGGCATTTTACAATAAACATGAATTCCAAAATCCCTATACATCCAAAAACCTAACCCTAGGAGATGAAGCGCCAAAAGTCACGTGGGCCCCATTTTGGTAAGTTAGCACATTAACTTCCCAGGGTCGTAACTTTTGCATACGATCTTCATTTTAGGTGAGTGATATCCCGTTGGAAAGGTATCATCAAGGAGATTAATTTTGGGGCCTCAATTATGTCTTAGGATATCATTGAGAATCTATATCTGAAAAAGACTTCATTTAGGCCCTCAAAATGGCTCCAGAAGTGAAAACTGCTAAAAATAGTAAATTTCCAAAATTGCCAGAAAACTATTTTGAGCCAGTTGGAAAAGGTGGGTGGCCACCAATATCCATATAGATCAATACTCCATCCTTAGGAAGCAATGGTATCCATTGCATTGATTTCCACCATCAGATGAAGAAATTTCTACTGAATTTGGCCCCGGGTGAGCCACTTGCTTTGGTGAAGGAGCTGCCCTGCTTTGACGACTCGATAAAGCTGGATCCTTTGTTGTCAAGTTCCCTTGATCTCTATGTCCACAATCTAATCAATGGATTCATGTTGGATGTAGGCCAGTCTGAGCACTTTTGGTTTCATTTGTTCTTCTATGTCTGAGGTGTCCAATAACGGTGGAAAATAAGGGCGAAGGAGATCCACATTGAACACTGGGTGTAGGCCAAGGAAAGGAGGAATGTTGAGCTCAAAAGAATTATCCCCCATGGCCTCGGTGATGGTGTATGGCCCATAATGGAGTGGGAAAAGCTTCTGATGGGGTCCTTTCAGGAGTTCTTTATGCAAGTGCAACCAAACTTTGTCTCCCACTTGAAACTTATGTGGCACTCGATGTTGATCATGGCCCTGTTTGTACTTGTCATTGGACTCATGTAGGATATCCTGAACCTGTTGGTGAATGTGTTGGATCCACTCAATGAAACAGGTGGCTTTGTTAGCTTCAGTTGGAACAAGAGATGATTCGGTCAAGGTGACTGCAAGGGGAAGTGCAACATCTATGGGACCCAATGGTTAGAATCCCAACCCCACCTAAAAGGGTATGTGGCTGGTTGAGATATGAAGGGCTTGGTTGTAGCTATGATGGAAATAAGGAAGGATCTCATCCCATGTGCGAGGGTGCTTTGCATTATATATGAAAAGGATATGCAAAACCATTCGATTTATGACCTCAGTTTGGCCATCTGTCTGGGGGTGGAAAGCTATGGATTTGGTTAGCTTAGTGTCCAGCAGTGACTAGAGGCTTGACCAGAATGTGATGAGAAATTGATTGTCCCTATCTGAGAAAATGATTTGTGGGAGTCCAAAATGTACCTAGACCCATTCAAAGAAGATCTTGGCAGTGGCCTCTATTGTGATGCTCTTCTTGCAGGCAACCAGAAATGCCATCTTAGAAAAGCAGTTAAAAACCACAAAAACATAGTCATTTCCCCGCTTGGTGGACGAGAGGCCCGACATGTAGTCCATTGAGATGGAATCCCATGGCCTGTCAAGAGTAGGAAGAGAGGTGTACAGGCCCTGTTTCTTAGTGGTTGGTTTGGCAATCTCACAGGTAGTGTAGGATCTAATATACTTGTTGACCTCCTGTCAGAGTTTCGGCCAATAGAAATGTTTATGTAGCATCACCACTGTTTTTTCGACTCTGAGGTGTCCTGCCACCCAACTGTAGTGGGATTCCCAGATCAACTTCACTCTCTCACTTTATGGAACACAGATATAGCTCAGACGACACAACAACCCATCTTGAATATATAAATTATCGACAACTATGTTTGCACCCAACATTTGGTAGGTGGTGGAGAATAGAGTTGGGGCCATCCAGAGGTCTCATAGCCGCAATATTATAGCACCGTGATGAATTCCGTGACTGGTGGTTTGCTGAGGCAATCATCGACACAATTGGTGCTTCATGTCTTATACTTGATGTTGAGGTGGAATTGCTACAAGTATGTTGACCAATTTTGATGGTGGTCATTCTGCAATTTCTCTTGTGTCTACATAAACTACAGTGGATTATGATCGGAGGGTATCATCCATCATCCTCATGAAAGTGGCCGGAGAATTTGTCAAACCAAAGGGCATGACCAACCATTCAAGAAGTCCTTACTTTGACTTGGAAGCAGTCTTCCATACATCCATTTGTTCTATCGGGACTTGGTTGTAGCCATAATTCAGCTCAATCTTACTGAAGTATTTAGCCCCCGCGAGTTGATCAAGAAGGTCATCGATTCAGGGAATCGGGTACCTATTTCTGACTTTGATTTAATTCAGATCCCGGTAATCAATGCAGAGTCACCAGGTTCTATCTTTGTTCTCTACTAGCACGATTGGGCTCCCGCAAGGTGATGAACTAGGACAGATGTGCCCTTTGTGGAGCAGTTCTTGGATTTGTCACTTGATCTCCTCATTCTCTAATAGAGAGTGACAATATACTGGACCATTGGGCAGAGGTGCACCAGGGGTCAGATCGATGGGGTTCTTGACCTGGCAGTGTAGAGGTACCCCGGTAGTTGAGGAGAAGATATCTGAGTATTCTTCTACGACCTTATCTACTTGCTTCTGCTATGTGGAGTGGTCGACCGCAGAGACCCTAGATGTGGCTGTGATATTTCGCTTATTCTGAGAGAGAATCATGACGAAGATAAACTTTCCCATATGAGAGATGACCTTCCTTCATTTCTTAGCAGAGATCAAGGAAGTAGCACTAGGTGGGACTGCCTCATGTATCCTCTACAATTTCTTGTTCAAAGTAATAATAACACTACGAGTCCTAGATTCATATACAACATGACGTTTCCATAAATAAGGTTGGCCCAAAAGATCACAAACTTCAAGAGGAGAAACATCACACAATACCTCGTCTTTGAACGGCTTGATGTCGTATGATAGTCGACACTATTGGCTGACGCAGAGATCGCTTCGTTGGAGGATCCATCCAATGGTGTAGGGTTGTGGGTGAGGCATTGTGGGCAGGGCCATCTGCTTGACAACCTCTGCAGATATGAAAACCTCTATAGATATGAGGTTCTTCTTTGTCTTTCTAGTGTCCTTCTTTGCTTGCGGCTTGGAATGATTGTCCTAATACTATCCATATTTGGTTTGTCATTTGTTCTGTGGGTTGGGACTGCCCTTTCCTAGCTTGTGTTGTGATGGGTTCCTGGGCACAAATTGTCATGTTTTTTGTTTGAGCTTCTGCTCAATTTTGACGGCATATTGGTAGGTCGCGCCCAAGGATGAGATGTCTACAAATTCCATTTCGGTTTGGACGTATCTATGTAGCGCACCACAATACTTTAGAACCAGATGTCGCTCTGAATCTTTGATACCCAGCTTGTTGCACAAGGTATTTAAGATATTTGTGAAATCTGGCACTGCTTGATCTCTTTCTTGCCGCAGTGTGGTCTATTTGGTATATAAGTCGTCATAACTTCCAACAGGGTAGTATTGTTCCTTAATAGCATCCCGAAGGAATCCCAGGTAGCTGTGACTGTAAAAAATGAGGCTTCCTCTATTTCCTTTTTATCACAGAATGTTTCCCACCAATCTTTGACATGGGGGACGGCTTTGAGGAGCGCAAAAGTAATATTTTCTCTATTTAAGAAGTTCTGGATAGAAAAATAACCTTCTAGTAGATTCAACCACTTGTCTAGAGAATCTGTGTCTATATGACCTTCAAATATAGCAATATTGAAGTTTATTTGTACCTTGAAGGGGGAGGCGCCTCCGCGCAAAGAAGATGTCTTGCCTGTTGATAGTCACCAAAGGATTTGCGTGAAACTATCCATCATCTCATTTCTCTGTTGCGTGAGGGATTCCTCAATCAATAGTTTGAAAGGATCTCCTATCCCATCATCTTTCTTTTCTCCTACCATGAGAGGTCGCTTGGGTGTGCAAGAGCTTTTGTCCTCAAGAGAAACAAGATCAAGACCCAACTCTTTGTACTCTGACTTCAATGGGGACAGACATTAAGATGACAAGGAGCATACTACTCTGATGCCATTGATCCAGATTTTATGAGAAGAATGAAGTGAATACATATTATTAACAGATTCTTAACACAAAATAACTTAGATACAATAAAATTGATTTTCTATTCATTAATAAAATAAGCTGAAATTGTAAAATGCAGCAGAAACAAGCTTGATGGAATGGTGGCGGCTTATCTCTGAGAAGAGATGTGACGGTTGCTCTCATTCAAAAGAAGATGATTACAATGAGGCTCTCCAAGGATTTTATAATAAATAGGAATTCCAAAAACCCTAGACATCCAAAAACCTAACCCTGGGAGTTGAAGCGCCAAAAGTCATGTGGGCCCCGTTTGTGTAAGTTAGTACATTAACTTCCCGGGGTCGTAACTTTTGCATACGATCTTCGTTTTAGGCGTGTGATAACCCGTAGTAAAGGTATCATTGAGGAGATTGATTTTGGGGCCTCAATCATTTCGTAGGAGTTTATTGAGAAGCTTGATCCCAAAAAAACTTCATTTAGCCCCTCAAAATAGCCCCGAAAGTGAAAACTACTAAAAATAGTAAATTGACAAAATTGCCATAAAACTGTTTTGAGCCAGTTGGAAAAGGTGGGTAGCCATCGATATCCATCTGTATCAATCCTCCCTCCTTAGGAAACATTTTTCTTCATTGCATTGAGTTCCCCCATCATATGAGGAAATTTCTGTTGAATTTGGCCTGGGAGAGCCACTTGCCTTGGTGCAAGAGCTGCCCTACTTTGAGGACTCGATAAAGTTGGATCCTTTTTTGTCAAGTTCCATTGATCTGTGTGTCCACAATATGATCATTAGATTCCTATTGGATATAGTCGGGGTTGAGCTCTATTTGTGTAGGTTGTTCTTCTACGTCTGAGGTGTCCAATAATGGTGGGAAATAAGGGTGAAGGAGATCCACATTGAACACTAGGTGCAGGCCAAGGAAAGGAGGAATGTTGATCTCAAAAGAATTATCCCCCACGACCTTGGTGATGGTGTACGACCCATAACAGAGTGGGAGAAGCTTCCAAAGGGGTCGTGTAAGGCATTCTTTCTATAAGTGCAACCAAACTTTGTCTCCCACCTGAAACTTATGTGGCACCTGATGTTGATCATGGCATTGTTTGTACTTGTCATTGGACTTCTGTAGGATATCCTAAACCTGTTGGCGGATGTTTTTTATCCTCTCAATGAAATGGGTTTCTTTGTCATCTTTAGTTGGAACAGGGGATGAGTCGGTTGAGGTGATCGCAGGGGGAAGTGCAACATCTATGGGACCCAATGGTTGGAATCCCAACCCCACCTGAAAGGGGTTGTGGCCGGTTGAGCTATGCAGGGCTCAATTGTAGCTATGTTGGACATAGGGAAGGATATCATCCCATGTGTGAGGGTTCTTTTCATTATACATGTGAAGGATATGTGCAACCATTTGATTTACGACCTCGGTTTGGCCATATGTCTGGGGGTGGAAGGTAGTGGATTTGGTTAGCTTGGTGTCCAACACTGTCCAGAGGCTTGACTAGAATGTGTTGAGAAATTGAATGTCCCTATCTAAGGCAATGGTTTGTGGGATTCCAAAATGTACCCAAACACATTCAAATAAGAGCTTGGCAGTGGCCTCTGCTGTGATGCTCTTCTTGCAGGCAACCAGAATCGCCTTCTTAGAAAAGTGGTCAACAACCATAAAAACATAGTCATTTCTCTGTTTGGTGGATGGGAGGCCTGACATGTAGTACATTGAGATGGATTCCCATGGCCTATCAGGAGTAGGAAGAGGGGTGTCTAGGCCCTGTTTCTTAGTGGTTGGTTTGGAAATAGTGCAGGTAGTGCAGGATCTAATAAACTTGCTGACCTCCTGTCGGATTTTTGGCCAGTAGAAATGTTTATGTAGCATCACCACTGTTTTTTCGACGCCTAAGTGTCCAACCACCCAACTGTAGTGGGCTTCCCAGATCATCTTCGCTCGCTCTCTTGATGGAACATAGATATGGCTCATATGACACAACAACCCATACTAAAGATAGAAATTATCGACAACTATGTTTGCACCCAACATTTGGTAGGTGTTGTCGAAGTCCAGGTCTGTCTCATAGAGTTGGGGCCATCCAGAGGTCTCATAGCCGCAAGATTATATCACCGTGGTGATTAATGCGACTAGTGGTCTACTGAGGCAATCAACGACGTGATTGGTGCTTCCTATTTTATACTTGATGTTGAGGTGGAATTGCTGCAAATATGTCGACCAATTTTGGTGGCGGTCATTCTGCAATTTTCCTTGTGTCTGCATAAACTGTAGTGGTTTATGATCAGTGTGGATGACTATCTCCTTCCAAGGAATGTAATGTCTCCACTGGCGGAAGGCTTGCATAATGGAGTACATTTATTTTTCATAAGTAGGTTACTTACAGACAAGATCAGATAGTGTCTCACTATGATAGACCACAGGGTGGTAGTGTTGAGTGAGAACGACGCCCATAGCATAGTCTGAAGCATCTATCTCAATCCCAAACGGATGTTGCAGGTATGGTAGTGAAAGTACTAGCGATGAGCACAAGCACTGCTTCAAATCATCGAACACTTGTTGTTGGGACCGACCCGACACAAATTTTGCCTTACCACCACCCCTGGTGATTTGGCTGGGGGCCGATGCAATATGGGAGAATCCAAACAAAAACCTGCGGTAGAAATTGGCAAGGACCAAGAAGCTCTGAAGCTCAGTGAGTGTGGTTGGCGCTGGCCAGTCACTGTTGACTTGTATCTTGGCTAGATCCACATGTACACCATGTCGATCAATGTTGTAGCCTAGGTAATGAACCTTGTCCCTGTTGAAGCATCATTTTTCCAAGTTGGCGTATAGCTTGTGCTGCTGCAGGGTGTGTAGAACTTGTTGAATATGCTGCAAGTGTTCGGCCTAAGTCTTGTTGTAAATGAGAATGTCATCCAGATATACCACTACAAAATTATTGGTGAATGGTTGGAGGATATCATCCATCATCCTCATGAAAGTCACCGGAGAATTTGTCAAACCAAAGGGCATGACCAACCATTCAAAAAGGCCTCTCTTTTACTTGGAGGCAGTCTTCCATACATATATTTGTTCTATTGGGACCTGGTGATGTAGGAGCATCTCCCGAGACAAGCGAGCCAGCACAGAAGACAAAGGATAGTTGGGCACACACCAGCACCAATTTTTAAAAATTTCCCTTGAAATTGATGCGCTAAACATAAATGAGATCATTTAATTTAGGCGCCTTGGTAAAATGTAATCAGACCTCGAGCCATATGCTCTTGTCTGAAGTAGATGGAGGCATTTATAGTAGTAGATGTAAGTAGGTAGAATTGAAT
This sequence comes from Picea engelmannii, assembly GCA_009831015.1. Taxonomy (NCBI): domain Eukaryota; kingdom Viridiplantae; phylum Streptophyta; class Pinopsida; order Pinales; family Pinaceae; genus Picea; species Picea engelmannii. Next base: position 101,394 of record ML785605.1, on the reverse strand, counting down.
ATTAGATTAGACAGTTTTAGAGTGCAGGAGGGAAAACGGATATAGACACCCTCATTTCTCATTGTAACATTAGACAGCATAATTCAGAGTAGGGAGAGCATAGGAGAATAGCAGAGAGTTGTAGAAGACATCCATGTATAGATCTTGAATTAATAGAAGGAATTGATTCAGATTCATGGTTTTGTGTTCTCTCTGTATGTGTGTTGATAATATGCTCGTGAACGTTTGTTTCTGTTATGTATTTGTTTTGAGATGTTGTGCATGTGATTTCATGTTTCAACCTGAAATTTGAAGGGGAGATGGAATGAGGTTCAATTGTTTCTCTATCTGAGTAAGGATTATCTGCAAGGAGTGTAGTCAAAACATCTGCAAGGAGTGCGTTGATGGAAGCTCAGGTAGTTTAACTCTTGTTCTTGTTCACTCAAAAGTGAATGTGGGTTGCTGGAGCCATGCAAGGAGTGTACAGGCTAAGGAGAATCTCAGTCGTGGAACTGAGTGAAGTATTGAAGGACTGCTACTATGGGCATGCGTAGAGTCAAAGGAAGCTCGAACAGTTGAAGTGTTCACAAGTTTTTCGCAAGGAGTGCGTGCAAAGAACCTCGTTGAGGTTGAAGTAATTTAGAAAATATCAGGAAGGGTAGGCCTCTAAGTCGCTGAAGATCAGCGTAGATAAGTGCGACTTGAAGTTGCAAGAGACGTTGCAGGTTGGAAAAGCGGCGAAGGAGTCTCGTGGAGAGGCACTTATTCATTTCACAGAATCCTAAAAGGGAGAACGGATGGACGAAATCTTTGGAGGATATTTCGTGAACTTCCGAGAGTCGTTAGATCTTTCAGAGGCGCGAGGTAGTTACAGCGCAAGTGTGGAAGGGATTCAAATCTCAGGAGGGCAGCACCGTTGATCCAAGTTGGTCAGGGCCGTTGAATTATTTGCGAGATCGCCTATCGGGACCTCGTGAGAAATGTGTCCAAAAGCTTGGTAACAGGAATCGCGATATTACGATACGCGATATCCCGATGACCATGAGAACGGTGTGGGGCCACAAGAGTCGGCAAAAGGACAGGTGGCAGAGATCGAGAGATCTCGTGAACTCGGGAGTTCGCAGGGTGAGAACCCAAGTATTGGGTACTCCAAGTCACGAAGACGCGAGGAGCGTGAAGAAGAATAGCCATTGGATCTGGATCGTAGGAGAACCGTCGGATCTGCATGTGGGATCGTGTATAGGGGTTTCGTAGGTTGAAGACCATGATCTTGGCAACAAAAGCGGCGAAGTCGCGAAGCGCGATATTCCGACGAGATCAGAACCACCCATTGTTTGAGACGCGTTTCAGGAGATCCCGAGGAGCTGGGGTTCAGAAAATCACGGTTTTTGAGAGTAAAGAAATCTCGCCGCCCGGAATCGCGATCCGTGATATCCCGATGGGAGGGTCGTGTGGGACACAACTAGAGTTAGTGGAGGACAGGTGTCGCCCAATCGGGGATCGGGGAAAGGCAGTCCCGAAACCTTTGTCATTAGGATTCGCGATCCCATGAATCCCGAAGTCTTGATAGAAGTAACGAGGTGTGAAAGGGTCAATTCACACGTGCACATCGGAGGTTCAGCGCATCAGGTATCGGGAGTCGACGATTCAAAGCGCATGACATTGCGAGTTGCGAATTCATGATAGAGCAGAAGTCCCAATAGGTACGGGAGGAAGTCAGCATTGACTGGCCATCGGGTCTCGGGGATCTGAGAGCCTAGTGGTAAACAGTGAGCTTGCGAAGCTGCGAGTTCCGATTTCCCGATCACTAAGGGAGATCACTTGGAGTGTTGTTGTGGGTAAGGAAAATTCCCAATAGGGAATTAGAGGAACATTTGAGTTCTTTGGGCCAAGAGAGGAAGGTCCTGTGAGCAGACGTGCCCTGTGAGGGTGCGCCTGCGTCAAGTGGTATCAGAGCTTAGAAAAGCTTCTTTGCTTTCTGTAGCAGAGAAAAAAGAGAATTCGCCATGCCGCCAAGGAGAAGGGATAGACGATCACCCGATCCAGAGGAGGAAAGGGAATTGTCCAGAGAAAGAGATAGGCACAATGGAGACATGGAGGACATGGAGACATCACAAAGGCGCAAAGCTAATGTAGGAGATATCAGTGAATCTAAAGATGAAGATGATGCTGGACATGGAGAAGAAGAAATCCCAGAGGAAGATGGTGCAACTGAACGCTTACTAAAAGCTGTTGCAAGGATGAGTATAAATGTAAAGATGGACATTCCAGTTTATGAGGGAAATCTGGATGCGGAACAGCTGCTAGATTGGATTAGAGCTCTAGACACTTACTTCGATTATGAAGATATCGAAGAGGATAAGAAGGTTAGGCATGCCGTCACGAGATTAAAAGGACATGCATCCTTGTGGTGGGATGAACTACAAGATGACAGGCGTTGCCAAGGCAAGCAAAAAATTAAGAGTTGGGATAGGATGACTGCAAAGATGAAGGCAAAATTCATTCCCAGGGATTATCAAATTTCTCTGTTCAAGAGGATGCAGAACCTGAGACAGAAGCTGATGACAGTGAAGGAGTATACTGAGGAATTTTATAGGTTGAATATCAGGTCAGGTCATCGTGAAAGCAATGACGAAAAGGTGGCCAGGTATATGAATGGCCTGAGGTATGAAATTCAGGATGAAATAAATATGGAAACCATCTGGATGGTGGAGGATGCCTATCAAATGGCTTTGCAAGCTGAAGAGAAGTTGAGCCGTAGCAAGGTTAGCGAGGTAGAGGCAGGAGTCATCCCAAAGGAAAATCAGTTTCCCAAGATAAATACCAAAAGCCCAAGGATGACTGGAAGAAACCTTAGAATCAGACAGAGAGAGGTGGAAGTTCGCAGCGAGGGCGATATGCTGAGAAAAGAGAATAGCATACTGAGCAGAGAGGAGGATATGCTGATAATAATAGGTTTCCTCGTACCAGAGGTAGAGGAAGAGGAAGAGGTGGAGTAATCACATGCTTCACATGTGGAAAAAATGGGCACAAGTCATTCGAGTGTCCAGAGAAAAGGAAATAAACTGGAGAGACTCACATTGCCGAGGCATAGAGGCGATATGTTGAGGCAGAATACGCTGAAGGCGGAAGATCGTTGGTGATGCAGAAGGTCCTTTTGACGCCATGAAGGAGATGGAGAATTCAGCGTAGAGGAAAAGTCTTTTTAGGATTGCTTGCAAGACCAAGGATAGAGTGTGCAAGGTCATTATGGATAATGGAAGCATCGATAATATCGTTTCAACCGAGATGGTAGAAAAGATAGAGCTGGAGACAACTGATCATCCGAGTCCATACAAAGTTTCATGGCTATAGAAGGGACATCAGGTAAATGTCACTAAATAGTGCTTAGTTGACATTAAGATAGGAGGATATAATGATAAGATCTTATGTGATGTTATTCCCATGGATGTTTTTCATCTATTGCTAGGTAGACCATGGCAATATGATAGAAATGTGATTCATGATGGGAGGATGAACACATATACCCTGGAGAAGAATGGGAGAACCCATAGGTTGCAACCGATTGAGGATAAGGAGGCGAAGCCAAAAGCAAGCAACACAGTACTTCTCATGAGTGGGAAGGAACTCCTCACAGAAGTTAAGAAGAAGGAGGATCCACAATTCCTTGTGGTCAGAAAACCGAGAATTGTTCTGACTAGGACAAGAGTGGATGATTTTCCCGGAGAAGTTCAGGAACTGTTGGAAGAGTTCACTAATATAGTAGTGGATGAATTACCTCGTTCGTTTCCACCGATGAGGAGTGTGAGTCATCACATTGACCTCATACCAGGAGCTAGTTTACCAAACAAAGCAGCATACAGATTGATGCCGTAGGAGAACAAAGAAGTTAAAAGACAGGTCCAGGAGTTGTTGAACAAAGGTTTGGTCAAAGAAAGCTTGAGTCCATGTGTTGTTCCAACAGTACTCAGTCCGAAGAAAAACGGAGGTTGGAGGATGTGTACTGACTCAAGGGCAATTAACAAAATAACCATCAGGTATAGATTCCCATTGCCAAGAATGGATGATTTGATGGATTGCTTAAGTGGAGCAAGATTTTTTTCAAAGATAGATTTGAAGAGTGGATATCACCAGATTCATATGAGAGAAGGTGATGAATGGAAAACAACATTCAAGACAAACGAAGGTTTGTATGAATGGCTTGTCATGCCATTTGGCTTGACAAATGCACCAAGTACTTTTATGAGGTTGATGAATGAAGTCCTGAAGGAGTTCATCGGGAAATTTGTCATCGTGTACCTGGATGACATATTGATTTTCAGTAAGACAAAGGTTGAGCATTTGAAGCATTTGGCTATTGTGATGAAGAGATTACAGCAAGAGAAGCTACTGATAAACATGAAGAAGTCCTCATTCATGAAGACAAAACTCATTTATTTGGGGTTTGTTATATCTGCAAATGAGTTGAGGATGGATCCAGATAAGGTGGAGGTAATCAAGAATTGGACATCACCGAGAAATGTATTCGAGGTAAGGAGTTTTCATGGACTGGCTAGTTTCTACCAGAAGTTCATTAGAAATTTCAGCGGGATTAGTGCAGCAATGATGGATACAGTGAAGAAAAGACATAAATATTTTCACTGGACGGAAGAGGCTGAGAAGAGCTTCAATCTGTTGAAGCAGAAGATTACGGAACAACCAGTGTTGGTGTTGCCAGATTTTCAGAAAACATTTCAGGTAAAATGTGATGCAAGCGGGTTTGCCATAGGAGCAATCTTGAGTCAGGAAGATAGGCCGATTGCATATTTCAGCGAGAAGCTGAATGAGGCAAAAGAAAATTACTCCACGTATGATAAATAATTCTATGCCATCATACAGGCATTAAATAAATGGAGGCACTATTTGATTCCAAAGGAATTTGTTTTATATAGTGATAACCATGCATTACAATTTGCGACTCAACAGGAAAAGTTGAATCAGAGGCATGTTAAATGGGTTGACTACATGCAAAATTTCACTTTTGTGATAAAACATATTTCTTGTACTGCTAACAAAGTTGTTGATGCTTTGAGCAGGAAGTGTTTGTTATTGCAGGAGTTCAAAGTCAGGACATTAGGCTTTGATGATCTTAAGGACATGTATGCAGATGATTCAGACTTTAAGGAAGCGTATAAAGTAGCTGAGAATCCAGTTCTCAGAGACAGAAGTCAGTGGATAGAGTACGTGATCCAGGAAGGGTTGTTGTTTAAGGGAAATCAGTTGTGTATTCCGAATTGCTCCATGAGGGAGAATATGTTGAAAGAGAAACACAGTGGGGGATTGGCCGGACACTTCGGTCATGATAAGACATTTGCAAAGTTGAGCGAGTCATACTTTTGGCCAATGATGTGGTCAGAGGTTAAGAGGTTTGTTGACAGATGTATAATTTTCCAGCATTCAAAAGGAAGGAAACAGAATGCGGGATTTTATCAACCATTGCCCATACCTGAGAAGCCGTGGGATGAAATTAGGATGGATTTTGTATTGGGATTACCAAGGACCCAAAGAGGTGTTGATTCCATATTTGTGGTAGTGTATAGGTTTTCCAAGATGGAACATTTTATCCCATGCCAGAAGACCATTGATGCGACTCACATTGCAAATCTGTTCTTCAAGGAGGTCATTCGACTTCATGGATTGCCGAAAAGCATAGTTTCGGACAGAGACACAAAATTCATAGGGCATTTCTGGAGGACATTATGGAAGAATCTAGGACCTAATTTGATGTTTAGTTCTACTTATCATCCTCAGACGGATGGACAAACAGAAGTGGTCAACAGAAGTCTGGGAGACTTGTTTAGGAGCTTGGTGACAGAGCACCATAGCAGATGGGATAGCGTGTTGCCGCAAGAAGAGTTTGCATACAATGATTCAGTGAACATGAGCATAGGCCGAAGTCCATTTCAGATTGTATATGGAATGAATCTGAGAGGAGTTTCTGAATTGAGGGATTCAAAACAGATTGCGACTAGCAGTGCTAGTGCAGAAAAATTCGCTGAAGCGATGAGAGAACTTCACACCAGGGTGAAGGAGCAGTTATTGAAATCAAGCCAGGAGTACAAGCACAGAGCCAACCAGCATAGAAGACAACTTCAGTTTGAATTTGGTGACCTAGTTCTAGTGCATTTGAGGAAGGAAAGGTTCCCAAGGGGAACATATAATAAATTAAAAATGAAGAAAATTGGGCCATGCAAGGTCTTGAAGAAAATGGGACAGAATGCTTATGAAATTGAGTTATCAGATGGGATCGGAATATCTCTGACATTTAATGTTTCAGATTTATATCCATATAAAGTTGATGAAGCAGGAGAAGAAAGTGATGATCAACCAGAGATCCAGTGGCAGAAGCATATGCCAGTTGCAGAGAAGCCACAGATGGAACAGATACTGAATAAACGAGTGGGTAAGAAAACCAGAAGGAAAGAATATTTCAAATATTTGGTCAAGTGGAAGGACCATTCAGTTGAAGATGCCAGCTGGGTGACTGAAGCAGAGATACAGAAGCATGGACATACTGTGCAGGAGCTCATGCACAGGAGCCCATGCAAATTTTCATGTGAGGGAGTATGATGCAGGAGCATCTCCCAAGACAAGCGAGCCAGCATAGAAGACAAAGGATAGCTGGGCACAAGCCAGTGCCAATTTTTAAAATTTTCCCTTGAAGTTGATGCGCTAAACATAAATGAGATCATTTAATTTAGGTGCCTTGGTAAAATGTAATCAGACCTCGAGCCATACGCTCTTGTCTGAAGTAGATGGAGGCATTTATAGTAGTAGATGTAAGTAGGTAGAATTGAATATTAGATTAGACGGTTTTAGAGCGCAGGAGGGAAAACGGATATAGACACCCTCATTTCTCATTGTAACATTAGCCAGCATAATTCAGAGTAGGGAGAGCATAGGAGAATAGCAGAGAGTTGTAGAAGACATCCATGTATAGATCTTTAATTAATAGAAGGAATTGATTCAGATTCATGGTTTTGTGTTCTCTCTGTATGTGTGTTGATAATATGCTCATGAACGTTTGTTTCTGTTATGTATTTGTTTTGAGATGTTGTGCATGTGATTTCATGTTTCAAACTGAAATCTGAAGGGGAGATGGAATGAGGTTCAATTGTTTCTCTATCTGAGTAAGGATTATCTACAAGGAGTGCAGTCAATACATCCGCAAGGAGTGCGTTGATCGAAGCTCAGGTAGTTTAACTCTTGTTCTCGTTCACTCAGAAGTGAATGTGGGTTACTGGAGCCATGCAAGGAGTGCGCAGGCTAAGGAGAATCTCAGTCATGGAACTGAGCGAAGTATTGAAGGACTGCTGCTACGGGCATGCGCAGAGTCAAAGGAAGCTCGAACAGTTGAAGTGTTCGCAGGTTTTCCGCAAGGAGTGCATGCAAAGAACCTCGTTGAGGTTGAAGTAATTTAGAAAATCTCAGGAAGGGTAGGCCTCTAAGTCAATGAAGATCAACATAGATAAGTGCGACTTGAAGTTTCAAGAGACGTCGTAGGTTGGCGAAGCGGTGAAGGAGTCTCGTGGAAAGGCACTTATTCATTTCACAGAATCCTCAAAGGGAGAACGGACGAACGAAATCTTTGGAGGAGATTTCGAGAAGTTCCGAGAGCCGTTAGATCTTTCAGAGGCGCGAGGTAGTTACAGTGCAAGTGTGGAAGGGATTCAAAGCTCAGGAGGATAGCATCGTTGATCCAAGTCGGTCAGGGCCGTTGGATTATTCGTGAGATCACCTATCGGGACCTCGTGAGAAAAGTGTCCAAAAGCTTGGTAACAGGAATCGCGATATTACGATACGCGATATCCCGACGAGCACGAGAATGGTGTGGGGCCACAGGAGTCAGCAAGAGGACATGTGGTAGAGATCAAGAGATCTCGCGAACTCGGGAGTTCGCAGGGTGAGAGCCCAAGTATTGGGTACTCCAAGTCACAAAGATGCGAGGAGCGTGAAGAAGAATAGTCGTTGGATCTGGATCGTAGGAGAACCATCAGATCTGCATGTGGGATCGTGTATCGGGGTTTCGTAGGTTGAAGCCTGTGATCTTGGCAACATAAGCGGCGAAGTCGCGAAGCGTGATATTCCGACGAGATCAGAACCGCCCACTGTTTGAGACGCGTGTCAGAAGATCCCGAGGAGCTGGGGTTCAGAAAATTAGGGTTTTCGAGAGTAAGAAATCTTGCCGCCCGGAATCGCGATCCTTGATATCCCAATGGGAGGGTCGTGTGGGCCACAGCCAGAGTTAGTGGAGGATAGGTGTCACTCAATTGGGGATCGGGGAAAGGCAATCCCGAAACCTTTGTCATTAGGATTCACGATCCCACGAATCCCGAAGTCCTGATAGAAGTAACGAGGTGTGAAAGAGTCAATTCACACGTGCGCATCGGAGGTTTGGCACATCGGGTATCGGGAGTCGACGATTCAAAGCGCATGACATCACGAGTTGCAAATTCACGATAGGGCAGAAGTCCCGATAGGTACGGGAGGAAGTCAGCATTGACTAGCCATCGGGTCTAGGGGATCCGAGAGCCCAGTGGTAAACAGTGAGCTTGCGAAGCTATGAGTTCTGATTTTCTGATCAGTAAGGGAGATCACTTGGAGGGTTGTTGTGGGTAAGGAAAATTCCCGATAGGGAATTAGAGGAACATTTGAGTTCTTCGGGTCAAGAGAGGAAGGTCCTGTGAGCGGACGTGCCCTGTGAGGGTACGCCTGCGTCACCTGGTGGTAGCCAGACTTTAGATCAATATTATTGAAGTATTTGGCCCCCACGAGTTGATCAAGGAGGTCGTCAATTCGGGGAATTGGGTACTGTTTTATGACTGTGATTTTATTCAGAGCCTGGTAATCAATGCAAAGTTACTAGGTTCCATATTTGTTCTCTACCAGCACGATTGGGCTCCCGCAAGGTGATGAACTAGGATGGATGTGCCCTTTGTGGAGAAGTTCTTGGATTTGTCACTTGATATTCTCATTCTCTAACATAAAGTGACAATATACTAGACCATTGGGCACCAGTGCACCGGGGGTCAGATCGATGGGGTTCTTGACCTGGCAGTGCAGAGGTACCCCGATAGCTGATTAGAAGATCTCTGAGTATTCTTCCACGACCTTATCTACTTGCTTCTGCTGTGTGGAGAGGTCAGTCGTAGAGACCCTAGATGTGGCTTTGATCTTTCACTTATTTTGAAAGAGAATCACGAAGAAGAAAAACTTTCCCATATGAGAGATGACCTTCCTACATTGCTTAGCAAAGATCAAGAAAATAGCACTAGGTGGGACTGCCTCAGGTATCCTCTACAATTTCCTGTTCAAAGTAATAATAACACTACAAGGCCTAGATTCATATATAGCATGACATTTCCATAAATAAGGTTGGCCCAAAATATCACAAACTTTGAGAGGAGAAACATCACACAATACCTCATTTTTGAAGGGCTTGATGCTGTATGATAGTCGACACTATTGGTTGACGTGGAGATCGCTTCCTTGGCGGATCCATCCAATGGTGTAGGGTTGTGGGTGAGGCATTGTGGGAAGGGATATCTGCTTGACAACCTCTACAGAGATGAAGTTCTTCTGGATACCTCTATCAACAATGAATTGCAACAGGGTGCCTTTTACCCACATTTGCGAATGGAAGAGGCACTCTCCTTCTTCTGGCTCGTTTGGTTCACCAGGCTAGAGCTTGGTGGTAATAATGGTGGCACTGGGTTCCATGTCAATGATCTGTCTTCCCCTTTCTAGTTGTGGCTCAAAGTCTAAATCCACATCTGATTCAGAGGCTTTCGCTTCAGCCACCAAAGACTACTTTGAGAGACAATCAACAGTCACACCATTTCCCGGTATCTTTCTTTGTCTTTCTAGTGTCCTTTGCTTGTGTCTTGGAATGGTTGTCCTGATACTATCCATATTTGGTTTTTCATTTGTTCTGTGGGTTGGGGCTTCCCTTTCCTAGATTTTGTTGTGAGGGGTTCCCAGGCCCAAATTGCTGCGTCTTTTGTTTTAGCTTCTGCTCGATTTTGATGGCATATCGGTAGGCCGCACCCAAGGATGAGATTTCTAGAAATTCCATTTCGGTTTGGATGTATCTATGCAGATCACCACGATACTTGAGCACCAGATGTCTCTCTAAATATTTGATATCGAACTTGGTGTGCAAGGTATGGAAGATATTTGTGAAATCTGGCACTGCTTGGTCTCTTTCTTGCCACAGTGTGGTCTATTTGGTATATGAGTCGTCATAACTTTCAACAGGGTAGTATTGTTCCTTAAAAACATCCATGAAGTAATCCCAGGTGGATGTGACTATAAAAAATGAGGTTTCCTCTGTTTCCTTCTTCTCATAGAACATTTCCCACCAATCTTTGACATGGGGGACGGCTTTGAGGAGCGCAAAAGTAATATTTTATCTATTTAAGAAGTTATGGACAGACAAATAACCTTCTAGCAGATTCAACCACTTGTCTACAACATCTGTGTCTATCTAACCTTCAAATATAGGAATATTGAAGTTTATTTGTACCTTGAAGGGGGAGGCGCCTCCGGGAAAAGAAGATGCCTTGCCTGTTGGTAGCCATTGAAGGATTTGCGTGAAACTATCCATCATCTCATTTCTCTATTGCATGAGGTATTCCTCAATCAACAGTTTGAAAGGATCTCCTATCCCATCATCTTTATTTTCTCCTGCCATGAGAGGTCGCTTGGGCATGCAAGAGCTTTTGTCCTCAAGATAAAAAAGCTCAAGACCCAACTCTTTGTACTCTGACTTCATTGGGGACATGCATTAAGATGACAAGGAGAAGACCACTCTGATACCACTGATCCATATTTTATGAGAAGAACAAAGTGAATACATATTATTAACAGATTCTTAACACAAAATAACTAAGATACAATAAAATTGATTTTCTATTCATTAATAAAATAAGCTGAAATTGTAAAATACAGCCGAAAAAAGCTTGATGAAATGGTGGTGGCTTATCTCTGAGAAGAGATTTGATATTTTCGCTCATTCGAAAGAATATGATTACAATGAGGCTCTCCGGGGATTTTACAATAAACAGGAATGCCAAAAACCCTAGACATCCAAAAACCTAACCCTAGTAGATGAAGCGCCAAAAGTCATGTGGGCCCCATTGAATATGTTGCAAGTGTTCGGCCCAAGTCTTGTTGTAAATGAGAATTTCATCCAAATACACCACTACAAAATTATTGGTGAATGGTCGGAGGATATCGTCCATCATCCTCATGAAAGTGGTCAGAGAATTTTTCAAACCAAAGGGCATGACCAACCATTCAGAAAGGCCTCTCTTTGACTTAGAGGCAGTCTTCCATACATCTGTTTGTTCTATCAAGACCTGGTGGTAGCCAGACTTCAGATCATTCTTATTGAAGTATTTATCCCCCGCAAGTTGATCAAGGAGGTTGTCGATTCGGGGAATTGGGTACCGGTTTCTGATTGTGATTTTATTCAGAGCCTGGTAATCAATGCAGAGTCACCAGGTTCCATCTTTGTTCTCCACTAGCATGATTGGGCTCCCGCAAGGTGATAGACTGGGACGGATGTGCCCTTTGTGGAGCATTTCTTGGATTTGTCGCTTGATCTCCTCATTCTCTAACAGAGAGTGACGATATATTGGATCATTGGGCAGTGGTGCACCAGGGGTCAGATCGATGGGGTTCTTGACCTGGCAGTGCAGAGGTACCCAGGTAGGTGAGGAGAAGATATCTGAGTATTCTTCCACGACCTTATCTACTTTCTTCTGCTATGTGGAGAGGTCAGTCACAGAGGCCCTGGATGTGGCTGCGATATTTTTCTTATTTTGAGATAGAATCATAAAGAAGACAAACTTTCCCATATGAGATATGACCTTCCTACATTGCTTAGCAAAGATCAAGGAAATAGCACTAGGTGGGATTGCCTCAGGTATCCTCTACAATTTCCTGTTCAAAGTAATAATAACACTACGAGGCCTAGATTCATATATAGCATGACATTTCCATAAATAAGGTAGGCCCAAAATATCACAAACTTCGAGAGGAGAAACATCACACAATACCTCATATTTGAAGGGCTTGATGTCGTATGAGAGTCGACAATGTTGGCTGACGCAGAGATCACTTCCTTGGCGGATCCATCCAATGGTGTAGGGTTGTGGGTGAGACATTGTGGGTAGGGCCTTCTGCTTGACAACCTCTATAGAGATGAGGTTCTTATGGCTACCACTATCAACGATGAATTGCAATGGGGTTCCTTTTACCCACATTTTCAAATAGAAGAGGTGCTCTCCTTCTTCTGGCTCGTCTGGTTCACCAGGCTAGAGCTTGGTGGTAATAACGGTGGCACTGGGTTCTGCATCAATGATCCATCTTTCCCTTTTTGGTTCTGGCTCAAAGTCTGAATCCACATCTGATTCAAAGAGGCTTTCACTTCGGCCACCAACGACTACTTTGGGAGACAATCAACAGTGTTATGCCAAGGGCTCTTATGGAAGTCGCACCACTTCCCGGTATCTTTCTTTGTCTTTCTAATGTCCTTCTTTGCTTACGTCTTGGAATGGTTGTCTTGATACTGTCCATCTTTGGTATGTCATTTTTTCTATGGGTTGGGGCCGCCCTTTCCTGGATTTTGTTGTGAGGGGTTCCCAGGCCCAAATTGTCGTGTCTTTTGTTTGAGCTTCTTCTTGATTTTGATGGCATATCGATAGGCCACGCCCAAGGATGAGATGTCTAGAAATTCCATTTCGGTTTGGATGTATCTATGCAGAGAACTGTGATATTTGAGCACTAGATGTCGCTCTGAATTATTGATACCCAACTTGGTGTGCAAGGTATGGAATATATTTGTGAAATCTTGCACTGCTTGGTCTCTTTCTCGCCGCAGTGTGGTCTATTTGGTATATAAGTCATCATAACTTCTGACAGGGTAGTATTGTTCCTTAATAGCATCCCTGAAGGAATCCTAGGTGGCTATGACTATAAAAAATGAGGGTTCCTCTATTTTCTTTTTCCCACAGAATGTTTCCCACCAATCTTTGACATGGGGGACAACTTTGAGAAGCGCAAAAGTAATATTTTCTCTATTTAAGAAGTTATGGATAGAAAAATAACCTTCTAGCAGATTCAACCACTTGTCTACAACATCTGTGTCTATCTGACCTTCAAATATAGGAATATTGAAATTTATTTGTAGCTTGAAGGGGGAGGTGCCTCCGCACGAAGAAGATGCCTTGCCTGTTGGTAGCTACCGAAGGATTTGCACGAAACTATCCATCATCTCATTTCTTTGTTGCGTGAGGGATTCCTCAATCAACAGTTCGAAAGGATCTCCTATCCCATCATCTTTCTTTTCTCCTTCCATGAGAGGTTGCTTGGGCATGCGACAGATTTTGTCCTCAAGAGAAACAAGCTCAAGACCCAACTCTTTGTACTCTGACTTCATTGGGGACAGACATTAAGATGACAAGGAGCAGACCACTTTGATACCAATAATCCATATTTTATGAGAAGAACGAAGTGAATACATATTATTAACAGATTTGTAAAACAAAATAACTGAGATACAGTAAAATTGATTTTGTATTCATTAATAAAATAAGCTTGAATTGTAAAATGCAGCGGAAACAAGCTTGATGGAATGGTGGTGGCTTATCTCTGAGAAGAGATTTGAAAGTTGCGCTCATTCAAAAGAAGATGATTACAATGAGGCTCTCCAGGTATTTTACAATAAACAGGAATGCCAAAAACCCTAGACATCCAAAAACCTAACCCTAGGAGATGAAGCGCCAAAAGTTATGTGGGCCCTTGTTTGGGTAAGTTAGCACATTAACTTCTCGGGGTCGTAACTTTTGCATACGATCTTCGTTTTAGGCATGTCATAGCCCGTAGGAAAGGTATCATCGAGGAGATTCATTTTGTGGCCTCAATCATGTCGTGGGCATTTATTGAGAAGCTCGATCCCAAAAAAACTTCATTTATCCACGAAAGTGAAAACTACTAAAAATAGTAAATTGCCAAAAAACTATTTTGAGCCAGTTGGATAAGGTGGGTGGCCATCAATATCCATCTATATCAATCCTCCCTCCTTAGGAATAAATGGTATTCATTTCATTAAGTCCCCCCATCAGATGAGAAAATGTTTGCTAAATTTGGCCTGGGTGAGCCACTTGCCTTGGTGCAAGAGCTTCCCTGCTTTGACGACTTGATAAAGATGGATCCTTTGTTGTCGAGTTCCCTTGATCTGTGTGTCCAAAATCTGATCATTGGATTCCTGTTGGATGCAGTTGGGGATGAGATTTGTTTGTGTAAGTTTTTCTTCTACGTCTGAGGTGTCCAATAATGGTGGGAAATAAGGGCAAAGGAGATCCACATTGAACACTGGGTGCAGGCCAAGGAAAGGAGGAATGTTGAGATCAAAAGAATTATCCCCCATGGCCTTGGTGATGTTGTACAGCCCATAACAGAGTGGGCGAAGCTTCTAATGGGGTTGTGTAAGGCGTTCTTTCTGTAAGTGCAACCAAACTTTGTCTCCCACCTGAAAATTATGTGGCACTCGATGTTGATCATGGAGTTGTTTGTACTTGTCATTGGACTTCTATAGGATATCCTAAACCTGTTGGTGGATGTGCTGGATTCTCTAAATGAACCGGGTTTCTTTGTCAGCTTTAGTTGGAATAGGAGATGAGTCAGTCGAGGTGATCGCAAGGGGAAGTGCAACATCTATGGGACCCAATGGTTGGAATCCCAACCCCACCTGAAAGGGGTTGTGGACGGTTGAGCTATGCAGGGATCAGTTGGAGCTATGTTTTGTTGGACAACTGAGAGGGGGGGGTGAATCAGTTGTTACCGTGCTTAAACAATTTATGCTTCTTTTAAACTCTTTGTTGAGACACTAAATGATAATCACAATAATGCAGGGAAATAAACCATGGCAAATTCAACATCAGTCACACATATGAGAAACACAGAGACAGATATTTCTTGAGGAAACCCATACAGGGTAAAAACCTCTTTTTCTTTATATGATA
>ML785605.1:21506-61927 GCA_009831015.1 Picea engelmannii | reverse complement strand
TTCTGTTCAAGTGCTATTTCTGTTGCTATTTCGTATATCATTTCTGTGTATTGTGAAGATTATGCTGGATATTTCACTGTTATTCTGTTATTTCTAGCATTTCGTTTCGGTTCTGCATATTTTATATATCTGGTATCTTGCAACTTATCTGGATTTTATGAGTAGAATGAAATGAATACATATTATTAATAGATTCTTAACACAAAATAACAGAGATACAATAAAACTAGTTTTCTATTCATCAATAAAATAAGCTGAAACTGTAAAATGCAGTGGAAACAAGCTTGTTGGAATGGTAGTGGCTTATCTCTGAGAAGAGATGTGACGGTTGCGCTCATTCGCAAGAAGATGATTACAATGAGGCTCTCCAAGCCTTTTACAATAAACAAGAATTCTGAAAACCCTATACATCCAAATACCTAGCCCTAGGAGATGAAGCGCCAAAACTCATGTGGGGCCCGTTTGGGTAAGTTAGTACATTAACTTCCCGGGGTCGTAACTTTTGCATACGATCTCCGTTTTAGGCGTCTGATAGCATGTTGGAAAGGTATCATCAAGAAGATTAATTTTTGGGCCTCAATAATTGTATAGGACATCATTGAGAATCTCTATCCAAAAAAACCTTCATTTAGGCCCTCAAAATGGCCCCGGAAGTGAAAACTACTCAAAATAATAAATTGCCAAAATTGCGAGAAAACTGTTTTGAGACAGTTGGAAAAGGTGGGTGGCCATCGATATCCATCTAGATCAATCCTCCCTCCTTAGGAATAAATGGTCTCTATTGCGATGAGTTCCCCTATCATACGAGGAAATGTCTGGTAAATTTGGCCCTGGGTGAGCCACTTGCCTTGGTGCAGGAGCTGCCCTGCTTTGACGACTCGGTAAAGATGGATCCTTTGCTATCGAGTTCCATTGATCTGTGTGTCCACAATATGATCATTGCATTCTTGTTTTATGTAGTCGGGGTTGAGCTCTGTTGGTGTCAGTTTTTCTTGTACATCTGAGGTGTCCAATAATGGTGGAAAATAAGGGCGAAGGAGATCCACATTGAACACTGGGTGCAGGCCAAGGAAATGAGGAATCTTGAGCTCAAAATAATTATCCCCCACGACCTTGGTGATGGTGTATGGCCCATAACGGAGTGGGTGAAGATTTCGATGTGGTCGTGTAAGGCTTTCTTTCTGCAAGTGCAACCAAACTTTGTCTCCCACCTAAAACTTATCTGGTACTCGATGTTGATCATGGCATTGTTTGTACTTGTCATTGGACTTATGTAGGATATCTAAACATGTTGGCGGATGTCCTGGATCTGGTCAATGAACCTGGTGGATTTATCAGCTTTAGTTGGAATAGGAGATTTGTCAGTCAAGGTGACTGCAAGGGGAAGTGCAACATCTATGGGACCCAATGGTTGGAATCCCAACCCCACCTGAAAGGGGTTGTGGTCAGTTGAGCTATGTAGGGCTCGGTTGTAGATATGCTGGACATAGGGAAGAATATCATCCCATGTGGGAGGGTTCTTTGCATTATACATGCGAAGGATATGCACAACCATTCGATTTATGACCTCGGTTTGGCCATTTGTCTGGGCTTGGAAGGTCATGAATTTGGTTAGCTTGGTGTCCAACAGTGACCAGAGGCTCGACCAAAATGTGTTGAGAAATCGACTGTCCCTATCTGAGACAATGATTTGTGGGAGTCCAAAATGTACCCAAACCCATTCAAAAAATATCTTGGCAGTGGCCTCTGCTGTGATGCTCTTCTTACAGGCATCCATAATTGCGATCTTAGAAAAGCGGTCAACAACCATAAAAACATATCCCCGCTTGGTGGATGGAAGGCCCGACATGTAGTTGATTGATATGGATTCCCATGGCCTGTCAGGAGTAGGAAGAGGGGTGTACATGCCTTGTTTCTTAGTGGTTGGTTTGGCAATAGCATAGGCAGTGCAAGATCTGATATACTTGGTGATCTCCTATCAGAGTTTCAACCAATAGAAATGTTTATGTACAATCGTCACTGTCTTTTCGATGCTGAAGTGTCCTCCACATGACTGTTGTGGGCTTCCCAGATCAGCTTCGCTTGCTCGCTTGATGGAACAAAGATATGGCATAGACGACACAACAACCCATCCTGAAGATAGAAATTAGCAACAACTATGTTTGCACCCAACATTTGGTAGGTGGTGGAAAAGTCATGGTCTGTCTCCTAGTATTGTGGCCATCCAAAGGTCTCATGGCCGCAAGAGTCTACCACTGTGCTGAGTGTCGCGACTGGTGGTCTATTGAGGAAAGTGACGACGTAATTGGTGCTTCATGTTTTATACTTTATGTTGAGGTGGAATTGTTGCAAGTATGTGGACCACTTTTGATGGTGGTCATTCTACAATTTTGCTTGTGTCTGCATAAACTGCAGTGGATTATGATCAGTGTGGATGACTGTCTCCTTCCCAAGAATATAATGTCTCCACTGGTGTCAGACTTTCACAATGGAGTACATTTCTTTTTCGTAAGTAGGGTACTTACGGATAGAATCAGATAGTGTCTCACTATGATAGGCCACGGGGTGGCCGTGCTGAGGGAGAATGGTGCCCACAACACAGTCTGAAGCATCTGTCTCGATCTCAAAGGGATGTTGCAGGTCTGGTAGTAAAAGTACCGGGGATGAGCACAAGCGCTACTTCAAATCATCGAATGCTTTTTGTTGGGACCAGCCCCATGAAATTTTTTCCTTACCACCACCCTTGGTGATTTAGTTGAGGGCCCATGCAATATGGGAGAATCCCAACACAAAACTGCAGTAGAAATTGGCAAGGCCCAAGAATATCCAAAGCTGAGTGAGTGTGGTAGGGGTTGGCCTGTCACAGATGACTTGGATCTTGGCTAGATCCACATCTACACCATGCTGATCAACGATGTAGCCCAGGTAATGGACCCTGTCCATGCTGAAGGAGCAATTTTCCAAGTTGGAGTATAGCTTGTGTTGCCGCAGGGTGTGAAGAACCTACTGAATATGTTGCAAGTGTTGAGCCCAAGTCTTTTTGTAAATGAGAATGTCATCCAGATACACCACTACAAAATTATTGGTGAATGGTCGGAGGATATCGTCCATCATTCTCATGAAAGTGGTCGAAGCATTTGTCAAACCAAAGGGCATGACCAACCATTCAAAAAGGCCTTCCTTTGACTTGGAGGTGGTCTTCTATACATCTATTTGTTCTATCGAGACCTGATGGTAGCCAGAATTCAGATCAATCTTACTGAAGTATTTAACCCCTGTGAGTTGATCAAGGAGGTTATCGATTTGAAGAATCGGGTATCGGTTTCTGACGGTGATTTTATTCAGAGCCCGGTAACCAATGCAGAGTCGCCAGGTTCCATCTTTCTTCTATACCAACATGATTGGGCCCCCGCAAGGTGATGAGATGGGACAGATGTGCCCTTTGTGGAGCAGTTCTTGGATTTGTCACTTGATCTCCACATTCTCTAACAGAGAGTGATGATATACTATACCATTGTATAGTGGTGCACCGGGGGTAAGATCATTGGGGTGCTTGACCTGACAGTGTAGAGGTACCCCAGTAGGTGAGGAGAAGATATATGAGTATTCTTCCACGACCTTATCTTCTTGCTTCTTCTGTGTGGAGAGGTCAACCGCAGAGACCCTGGATGTGGCTGTGATCTTTCTCTTATTCTGAGAGCTAATCGCGAAGAAGACAAAGTTCCCCATCTGAGAGATGACCTTCCTGCATTTCTTAGCAGAGATCAAGGAAATAACACTACGTGGTACTGCTTCAGGTATCCTGTACAATTTCCTGTTCAAAGTAATAATAATACTACAAGGCCTAGATTCATATACAACATGATGTTTCCATAAATAAGGTTGGCCCAAAAGAACATCACAAACTTCGAGAGGAGAAACATCACACAATACCTCATCTTTAAAGGGCTTGATGCCGTATGACAATCGACATCGTTGGCTGACGCGGAGATCTCTTCCTTGGTAGAGCCATCCAATGGTGTAGGGTTGTGGGTGAAGCATTATGTGCAGGGCCAACTGCTTGATGACCTCTTCAGAGATAAGGTTCTTCTAGCTACCACTATCAACGATGAAGTGTAGTGGGGTGCCTTTTACCCACATTTTTGAATGGAAGAGGTGCTTTCCTTCTTCTAGCTCGTCTGGTTCACCATACTGGAGCTTGGTGGTAGCAACGGTGGCACTAGGTTACATGTCAATGATTTGTCTTCCCCTTTCTGGTTCTAGCTCAGAGACTAAATCCGCATTTGATTTAGAGGCTTTCACTTCGTCCACCAATGACTTCTTTGAGTGACAATCAACAGTGTTATTCCAAGGGCTCTTATGCAAGTCGCACCACTTCCCGGTATATTTCTTTGTCTTTCCAGTGTCCTTGTTTTCTTGCTGCTTGGACTGGTTGTCCTGATACTTTCCATATTTTCTCTAACCTTTATTCTATGGGTTGGGGCTACCCTTTTCTGGATTTTTTTTTGTGGGGTTCCCAGGCCCAAATTGCCACGTCTTTTGTTTGAGCTTCTACTCGATTTTGACGGCATATCAGTAGGCCACACCCAAGGATGAGATGTCTATAGATTCCATTTCAGTATGGATGTATCTATGCAGATCACCGTGATACTTGAGTACCAGATGTCACTCTGAATATTTGATACCCAGCTTGGTGCTCAAGGTATGGAAGATATTTGTGAAATCTGGCACTGCTTGGTCTCTTTCTTCCCCGAGTGTGGTCCATTTGGTATATAAGTCATCATAACTTCTGACAGGGTAGTATTGTTCCTGAATAGCATACTTGAAGGAATCCCAGGTGGCTGTGACTACAAATAATGAGGGTTCCTCTGTTTCCTTTTTCTCACAGAATGTTTCCCACCAATCTTTGACATGGGGGATGGCTTTGAGGAGTGCAAAAGTAATCTTTTCTTTATTTGAGAAGTTATGGACAAAAAAATACCCTTCTAGCAGATTCAACCACTTGTCTACAACATCTGTGTCTATATGATCTTCAAATATAGGAATATCGAAGTTTATTTGTACCTTGGAGGGGGTGGCACCTCCGCTCAAAGAAGATGCCTCGCTTGTTGGTAGTCGCTGAAGGATTTGGGCGAAACTATCCATCATCTCGTTCCTATGTTGCATGAGGGCTTCCTCAATCAACAGTTTGAAAGGATATCCTGTCCCATCATCTTTATTTTCTCCTGCCATGAAAGGTCACTTTGGCGTGTGAGATCTTTTTTCCTCAAAAGAAACAATCTCAAGACCCAACTCTTTGTACTCAGACCTCATTGGGGACATGCATTAAGACGACAAGGAAAAGACTGCTCTGATACAACTGATCCAGATTTTATGAGAAGAACGAAATGAATACAGATTATTAACAGATTCTTAACACAAAATAACAGAGATACAGTAAAACTGGTTTTCTATTCATTAATAAAATAAGCTGAAACTGTAAAATGGAGCAGAAACAAGCTTCGTGGAATGGTGGGGGCTTATCTCTGAGAAGAGATGTGACGATTGTTCTCATTCGCAAGAAGATGATTACAATGAGGCTCTCTAGGAATTTTACAATAAACAAGAATTCCAAAAACCCTAGACATCCAAAAACCTAACCCTAGAAGATGAAGCGCCAAAAGTCATGTCGGCCCCGTTTGGGTAAGTTAGTACACTAACTTCCCGGGGTCATAACTTTTGCATATGATCTTCGTTTTAGGTGTGTGATAGCCCATTGGAAAGGTATCATCGAGGAGATTCATTTTGGGGCCTCAATTAATCCATATTATATCACTGAGAAGATCTATCCAAAAAAACCTTCATTTAAGCCCTCAAAATGGCCCCAGAAGTGAAAACTGCTAAAACTAGTAAATTGCCAAAATTGCCAAAAAAATGTGTTGAGCCAGTTGGAAAAGGTGGGTGGCCATAAATATCCATCTGAATCAGATATGTATTCCACAGGGTGAAATATTCAACATCATAAGGGAAGCTCATTCTTCTCTTATTGTTGGCCACTTTGGTGTAGGCAAGACAATGGCTAATTTGCAAAGGTATTATTATTGGCCTAAAATGAATGAAAGTGTTTCAAGATATGTAAGAGGATGTTATTTATGTTCCACAAGTAAGACTAGAAATATAAATTTGGGTTTGTATACTCCACTTACAGTTCCTTCTCGTCCTTGGGAAAGCATTTCCATGGAATTTGCAGGAGCTCTACCTATGTCTAAAAAGAATCATGATTATCTTTATGTTGTGGTTGACCATTTTAGCAAAATGTGTATTTGGATGCCTTGTAAGAAGAAGGTTATAGTTGAACAAATGACACAAATGTTCTTTCAACATGTTTGGGTACATTTTGGGTTGCCCAAATCCATTATTTTTTTATCGAGATTCTCGATTTATTGGGAACTTTTGGTCAATCTTATGGGAACTCATGGACACCAAGATGAAAAAGAGCATAGATTTTCATCCACAAACCAATGGTCAAACATAAGTGGTGAATAGAATAGTAGTGCATATTCTTTGTGGTTATTACAACAAGCATCATAATATTTGGGATGAGCAGCTACACTACATTCAACATGCTTACAGTCAAGCTAAGCACTCTTCGACTCAAACATCTCCATTTGAGGCATGTTTTGGTTATTTTCCAAAATCTCCTTTAGATTTTTTCTTTAGGAAAGATATTTCTATTGATGGTCAATATGACATTGATAGAGAAAAGAAGTTCATTGAACAAATTCAGTTGGTGCATCAAATGGTACAAGAACAGTTGGAAAAGAGCTAAGCCAAGTACAAGATAAGACATGACAAGCATCGTGTTGATCACAGTTTCCAAGTTGGAGATGAAGTTTGGATTTACATTAGCAAAGAGAGGCTTAAAGGAGAAGGTAAAAAACTGAAACCAATTAGATATGGACCTTTCAAGATTATTGAAAAGATTGGTAACAATGCCTTCTGTTTGGATTTTCCTCCTTATATGCAAATGTATGCAGTTGTTAATGTTGAGAATTTGAGATTGTATGAGCCTCCTTTGATTGATGATCAAGGAGATCATGTTCATATTCCTTCTATAGATGATTTATCGCCAGAATATCTTTCAAAACTACATGAAGATACAATCCTTGACATGAGGATGAGAACTTCAAAATGAGGGAATGTGGAATACCTTCGAGTTGGTCTTAAAGTCACAAATCCAAGCAAGGAAAAATGGATTGAGGTTGGAAAGGTGAGTGAATTGTACCGACCTCATATTCAGACAGACTGAAAGTAGTATTTTGAAGATCCAAAAGCTTCCCAATGGGGAGGAGTGATCTAGAGGATCAAAATATGCTCAAAATCAAAGTTCTCAAAATTGCTTCAAAACAGACTCGTGCATATGTATCATCCTCACGATCCCAACACAACTTGAATGGGTTCAAATGAACATCATCTGCAAGAGATATCGTGTTCTATCCACTTTTCCAAACAGGTAAAATTTTGTTGACTGTACAATCCGTACAGTGATTACGTGGCAGGGCCATACTACTGATGTGGTAGGGTTGTACTGGTGACATGGTAGGTGTGTTGGCATGGTACGTGGACCAGTCAGGTTATGACATGTGGCGTGTAGGTGGACCAATGGTATGGTGCCACATGGCCGAGACATGGGCTCCCACATGGCACCCCACCGTCGTGTAAAAGGTTTTTTTCGCCTCCACAATTTTTGAACCCACAACCTTCGGGCGTGGGAATGACTTAGCATAGGTCGGGTTACCATCTTTGCTGCCACATGTTCCTTACACCATATGTTTCAAAATTTCTTTTAAATTTGAACTATGTTTCATCCTGGTGTGAAAAGGGCCAGGGCTAAGCTCCAGCCCTTGGTATTGACCTTATAGCATTGTAATCGAGGGAATGGGGACCATAGGTGTCGACCCACGAACACTTTGCACCACACATGACCACCAAATGTGTGGGAGTTCCAACGGTCAGCTAGGACGTGGCCATATGGCACCCATGTGACCAAAACCTCCATCTGTTTAGGCTCTTATCCCTCTAACTCTTCGACATAATGCCTAAATTTGCAGGATGCATGTGGATTTTGGGTTTAGGCATAGGAAATGCCCAGAAGCTAGGTTCAGTTCACACAGGTGTGTTTTGTAGGAGCAGAGACAACAAATAATTGGGAAAACTTCCAGGAAGGGATTCCAACTTAGTTTTTGGCCAAACCAGGTGCAGGAAGAGCCCATATAGGGGTTTTTGTACGTTTTCGAGCCATTGAAGCCATCAATTTTTCATTCTGAGTATTGTAAATCACTGATTTTGACACTTTCATGAGAATTAATGAAAATGATCCATTGGAAGTTGGACCAGGAGATGTATCCCAAGAGAAGGGTCAAATCCTTTATCATTTTGTTTTGTTAATGTGTTTATTTTTATGGTTGTTTATGATTGTTTATGTTGCTCATGATTAAGTAAAAAATAATTAGTTTTTATGTGCTAGTAACTTGATCCTATTATCCAAGAACATATAAATTTCACTTGCAATTTTAAGGAGACTCAAGCCTTTTCATTTTCATATCACCTTTCCAATGAGCTATCATGCACCCCAAATAGAGATCGTATGCCAAAGTTACGCCCATGGGAAGTTGATACACCAAACTACCCAAAACGGGGTCCACAAAACTGTTGGCTTTTCATCTTATAGGGTTACGGTTTTTTATTTTATTTATGTTAAAAAGGCCTTTAGAGCCTCATTGTAATCATCTTCTTGAGAATGTGAGAGATCGTCACATCTTTTCTCAGAGATAAGCTTCCACCATTCTAGCTAGTCTTTCACTCTGTATTTCTACAGTTTTGTACATTTCTCTCATTAATAGAAATTGTGTATTACTGTATATCTAGGCCTCTTGTCATATATCCGATATATATTTGTTATGGTATTGTCTCTCTTTCAATATCTCTGTATATTTCAGTGTTATATCTCCACTTTCATTTCATGCCGAAAATAATCTAGATCACCCTCTTGCTGGGAGAATCCTCTGGACACAAATCTCTATGAATGGTCCTAGGGAGGTTGTTCCTACTTACTGGATCGTGAGGGATGAATCCCTATGAACTCTAGCTCCTTTTGAGATGGTACTTGGTGGGATCGACTGCCTCACCACTGTGGAGCCATCTGCTCCTCATGATATGGCTTGTCAATCCTATATGGATTTGCATTCTGCAAAGTGTCATGGAACCATACTGGTCTCTTCCTAGTTACTGCAATGATTCTGGGTAAGCCCTTCTGGCTATACTATCTCTTCCTAATTATCTGAAGAGTGATCAGCTCCACTAGAGGTATTTTTTCAGTCATCTTTGGAGCCTTCTACTCCTCATGATATGTCTCCATATAAGATGTTTTGTATCTAGAAAAAGTAGCTTCTTCTTCTTCTTCAGTACATGGATGTGTATGGTCGTGTATACAATATTCTTATCTGGACAATCTTCTCCATGTCTCAAACTAGATACCATCTAATATGTTTCCACCTGCAACTGTCACTATAGTTTCCTTGAAGGTTATCACCTGTGACCTACCCAGAACAAGAACAACAAGGGAGGAACAATAGACAAGAATAATATTATTTCTAATGATAAAAACAATAGTGAGAAAAATCATCACAATATCTCCTTCAAAGCTATCACTTGTGACCTTCCTGGAGCAAGAGAAAAAAATAATAAATACAATAATAAGCAATGAGAGCAACACTCTTCTAGTGTTGTGATCAATCATTCCTCCATGGTAACCTAGAAACAAAACAAGAAGTTTCTCCTAGATGAGATGTTAGTTATATCTAGTAAATAATTGCACTTAATAATTTGTCTTTAATAATGTCTACGATCATTCATGACAGTTAATAATTTGTCTTTAATTCAAGGTCTGCATAAAAAAAAATGAACAAGGCTTTCTTCCAACACTTTACAAATAATAATTTCATCAAATAATTTTTAGTGAGAAATTTCATTGAACATGTAGCAAACATCCTTGGAATAAATATCGTCACTATCTATCCTGGAAATAATAGCCTATGGTTTCCTACCAATGGTCCAACTGTAGAGTTGTTCATAGAAACATTCTGACCTATACCCTACGAAAGGAAAAAAAAATTGGTTTGCAAAATCCAAAGATCTAATGTTACATCCATCTGTTCTACTTCAAGATCAAGTGTTGTACTAAGAGATAATAGAAACCCAATGGAAGTTAATTTTTCAATTGGAGATAAAATCTCACCAAATTCTACTCCCTCCACTTGGGAATATCCTTTTTCTACTAGGTGAGCCTTGTACTTCTCCACT
Source organism: Picea engelmannii (assembly GCA_009831015.1). NCBI lineage: Eukaryota > Viridiplantae > Streptophyta > Pinopsida > Pinales > Pinaceae > Picea > Picea engelmannii. Next base: position 51,586 of record ML785605.1, on the reverse strand, counting down.
TTATCTTTTGTGTCGATCTTCTTCTTGAAAACCCATATGCTATCAATATTTTTTCTTACATCAATAAACTTGACTAAGTCCGATGCCTCATTTTTCTCTAAGACCTACATTTCTTCAACTGTGGCTTTTTTCTAGAGTTTACCCTCCTTAGAATTAATTGTCTCTCTAATTCAAATAAAAAAAGGTAGAAATAAAATCTAGTGGACTATACCTTTCTAGTTTCCCTCTTACTCGAAAATATTGCCTCAAGACCAAGGTTTGCATCCCTCCTTTTCATCTAACTCATAGTAACTCATCTTCATCGCTTGAGTCAAATTCTCCACTCTCCAAATCAAACTCTATTTTCTCTATTTCTTCTTCTCTTGGTTCATATTCATGCTCAAGAGTACTTTTAACTTCTTTGAAGGTCACATCATAACTATAAATAGTCTTCCCTAGTACTAAATTCCAAATTTTGTAGCCTTTTACTTCATATTTATAACCAATGAAGATACATTTCACTACTTTATTGTCCAAATCACTCATTTTCTCCTTTGAAACATACACATAAGCATCACAAAAAAAAACTATAATATGTACAAGAGAGGGTTTCTTACCAATACATGCCTCATACGGAGTCTTATCAACCAAAGCTAATGTACGTGATTAGTTCATCAATTAACATGCAATATATACTGCCTCTGCCAAGAATTTCTCACTACAAGGAAAACACCTTGTAGTGAAGGTTTTTACAGAATCTCCCTAAGAAAATCATCCCTTATCTGTTTATAGTGGAGGTTTTTAGTAGAGGTGGATGAACAGAGGTTCTTGGCATTATTAGTCACTTAAAAGTTGTCTTCAATTCATGGTCTGCATCAAATAAAAATTAACAACACTTTCTTCCAACACTTTACAAACAAAAATTTTATCAAATAATTTTTAGTGAGAAATTTCATCTAACACTTGGTAAGAATACTTAGAATAAAAACATCGCCAGTCTCTATATTTGAAATAATATCCCACTTCCAATGGTTCAACCATAGAGTTATTCATACCAATACTGTGACCTATACCCTATGAAAGGAAAAAAACATTGGTTTGCAAAATACCTAGATCCAATGTTACATCAATTTGTTCTACTTCAAGATTAAGTGTTGTAGTAAGAGACAATAGAAACCCAATGGAAGTCAATTTTACAATAGGAGAGAAAATATCACCAAAGTCTATTCCCTCCACTTGGGAATATCCTTTTTCTACCAGGTGAGCCTTGTACTTATCCACTGTGCCTTTTGCATTGATCTTCTTCCTGAACACCCATATGTTATCAATATGTTTTCTTCCATCAAGCAACTTGACTAATTCCCAGGCCTCATTTTGTTCCAAGTCCTGCATTTCTTCAACTATGGCTTTCTTCCAAAATTTACCCTCCTTATAATCAATTATCTCTCTAATTCGAAATAAAAAAAAAGGTATAAATAAAATCTAACTCATAGTAACTCATCTTCTTCCCTCGAGTCAAATTCTCCACTCTCCAAATCAAACTCTATTTTCTCTAGTTCTTCTTCTCTTGGTTAATATTCATGATCAATAGTACTTTTAACTTCTTTGAAATTCACATCACAACTATAAATAGTATTCCTTATTACTAAATTCCAAATTTTGTAGCCTTTTACTCCATTTTTATAACCAATGAAGATACATTTCACTACTTTCTTGTCCAAATTACTCATTTTCTCCTTTGAAAATGCACATAAGCATCACAACAAAAAACTATAAGATGTACAAGAGAGGGTTTCTAAAAAATCCATGGCTCATAAGGAGTCTTACCAACCAATGCTAATGTAGGTGATTATTTGATCAAATACATGCAATATATATCACATCTGCCAATAATTTCTCACTACAAGGAAAACAACTTGTAGAGGAGGTTTTTATAGAACCTCCCCGAAAAAATCATCCCTTATTTGTTTATAGTGGAGGTTTTTAGTAGAGGAGGATGATAAGAGGTTTTTACCGAGGATTCTACACCAGTGCACCTCCATAGTAAGAATGCATCAGTTCCCTCAAAAACATAATGAATCGATGCTTACAAAATAAATCCCATCGATAACTGTTATTAATATAAAATGCTAAAATTCCCTAGGGTGTAGAATAGTCAGTGATGGAGTGTACTGTTAAGGGACTCCATTATGTGAAGTCATTGGTTTGAAACCATCGATTAGCCTTGTATGCCGTGTGAGGGGCCTCATTGGCATGCCTGGGGTTATAGTTGATGCGTATTATTTTGAGAAGGACATGAAGGAAGAAATATAACCGAGATATAACAATGAAATACACAAAAGTATGGAAGAGAACACAAAAATATAGTGAAACCCAACTTCTATTACAGAATAAGATAGAAAACACTGTAGAACACAAACTGGAAAAATGGGGTAGCTTATCCTTAAAAAGAAAGAGATGTTGGCTACGCTTCATTCACAAGAAGCTTTACATCACACTCCATTGCATGCTTAAAGGGCCTCCTTCACTTCAATTATATATGAGAGAGTGAGAGGAGAACAATTCCCATGATGCATGTGGGATAAATCCTACTAATTTTATAAAATTCGATAGGCATGTAAAATAGTAGGAATTCCTGAGTGGTCACCCATCCCAGTACTAGTCTATCCTGAGAGCGCTTAGTTGCATATTTCTATTGGGATCCGATGCATTAATGCTATGATGTAGGCATGTACATAAGACCACTAGGAAATCATTAAACGATGCATGTAATTAACAAATGACTATGACATTCCATTCCATTCCCCATCAAAAGGGAGAATATCATGGTTTATCAAAACCACAGGCTCAAAATAGTGATTCAATGGAAGAGGTGGATGGCCACTGAGATCCATCTAGATCATTCCTCCCCCCTTAGGAGGAAATGGTCCCCATTGCATCAAGTTCCCTTGCGAGATGGGGAGAATTCTGCTAAAATCTTGGTGAACTACTTGCCTTGTTGAAGAAGTTATCTTGCTTAGCTTGTTGAAGGATGTCATGAACCTATTGTTGGAGGGGTTAGATCTGTTCAACCAATCTAGTTGCATGATCTACCTGAGTGTGGGAGGAATTTATCGGTGAAGATGCAATAGGAAGAGTATGAATGGTTATGTTATAACCTTTCTTGACTAGGCAGTGTGGAGGCACCCCCGTAGGTTAAACAAGAACATCTTAGCACTTGTCTACAATCTTTTCGATCTTCTTATGTTGGATAGAAAGGTATTGGGTTGAGGCTGCAATGGTTGCAATGTCCTTCTGTTCACCTTCTTCTCTAATTGTGAAGAGGGTAAACTTTTCAGTATGAGAGATTAGTTTGTGGCATTGTTTTGGAGGGACAATAGTCGAAACTACCTCTAGTATCTGGTGTAGTTGACCCCCTAGAGTAACAATGATGCTACGGCGTCGAGACTTATAAATAGCATGGTGCCTCCACATATATGGCTGGCCTAATAGAACATCACATACTTCTAGTCAGGAAACATCACACAATACCTCATCCTTGAAGGGCTTGATGTCATAGAATAGGTGACATTGTTGACTGACACAAAGATCTTGACCCTGGTGAAGCCACCCGATGTTTTATGGGTGTGGGTGTGGTTTTGTTTTCAAATCCAACTGCTTGAAAACCTCCGCTGAGATGATGTTCTTTTAGTTGTCGCTATCAAAAATAAAATGCAGTGGGGTACCCTTCACCCAGATATGTGAATGGAAGAGTCACCCCCCCTCCTCAAGATCCTCTTCATCAATGATCTATCTCCTTTTATTATTTTCTGAATCAGGGTCCAAGTCAGGGTTCGACTCTTTGTCTTTGAGCTCGGACACCAATGATTGTATTGAGCGACATTCATCAGTGTTGTGCCAAGGGCTGTTGTGGAACTCACACCACTTTCCAGTGTCTTTCTTAGACTTCACGTTACCCTTATTTGTCTACATCTGAGACTGGCTCTCTTGAGTTAGGACTTCCTTGCTATGTCTATGCTTCTCCCACTTATTCCGTTGCTTCAATTTCTTCTCAATTTCGACTACATATCGATAAGCAACTCCCAGTGAGGATATGTCCAAGAAATCCATCTCTGATTGGATGTACCTATGCATACCATAGTGGTACTTCGAAACCAGGTGTCACTCAGAGTCTTTGATACCCAGCTTTGAGCACAAGGTATGAAAGATGTTGGTGTACTCTGACATAGTCTAGTCTCTTTTCTGATGCAGAGTTTTCCATCTCATGTATTGGTCATCATAGTTTTTGACAGGGTAGAAATCCTCCTTTAGGGAATCTACAAAGGTCGCCCAAGTGGGTTCTCTCCCAAATAGTGTATATTCATCCACAGTGTACCTCTCCTAGTAACCTTCCCATGAAGCTCTGACATGGGGAAGGGATTTAAGGAGCGTGAAGGTGATATTTTCACTGTCAGAAAATATTTGGATAGAGTAATAACCTTCTAGCAGATTAAACCATTTTTCTAGAGAATCTGCATCTATTTGGACTTCAAATGAGGGGATATCAAAATTGACTTGTACCTTGAAGGGTGTCTCACTTATAAAATGTTTTCTAGTTGAAGATGCCTCGGTTTTCTCCATCGGTAGTCTTCGAAGGATCTCAACAAAGTGTCCATCATCTCGTTCCTTTGTCGCATGAGGGATTCCTCGAGTAACATCTTGAAATGACCTCCTTCTCTATCATCTCTCTTTTATTCTACCATGGGAGGTCGCTTGGACTAGCGAGAGTGGTTGTCCTCAAGCGGAACTAACTTGAGACCCAAATCTCTCTATCGTGACCTCATCAGAGACCTACTCTGAGAAATGACAAGGAGCAGACTGCTCTGATACCATTGATTCGGATTATTTTGAGAACGACATGAAGGAAGAAATATAACCGAGATATAACAATGAAATACACAAAAATATGGAAGAGAACATAGAAATACAGTGAAACCCAACTTCTATTACTCAATAAGATAGAAAAACACTGTAGAACACAAACTAGAAAAATGGGGTAGCTTATCTCTAAAAAGAAAGAGATGTTGGCTATGCTTTATTCACAAGAAGATTTACGTCACACTCCATTGCATGCTTAAAGGGCCTCCTTCACCTCAATTATATATGAGAGAGTGAGAGGAGAACAATTCCCATGATGCATGTCGGACAAATCAGACTGAGCTTATAAAATGACATAGGCATGCAAAATAGTAGGACTTCCCGAGTGGTCACCCATCCTAGTACTACTCTATCCTAAGCGTGCTTAACTACGAATTTCTAATGGGATCTGATGCATTAACGCTATGTTGTAGGCATGTACATAAGACCACTAGGAAATCATTAAATGATGCATGTAATTAACAAATGAAGATGACATTACATTCCATTCCCCATCAAAAGGGTGAATATCATGGTTTATCAAAACCATAGGCTCAAAATGGTGATTTAGTGGAAGAGATGGATGGCCACTGAGATCCATCTAGATCAATAGTGGTAATAGTCGAATAACATGACCATGTGTTGCACGAGTAACACACGATTAGTTGCAGATTTTCCCACTCAAAAAAAAATATATATAATGCTAAAATATAATTTTTATTTTTAAAAAGTAAAATGCATACCAACGCTCTCGGATAAAAAGACTGCACGGGGGTATCTGCAATACTAGTGCACAAGAAGAGAATAAAAAAAAAGAATAATATATATATATATATATATATATATATATATATATATATATATATATAGTGGAGTTTTTTAATATTTGCCGAGAAAAACAAGTGGTGTGTTATGTGGGACAGAATGCACCGGTGCGTCCAATTATGTGGTGCACCGCAATAGGGTAAAATAAACAAAACAATTGTACAAGTGCATTACCAAATGCACCGGTGCATCTTATTGTCAGGCACACCGTGGTAGGGTAAAATAAACAAAAATTACCAAACCAATTTTCATTATTACATTTCCTTCTATGCTTCTAACCTCTCACACAAGCATCTGTGCTCACCTTCCTTCTATGATCACCTTGTTTGCAGTGCTCTACAATGTTTCTTCCTCAGTGCCATTGTAGATTCCATACATTTTCCAATTTTGGAAAAATGCCAAAAAAATCAATTTTCCTTTATGAGAAAACCATGTCTCCTGAAGTGAGAAGAGACAAGGTAAATTATTTGTTACCTCCTTATTTTAATTTTCATCGGAGTAAAATTTAAAATTGGCCCTAAATTTAGCATTTTTTTCTATTTTTTTAAAAATTCTATGCGGTGTGCTTCACATGTTCGGCTCACCCTAGACATTGTGCATCCTATGAATTCACAGGAAGCACCGCCCATGGTGCACCCCGTCAATTTACATGAAGCATTGCGAGAAGTGCGTAAAACATTACCAAACACATCATAAAACACTAAGCATTGTGCACAAGAAAGCTACAATTTTTGTTCCTTTGTCTAAGAAGAGACTTTTTTTGCATAATAAACCTACCAGTGTGTTCTAAGAACTTGAATGCACCGATGTCCCTTTCCTAACCAAACACCCCATGATTGGTGTGTTATTAAATACAACACACTACTAGATGAGACAGTGCAAAACCAATGCGTTTTATGGAATAACCACAATGATGAAACACATAGAAAAACATGTGTAAAACTTATCATACCCATGCATTTAGTGAATAACTGATGCAGGTGGATATTGGTGGCCACCCACCTATTCCAACTGGCTCCTCGTGTCCATTTTTTTGTTCAACGTGTTCTTCTGTAATTCTTTGTAATTGTGGGTTCTACACTTATGGGGTTGTCTGAATCCCCACACATGCTCTAAGTGGATGTGGTTGGCCTCTCGCCTAATCCAACTAGATTATTTTGTATGTTTTCATGTAAGCACATCTTGTTGTACTTCCAGGGTCGTTTTTTGGCCATAAACATTGTTTTTGTTTTATCACCACAGTCAAACTCTAGATGGAGTTAGATTTTGAAGGCGGATTATGGATTTCTATGAAATACCTTTCCAATGAGCTATCGTGTGCCTAAAACGGAGGTCGTATCCAAAAGTTATAACCCTGGGAAGTTGAGGTATCAAATTACACCAACTTACCCATAAGGCCCACATGACTTTTGGCGTTTCACCTTCAAGGGTTAGGTTTTTGGATATCTATGATTTTGGAAGTCATGAGTAATATCAAAAAGGCATCTGGTGCCTCCTTGTAATCCATTCTACTCAAACAAATGTGTGTAGTATCCACATATCTTCTTGGATATAGATACCACCATTCGAGAAATATTTTTCAGTTCTGTAGTTTTACAGTTTCATCCTATTTCATTATTTAATAGAAGATATTGTTCACTGGATATTTGTGTTGTTCTTCATATATCTTTGTTTATTGTATTCAATCTATTAATCAATTCATTCTACTCCTAAATCTGGATCAGTGGTATCAGAGCGGTTTGCTCTTCATTTATTTTTCTTCGTGCATGTCCCCGACAAGATCTGGGTACAAGAATTTGGGACTTGAACCAATCGAGCCATTACAATATCGGTCATGTCGAGCCTGAACACAACCTATGGGGGATGAAAATAAATATGATGGAGTAAGAGATCCTATTAAAACATTGTTGGAGGAATCCGTCGCATGACAAAAGAACGAAATGATGGACAAATTTGTGTAGATCCTTCAACGGTTTCCCATAAGAGAAGCATCTTCATCAAGCAGCCATGCAACCCTCTTCAAGGTACATGTAAATTTTGATATTCCATTATTTGAAGGACTGATAGATGCAGATGATGTAGATAAATGGTTGAATCTGCTCAAAGGATATTTTTTGGTCCACAATTTTTCTAATAGGGAAAATATCACTTTTTCACTCCTCAAGGTCGTTTCCCATGTTAAATACTGATGGGATACTTACTCTAAGCAAAGGGCCATGGAGGAATCTACAATGTTTGTGGTGGCCCCTACATGGGATTATTTCCGGGATGTCGTTAAAGAATAATACTACCCTGTTGGAAGGTATGAGGACCAATACACCAGATGGACCACCCTACGTCAAGAAAGGGACTAGACAGTACCAGATTTCACCAATATTTTCCATACCGTAAGCACCAGATTGGGTATCAAAGACTTTAAGCATCATCTAGTGCTCAAATACCATAGTTGTTTGCATAAATACATTCAACAAAAATGGAATTCCTGGACATCACCTCATTGGGCACGAATTATAGATACGTTGTCGAGATTGAGAATAAATTCAAGAAGAAAAGGTGAGAGTTTGGATCTGCAAACCCCTCATAGCTAAAGAAAGGAAAAGGCATCCCTAACACACATAGCAAGGGACCAAGTCGAGATGCGTGCCCTTAGGACAACCAGTCCAAGTCGAAACACAATAAGGGCAATGAGAAGATGAAGAAGGACACGGGAAAATGGTGTGAGTACCATAAAATTCCTTGGCACAACACCAAAGAATGTCACTCCAAGCAGTCCCTCGTGACCGAGCTGAAGGCTTCCGATTCAGAGGTCAATTCTGATTCTGAGTCAAATATTGAAGGAGGGAAATAGATTATCTATGTTGAACCCAGTGCCACTGTCGCTACCACCAAATTCCGGCCAAGAGAACCAAAATAACCAAAGGAAGGGGGATGCCTCCTTCACTCGCAAATGTGGGTAAAGGGGGATCCACTTCATTTCATTGTCTATAGAGGTAGTCAGAAGAACCTGATTTCAACAGAGGTCATCAAGTGGTTGTACCTACCAACAACACCGCACCGCCAAGGAAGAGATCTTTGTGTCAGCCAACAGTGTCGTCTTCCCTATGGAATCAAGCCTTTCAAAGATGAGGTACTATGTGATATTTCTCCCCTTGAATTTTGTGATGTTCTTTTATGACAACCATATTTATGGAAGCATCATGTTGTGTAAGAGTCTAGACCCTGCAATGTTATTATCACTTTGGGTAGACAATTGTACAGGATCCCAGAGGTAGCACCGCCTACTGCTATTGCTTTAATCTCTACTAAGAAATGAAGTAAGGTCATTTCATAGACCGGGAAGTTCATATTCTTTGTGGTCCATGCTCATAGTAAGAATAGGTTTTCTACCACATATGTGGCCTCTACATGGAACCTCTCTCTGTAGAAGAAGAAATTCGATGGGATCGTGGAAGAATAGAGATATATCTTCTCCTCACCTACAAGGGTACCGACACACTTCCAATTCAAGCATCCAATTGATCTGACCCCTGACGCACCTCTACCTAATGGACCAATCTATCAATGTTCATTGATGGAAAATGACGAAATCAACCATCAGATCCGAGAGTTTCTTCAAAAGGAGCACATCAGACCCAACTCCTACCCTTGTGGAAGCCCAATTGTATTGGTGTAGAAGAAGGATGAGACTTGGCAACTCTGCATTTATTACAGAGCCTTAAACAAAATCATAGTTAGGAACCACTACCCCATTCCCAGGATTGATGACCTTTTTGACCAACTCAAGGGGGAAAATTTCTTCAACAAGATTGACCTAAATTCTGGCTACCACGAGGTTCCCATTGAACCAAATGATGTATGGAAGACAACCTTAAAGTCTAAAAAAGGTCTCTACGAATGGCTAGTCATGCCCTTTGTCTTAACAAATGTACCATCCACTTTCATGAGGTTGATGGATGATGTATTAAGACCCTTCACCAGTTCCTTTATGGTAGTATATTTGGATGACATCATCATCTTCAACAGAACATGAAAGAGCACATGTGACATATTCAACAGGTTTTGAGCACTCTGTGACAGCACAAGATTTATGCCAACTTGGAAAAGTTCTCTTTTGGCATGAAAAATATCCAATACTTGGGATACATTGTTGATAAGAATGGGGTACATGTTGATCCAGATAATATCTAAGTCATCCATGACTGGCCAGCCCTGACCACACGGACTGAGCTTCAGAGATTCTTGGGACTAGCCAACTTCTATCGACAATTTTTGTTCGGATTCTCCCATATTACATGGGCCCTCAGCCAGGTTACCAAGGGAGGTGGTAGGAATAAGCTCGTGTGGGAGAAGGAGCAGCAACAAGAATTCGATGATCTGAAGAATCACCTATGCTCAGCTCCGTCACTTTCCTTTCCTGATATGAAGCAATTATTTGATATTGATACTGATGCACCTGACTATGTTGTGGGCACATTTCTCACTTAGCACGGGCATCCGATGGAATACCATAGTGAGACACTCTTTGATACTGTTCAAAAATACCCCACCTATGACAAGGAAATTTATTTCATTGTACAATCCTGTCGTAAATGGAAACATTACATTCTAGGGAAAGAGACAATCATACACACTGATCACAAGCCTCTACAGTTCATGCAAACACAGGGGAAATTGCAGAACGACCACCATAAGAAGTGGTCCACCTACCTACAACATTTCCATATCAACATTAAGTATAAGACATGTATATCCAATCATGTCACTGACTGCCTTAGTCGGCCTCCTCTGTCTTCACTCACCACTATGCTCCATTCCTATGGACATGAAGCATCTGAGTGGCCCCAACTTTATCAATAAGATCATGACTTCTCCACCACCTATCAGCTCTTGGGTATAGGTGAAACTACACCGATTTTTATATTTAGGACAGACTCTTGTGCCACCTGAGCCATCTCTGTGTTCCTACAAGTGAGCGTGCAAAGATGATTTGGGAAGCTTACTACAGTCGGGTGGTAGGAAATTTTGGCGTAGAGAAAATTGTGGTCATTCTTCAGAAACATTTTTATTGGCCAAAACTTCGACAGGATGTCCGCAAGTATATCAAATCTTGCACTGCCTGTGCCATTTCCAAGCCAACCATCAAGAAGCAAGTATTATGCACCCCTATTCCTATTCCTGAGAAGGCTTGGAAATCCATTTCAATGGATTACATGTATGGTTTATTGTCCACCAAGCAAGGAAATGACTACATGTTTGTGGTCATTGATCAGTTTTCGAAGACGACCATCCCCACCGCATGTAAGAAGAATGTCACAACGACAAATACTGCCAAACTATTCTTCGAATGAGTGTGGGTCCACTTTGGGATACCACAAACTATCATCTCCGTTAGAGACAACAGGTTCCTTAGTACATTTTGGTCGAGTCTCTGTTCTTTGTTGGACACCAAGCTCACAAAATCCATTGCTTTCCACCCCCAAACCAATGGAAAAATAGAGGTTTTTAATCAGATGATTGTGCACATTTTGTGCATGTAAAATTCTAAGCATCCATGTACATGGGACAAGAGTATCCCATATGTCCAACACAGATACAACAAGGCTCTCCATAGTTCCACTAACCATATCCCATTTCAGGTGGGTCTGGGATTCCAACCCTTGGGACCCATTGGTGTTGCACTTCCTCTTGCTACCGCACATGCAGACTCTTCCCCTAATCAGTCTGTGATTGACAAATCCACTAGATTCATTGAGGGGATTCACAACATCCGCCAACAAGTCCAGAAGTTTTTTTAAAAATCCAATGCTAAGTACAAGTATCACCATGATCAACACAGGGTACCACACCAGTTTCAGGTTGGCGAAAAAGTCTCGTTACATTTGCAGAAGGAGTTTCTAACTGGGCCCCATCAGAAGCTTCGCCCACTTCATTATGGGCCTTACACTATCACCAAGGCTGTGGGTAGCAATTATTTTGAGCTCATCACTCCACCCTTCCTTGGCCTGCATCTAGTATTCAATGTGGACCTCCCTTGGCCATATTTTCCACCATTAATTGACACCTCTGAGATTGCAGAACAATTGAAACCAATAGATCTCAACCCTAATTGCATGGAACAAGCATACACTAATCATATAGCAGACACATAAGTCAAGGGCACTCGCCAATAGAAGATCCAGCTTTATTGGGTTGTCAAGGCAGGGAAACTCCAACACCAAGGAAAGTGGCTCACCTAGGGCCAACTCCAGGAGAATTTTCCTCACCTAATGGGGGAAATCAATGAAATGGAGACCAATTCTTCCTAAGGGGGGAGGATTGATCCAGGTGGATATTGGTGGCCACCCACCTATTCCAACTGGCTCTTCATGTCCATTTTTTTGTTCAGCATGTTCTTATGTACTTCTTTGTAATTGTGGGTTCTACACTTTTGGCGATGTCTAAATCTCCACAAATCCTCCAGGTGGATATGGTTGGCCTCTCGCCTAATTCAACTGGCTTATTATGTATGTTTTCATGTTAGCACATCTTGTTGTACTTACAGGGCCGTTTTGGGGCCCTAAACGTTGTTTTTTTTGGCTCACCACAATCAAACTCTCAATAGAGTTAGATTTTGATAGTATAATGTGTATCTCTCTGAAATACCTTTCCAATGGGCTATCATGCTCCTAAAATGGAGGTTGTATGCAAAATTAACGACCCTAGGAAGTTGAGGTACCAAATTACATCAACTTACCCATAGGGCCAACATGACTTTTGGTGTTTCACCTTCTAGGGTTAGGTTTTTTGATGTCTAGGGTTTTGGCAGTCATAAGTAATATCAAAAATCCCTTTGGAGACTCATTGTAATCCATTCTACTCAGACGGATGCACGTAGTAGCCACATCTCTTCTCAGAGATAGCTAACACCATTCGACCAAGAGTTTTCAATTTTCCAGTTTTACAGTTTCAGCCTATTCCATTATTTAATAAAAGATATTTTTCACTGGATATTTGCATTATTCTTCATATCTCTGTGTTTATTGTATTCATTCTGTTACTTAGTTCGTTCCGCTCCTACATCTGTATCACTAACGTAGCACAACTAAAAATACAAATAGTTGTGAATTCTTATCAACATCATTAATATAGACAAAAATCTTGTCATCAAGTTTAAAAGTGGATTGTAGAAACATTTTGTATCAAGCATTAAATTACATGGAGATCACTACATTTCATGCTTCCTACAACCAAGCACAACTATTTGAAGATAAGTTTTTTGATCAACATAGAATTCAACAACATTCATCCTCTTCTAGTTTTTACATATCTACATCCTCTTTAAGTTTTTAAAATATTTTGAGTCTGTTTTCAGAACTAGTACCAACATTTTTAGAATTGAATGGAATTTCATTTGATACAATTTGTATTCAATTTCGTTGGTTTTTAGTATTTTTAATTAATTTTATAAAAAAATGTTTGTAGATATTTTTAGATGATATAATGATTCAGTAAAATGAAAAATCAATATATGCAATAACACAGTCTGAAATTATGGAAAATTTATGTTATGAAACCTTTCACTGTCCTCTTCAAAAGGGTATTTTTATATTTTCCTTTTAAATCAAAATTAAGGCACATATCTGGAGTCTCACTAAACATGTTTAAAATCTGCAACTTTTTCAAATTAGTCAAATTCAAAAAATTGTAGCAATTATAATATTCATCCGTTAAATTCAAAACTATAGTCATACTTTAATAGAGTATGTTTTGATTTTTGCAATATATTTTATTTTTCATAAACAACAGTTTAATAATGAGTATATTCACGTTGAAAAACATAACTCATTATCAGTCCCTTCATTTTCAAGGAACACATTGTCAAACAAACATTAAATTTACATATCAAATTTCAATAAAACAATTTCAAAAAATAGTCAATAGAAAGATAACAAAATTATGACAAGTTTTTATTTTATTATAAAGTGAAATTATAAATAAATAAATAAATTACTTTTGTTTACCAGAAGTTGAAAAACTTCTGAAAATGTATTTTATTTTCTCAAAAAACAAGGAAAATAGACACTCGGATTCATGATTTTACCCTAAACTCTTCTCCATTTTCAGCCCTCAACACTTTTATTTTAGTCTCTATTTGGTTTTCTACAAGAGCTTTGAACTCTTTGAATTTTTTGAAAACCTTGGATTTATTCTTCAAGAAATACAACCATATTTTCCTAGAGAAATTATTTTTAAATGAGACATAGTAGAAAGATCCTCCTTGAGATGGAACAAGTATATGTCTAAACACATCACTATGTATTAGCTCCTAGATTCCTTTTTCCCTTGTAGCAGCAGAGATGAATCTAATGCATTTTGTTTACCATATTCACAATGTTCATAGAAATTAAAATCTAAAGAAAAATTAGTGTTAACTTCAGCCATGCATTTATGATTCGAAAATACTTAGACCAATTAAAATCTTTAAAAACTCATTTTAGCATCTAAATTGATTCAGAGTAAATATTAATCGTATTAAGGTGATTTGCAAAAAAATGATGATGTGTGTGTTGTCCAAAATCTCATAAAATGATGATTAATTTGAAGAATTATGAGATAACACAACAGAAAATAAAGAACTCAAATTATACAATATTGATGTCATAATTTACTTCATCTTCAAGTCCCATTTAGATAGTGAGATTGTTCTTCATTATCTCAAAATGTCAAATTACATTACAATATGGACTTACAAAGTCCAATTTGAAGGACTCTCTTCAATTCCACTACTCAAACTAAAAAATAGAGTATACTATTGAACTCCTTGCAAAATTATGAGAAAAATGAGTATAAAGTCAACCATATTTTGAACTGGCTCAATTTTACCCTCTTTCAACGCCAAACGATGCACTATGGTGCTCATTAATAGAAATATGGACTAATACTTATAAAACAACATATTAGCACAAAAATAACATCACCATTGAACTCCTCTCGAGAAAACAAGAAACATTAGTATAAACAAGCCTATATGTTTGGACAAAGTACCTCATGGAATGCAAATTGAGACAATACCAAACTTGGCTCCTCTTTCTGCATGAAAAACAATGCATATGTATGCCTTCGGGATCCATGCCAACATTGGGATTTGTGTCCACCTCAGACTGTGTTCAACCTCATAATTTGTGCCATTAAATAGGTTGGGTCGAGGGTCGATCCCCAAAGGGCATCAATGGCGCATCGGTTTGGGCATTAGAATTTTGTATGTCAAGTCACATGGTCAAACCTCGTTGACCTTGAAATATTTACACTATTTTGTTATATTGTTTGAACCATATATTAAAAATTCATTGGTATTCTATATATGTAGTGGCATATAGTTTAAATGCCCGTGCGAATATACGGATTTGGTTACATGGAAATCCAATAAACCATTGGTCGGGGGATTTATCCCTCACCCCTCTTTCCATCGAATGAACCTTTATCAAAACTTAAATACAATTTCCACCATATATGGTTAATTACTAATGCGATGTCGTCATGGAAAAAGGGCGTTTGTGTAAGGATATAGGAGGTCACGGGTTCAATCCTCTGGACTCCCAATAAAATTTTAAATTACCTTATACATAAATGGACAATGGGAGGTTGCCACGTGGAAGATTCTCATTGGTCTATCTTCTCCATGTGTCCAACTATAATT
This sequence comes from Picea engelmannii, assembly GCA_009831015.1. Taxonomy (NCBI): domain Eukaryota; kingdom Viridiplantae; phylum Streptophyta; class Pinopsida; order Pinales; family Pinaceae; genus Picea; species Picea engelmannii. The sequence goes on along the minus strand of ML785605.1, from coordinate 36,210 downwards.
GGACCACCTATGCCACACGGGTTGCCCAATCACCTACTTGGTCGGACGTATGGTGTGCCATGTGGAACCTTAGGGTGATGCCATGTCAACCTCGTATAGTTTATAGGGTCATGTCATGTGTCACCCTTGTAGTGGTGACACGTGTCACCTTTGTAGTGGTGAGATGTGTCACCTTGACCCCTTTGACTTTGAATTTTTCTTAGTTTGACCTGAACTTTGACCTGCTATAAATTTTCCATACGAACTTTGTTTGAGGCGATTTTTACACCATTGGAAAGCTATCACCAAGATCTACGCAATGAAGTAGTTTTCAAGAGAATTTAAGATTGTCAAGTTTTGAGATTTTATGGATCCTCCAAGACCTCTTTGAGCGTTCTGGATCCTCTTGGACCTCTATGAGCATTCTTGGATCCTCTTGGATCAATTTACTATGCAAAGAATGAAGACCCTTCTCTCTAATATGCCACATTCTCTCATGCCAAATCACTATCTTCTCTATAGGAAGAGTAGGAGTTTTGTTTGTTTCATTCTCAGTAATAATCATATTATTATATCCATCAGTAATAGTTCTTCCCAACAGATTATATGGAGTTTCAATTGAAACTCCCCTAAAAAACACCATTTCTCCTCGAACAATCTTGCACATATCCTTTCCCAATAGAGTCCAACACTTGGATCACTCATATTTCTCATAGATATCAGGATTTTCACCAATCCTAGAATATGAAGAACACTAAGAAGAGTTTAAACCCTTTCATCTTTAATAAAAAAACACACTCTTCCATGTCCTATGATTTTCATTGTCAAGTCATATTTAAGGAAGATATTGCCTCCATTATACTTTTTATATTCACAAATCTACTCCTTACGAGGAGTCATGTGAAAAGACACACCTGATTCGATCAATCATGTATCATGATCTTAATGTGTATTTGTAGATTCCAAGAACACATCCCCTCCTTCTAAGGAGGCATGTTTTTCTATGGAAGGAGTGTCATTACATCCCTTGCTTTTAACAACAATTTCTTAATGTATGATATTTTTTATAATGCCCAACTTTACCACATTTCTAGAATTTCATTATAAATTGTTCTAGATATTTAGATCTATCTCTATATTTAGACCTTCCTTGAAGACTGTTTTTTTTTCTATAGGGAAACCTCTTGCAAATAAGGCATCGTTGGCCACACCCTCCATTGATTTTCTCTTCATTTTGTTTGATAACAAGGATACAAATGCATCCTCAAACTTTAATGTGGATTAAGTAGTATTACCATTTGATGCATGAATATTATCATTACAATCTAAAAAAGAACATAATAGGGTAATAAGCCTATATTCTTCCTCCATATTAATAACAACAGAGACAATTTGACTTAATAAAGTAGTAAATGAATTTATGTGCTCCATCATCCATCCTAATATGATACAACTTATTTTGAAGAAACAACTTGTTTATCAAGGACTTTGACTAATACAAATTGCTTTGTCTTCTCTAAAGACATTCAACCACACCAAATTTGAAAGGCGGAGCCGAATTGTACTTATTTCCTTACTTTCAAAATTCTCTTAGCCCTCTTTAGACATACTAGTAGGTTTAGTACCTCAATCCATAGAAACCCATTATTCTCTATCTGGAAGAATATATTCCATCTCCAACTTCCATAGCTCAAAACTATGGATGTTAAATTTATCAGTCTCGATTTAGGAACTATTTTCATTCCCTTCCACACAAGAATTATTACCACAAATGTCCCATTAAAACCATGTTTATCACAAACCCAAGATATATATGCTCCATCAAGAATGAGTTAAATCCTAACAACAAAGGCATACCCCTAAATCCAATAACCTTTCTTTGATACCAAATCTAAGTTTTAAACCTTTGCAAGTGAAGCAATGCATACATATATTTAAGAAAAACCAAAAAGAACAACAATGGAAAAATATAGTACACAAAGATTTACCCTGGAAAAACTTAGCAAAGAAAATTATCCTAACCTATTGTTTGTGACAACCCCATTGTTACGACTACAAGCGAAGCATAAGTGCAATTTTTTTTTTGTTTTTAGGGAAAGAAGGAGACGACGACAACAATTTACCTCACCACTGACGATGAATGTAAGCATGCAGTGCAAGCAACAGGAAACTATGACTCAACGCACTAGCACATGAGAAATGGGGTGAAACATGTGTTAAAACAAGGAGAAATGACTACCCACCCGACACAACAAGACCACGCTTACAAGCTAAGGGACAACATCCCCCTCCCGACACAACAACCTTGACGAACAAAGACTAGAACCTCAAGGCACGTGAACCAAACACGTGAAGGCATTCAACCCATGCACAAAAACAAAGTTACAATGCTTGACAACACTCACACAAAAGGCACTGACTCTGGACAAGTTACCATTCACCGCTATCCAAATAGGGCGTGCCATGATCCCTTCATCAGGAGTATGTCATCCCCAGGTGATAGACGCATCAATAACCTTGGGACAACACATCCTATCTAAACCAAGGACTCTAGAAAACTCCGACGCACTAGGAGCCGAATACTAACAGGGAGACTATACCCACACCCCACACAAAAGGTCGGCGAGACACAAGAGGACGACTACTAGGGAATTCACGGCTTCGTCAACCACCCAACCCATTCATCAATTATAAACTAGTCAACAGTTACAAATTGTTTCTGACATTGCGTAACCATCGAAATTTAGCAAGTCTAAATTATAATTTAGTCTTTAACTTATCAACTGATTAACAATTAATCAAATCCAATCGGCCATTCTAGTTTACACCATAGCCTTTACTTTCAATCTAAATAACATCACCTTCGAATCAATCGACAATTCTACAATACAATCAAGCATTAATTTCAATCGAATAACCTCAATTACGAATCAGTTCGGCAATGTTACATTATGATTTAATCATTAACTACAATTTAACTTAGAAAGATTAATCTATGCTTTGGTCAATACTCCTAAACTCATTTAACCATTAATCACCATCTAAAAGGGTAATTCTAAGTAATCCTCGAAATTACCATCTAACTATGAAATGACAATATATAACTACATTAGCCACATCAATGTAAAATGCTACAATATCACACTTGTAATCAATTAAATTACATAGGCCATCTATCTAAGATATTCGTACCAAAAATAACTAGTTGTCTATAACATTATGAAGGAAAATATTGACTGTTATCATCGCTGTGGAAATTAATATTAAGAAGGAAATAATTGTCCTTTGACAGTGTTGTAGCAACTAGCTTGGCAATTAACATGGAAGTTACATAGCAATTAATCTGACCAATAACATGGCTATAGCAATTAATGTTTGGCAGGGAGAAGGCTGGGTACACTCAAATTGAAGGAGAATAAGGAGACAATACAAACTACAGAAGGATCAACTTGTGGTCATTCAACAATCAACGCAATCAACATTCTAAATAGCAAATTCGTGTCCCTTCAACAACGAACTCAATCAAATTTTTTTGGGGGGCAAATCCAAAGTTATTTACATCAAACTCAGTCACATTTAATAGTCAAAACATGGGCATTTAAACAACAATCTCGGTCTCATTTTAAAATCAAAATCATGGGAATTTAAACAACAATCTCAGTCTCATTTTAAAAGCAAAATCGTCGGCAGTTAAATAACAATCTCCGTCTTATTTTAAAAGAAAAATTGTGGGCATTTAATAACAATTTCAGTCAACTTTTAAAAGAAAAAACGTCGGCATTTCAACAACAATCTCTGTCAACTTTTAAAAGAAAAAACGTGGGCATCTCAACAACAATCTAAGTCAACTTTCAAAATAAAAAACGTGGGCATTTCAACAGCAATCTCTGTCAACTTTTAAAAGAAAAAACGTGGGCATTCAACAACAATTTCTGCCAACTTTTAAAAGAAAAAATGTGGGCATTCAATGGAAATCTCTGTCAACTTTTAAAAGCAAAAATGTGGGCACTTCAACGACAATCTCAGACACGTTTTAAATGGAAAAATCATGGTTCCCCTTTTTCATTGCCAGGATGCCAAATGAAAACGCATACAGGAATGACAAAAACGTCCTTCCCTTACCAGGATACCAGTTATAAAAACACAGACAAGAATAACAAACAAAAACGTTTTTCCATTCCAGAAACCAATACAAAAATGTAGACATGAAATCAATTTGTTTTTTCATTGCCAGAATACCAAATATAAAAATGCAGACAGGGAATCAAATCATTTTTCCATTGCCATAATACCAATATAAAAATGCAGACAGGGAATCAAATTGTTTTTCCATTGCCAGAATACCAATATAAAAATGCAGACAAGGAATCAAATCGTTTTTCCATTGCCAGAATACCAATATAACCCAGACATGAATAACAAATAAAAATGTTTTTCCATTCCAGGATACCAATACAAAAATACAGACATGAAATCAATTCGTTTTTCCATTGCCAGAATACCAAATATAAAAATGTATACAGGGAATCAAATCGTTTTTCCATTGCTAGAATACGAGTATAAAAATGCAAACAGGGAATCAAATCATTTTTCCATTGCCAGAATGCCAATATAAAAATGAAAACAGGGAATCAAATCGTTTTTCCATTGCCAAAATAGTAATACAACACAGACAACAGTAAGAAAAATGCAAGGATCCAATGGGAAAAGTCATTGAAATGATCGCAGGGATTCTATCATTAAGGGCACGGAGAAAAACCAACAAGGGCGCAAGATAATCCATACGCAGAGGTCTTTGCTAGATGGCGCAAGTCAAACAATCAACCAAGGATAATAACGGAGGAAGACGGCTGAGAGGAACGTCCTTCACTCATCATCCACGCACAAAAAAGCAGGGCATTGAGATCCATAGGTATATTAACACCGAAGCAATGACCATAGATCAGGATCTTGACCAACTGCTCAGGCAAGGACTGATGAGATAGGGATGAAAGCTAAAAACAACCACAATCTTCACAAATCAATACACCACAGGGTGGTCAAGACATGTCAGGAATCAAAGGCCATCGTAGTCAATCAATCATCAAGCTATAGGCTATGGAAAAATTCATTCATCAACTAGAACATTAAGACAATCAATTTACTCACCCAATTAGTCATGCAGATCCAAAGCATAAATTCTACCACAATCTACCATGCAAAAATAAAGAAATTGTATCATTTCCTAATCACTCGCTCTGAGTTGATGTCTCGCGTGCTCCATGGAACTCCCTCTTGTTGACCGACGAGACTTCACCAGTACCTTCCAACCAATTCTAGGGGTACTCTTCTTTCCCCTTAGGCTCCCGAGTCGCAAAGGGGCAACACACACTAACCAAGAATCAGCTAGCTCCCAGCTCGCCTCGCAAGGCCGAGCTACCAAGCCTCACTAAGCTGGGTATCCCAACTCCCACAAGATAAGTCAGTCAAGTATAGATTTTTGCAGTGTAACATTACACAAACAAAAGAGATCCTTCCTCCTTCTCCTCCCTCCATTATATAGAGTTTCGAACTCCTTTACGTTCCCAAAATACCATTTAAATTAATATTTAATAAATTAATTCCTAAAAATCCTCCCCGTACAAGTGTCACCCATCTCCTTCATTCCTCCATAAATTAATTTCTTTAATTAATTAATTACCCTTATTTCCCTCACCCACCTAGAGTCACTCCTAGAATCACTCCTAGGTGTCCCCAAATTCCCTTACAGGTTTTAATGACTTTCCCCATTATTGATTTGCTAGTTCAGTTTAAATTAGAAAGTTCTTAAATGGTAGATACCTTACTAAGTTGGACTAACTGTTTTTTCCTAGTGTTTCCCCTTTCTTTTAAGGTTTTTGGTTTTGCTAGTTTCCTAATTATTTTAGATTTCCCCTTTTCCCCTTTTTAATTAAACTCAAAAAACCATGTGCAGAAACTTACCCTTCTTCCCCCTTTTTTTAATGAATTAAATTTTTAATTAGCATAAAAGTAAAACAATCATTCCCCTTTTTAAGTTTTTATCCTGAAAGAGTTTTATAAAACACATTAATTGCTTACCCCCTCCTTGTCACAAGGTTAATGAATATTATCTTTATTATTTATTTTATTTTATTTTATTTTTTATTATTATTATTACTTAATAAAAAGGTAAAATTTTACCACCAGGAAAGATTAGACCTAGACCTTAATTTTCGTGTTGGGCGATAATTTATTAGGGAAACTGTTTTAAAAATTTCTTATCATGTTATTCATCCTAAGGCCATCTAGGTTCATTCATTTATCATTAACAACGCGGCGTGCCCTTCAGGATGCATTAGGTGCTCCAAGGGTGCAACTCACCTGATATGTTTCCCTTGCGCGACGTGTCCTTCAGGACGCACTATGTGCTCCAAGGGTGCCACTCCCCTCCTTCCATTTTTCTTGTGCGACGTTCCCTTCAGGACGCACCACATGCTCTAAGGATGCCACTCGCCTCTTGAATGACTTGCTAGACATAAGAAACCCCTGAAGTCAATACTCCACCAGGTGAACTTGTGCGAGACTAAGGGCCTCTAAGGAATAAGGCCCACACCTTATTGCACGCCCCTTAGAATCATCGTTAACGACTGTCGCAGTCTACCCTCATGGCATCATGGGTCCTCTTGAACTAGGTAGACATTAAGTTATAGTTCTTGCCATGGTGGGAGTGCTAGTAGGTTGTGGAAAGGTTGTTTTCCACACCTCTCCCTCAACATCTCTGGTAGTCATGCGTGACCTCTCTACTCCACTTGTGAGTCTAGTTGGCAAGCTATCGTCTGCCTACATCATAAACGAATCATGTCAGAAATATATCCATAAATCATATCGTCTAATTAGATGCACTAATAACAGATATAAAACAATCAAACCCCAATAGTTCACTCCCCAACTCGATTTGGAGTCCAAGGGTTTCCAACGATGCCTCTGCACCCTCGAGGTCTGAAATCCTGCACACTCAGTAAAACAAAGTCAATAACACATGTCTATGTCAATGCAGCAAAACAACATGACATCAACCCATAATGCCTCATAATCAAAATCAATGTTTTAATAGCATAATAATATGGATCACTTGTGAGAAAGTGTCCTCAAAGAATAAGTTCGCTCAGTGTGCAAGAGCGGGATGTTACATACACCCCCTCTTGGTCTGAACTTCGTCCCGACGTTTCACAGTATAAGTGCCAAAATAATGTGTATCATAGTATCATAAGTCTATCTAACAAACAAAAATGGAAACTATTGTCTCATATCACATGCATCCTCCCATGTCGCCGAGTGTAGACTATAGTTGTCCCACTGGACCTTGACCTCATCTACCGTTCAACGTCATAGCTAGCGAATGCAATGACCTGGGATGCAGATTGGCTCAGCCATGAGCACCCCCTCATCCGATACCTGCAAATAACTCATGTCAATAACATGTGTAGGATCACTAATATAATGTCTCAAAACAGATACGTGGAAAACATTGTGCATACGCCTCAAAGAATCAGGCAGGGTTAGTCAATAGGCCATGGGCCCCTTTCTCTCCACAATATCAAAAGGTCCCATGAACCTAGGAGTGAGTTTATCTCCATTTCCAAACTTGATCAAACTCTTATACAGTTTAACCTACAAGAAGACTTGATCGTCAACCTCGTAACTACGGTCGACACGGTGCGCATCGACATAACTCTTCTGTCGATCCTGCACTTCTTTAATACTTTGTCTTATTTTTGCATTTTCTCTTCCATTTCTTGGATCACTTCTGGTCCCAGCAGGACCCTATCCTCAAGCCGATCCCAACTCAAAGGCGTCTGACACGGTCGCCCATAAAGAAACTCGAAAGGCACCATCTTAATGGTGCTTTGGTAACTGTTGTTATAAGTGAATCCCACCAGTGGAAATAATTCTTCCCAACACTTTTGTCAGTCCATCACATACATGCACAACATGTCCTCCAAGGTCGGGTTCATTCGTTCAATCTGTTCATTAGTCTCCGGGTGATACGTCGTACTGAAGTTAAGTTGGATTCTTAAGGCCTCTTGAAAACTCATCCAAAATCATCCAGTAAACATTGATCCTTGATCGAATATAATACTCTCAGGCATGCCATACAGCCTCACAATATCACTGATGAAAACTCTATCTATGTCAGGTGCCTGATACATTGTACGCACAGGAACAAAGTGAGCACTCTTTGTCAGAGTGTCTACTACTACGAAAATTGAGTCATGTCTCCTTGTCGTCATTGGAAATCCAACAATAGAATCCATTGAAATAACCTCCCATTTAGATTCTGATATAGCGTGTGGTTGTAGTAATCCTACTGGATATCTATGTTCATCCTTTACCTGCTAACATTCTAGATATTTGGCCACATATTTGACTATATCTACCTTCATTCCCATCTATAAGAATAAGGGTTTAAGGTCGGCCCTCATCTTCATGACTCCTGGGTGAGCCATGTACATTTCTCTACAAGCCTCGTTTAGGATCAAACTCCTCAGCTCGTCGTTCTGTGGTACGTAAATCCATTTTTAAACCTTAGTAATCCATCGTCGGAAAACATAAATCCTTCAAATCTTGGTACCATCATTTTGTTTTGTCCGATAAAACACTCGACCTCTTTTTACTAGTCATCGTCACGTTGTAAAGTTAGAATCTTTTCACGTAGATTCATCTGAAGAAGCAACACCAAAAAGATGTGTGAGCTCTGAATCAATGCATCTACCACTTGGTTCGTTGTTCCTTTTATGTAAGTAATCTCAAAGTCGTACTCACTAAGCAATTCCGACCAGCGTCATTGTTGCGCATTCAGGTTGCGTTGCGTAAAGATGTGTTGTAGTCCACAGTGGTCAGTCTTTAGTTCAAATTTTTTTCCAACAAGGTAGTGTCCCCAAAGCTTCAAGGCATATACGATGGCTAACAACTCCAAATTGTGTGTCACATAGTTCTCCTCATGCCTTCTCAGTTTCCTCGAGATGTAAGAGATCACTCATCCGTCTTGTATCAAGACTCTGCCTAATCCTTCCTTGGATGCATCAGTGAATACCAAGAAGTCCGCGTCCATGTGAGGGAAATTTAGTATCAGTGTTGTTGTCAACAACTCCTTGAGCCTCCGAAATGCTTCCGCACATTTCTCGGTCCAAACAAACTTCTTGTTTTTCTTCTGCAATTCTGTGATCAGATTTTCTATCTTTGAAAATCCCTCGACAAACCGTCAATAGTATCATGCTAAACCCATGAAGCTACACACGTCTGGGACATTCATCAACGCAGGCCATTCCATAATATCCTCGACCTTTGCTGGATCCACGGCGATACCGTCGCTAGAGATGACATGCCCCAAGTAGTGAATCCTTGATTGATAAAATGATCATTTGGACAACTTCCCATACAATTTGTGCTCTCACAAACACGGTAGTACCAAGCGCAAGTGCTCGTCATGCTCCTCCGTCGTTTGAGAGTAAATCAAAATATCATCAATGAATACTTAGACGAACTTGTCCAAGTATTCACGGAACACTCCATTCATTAAACTCATGAATACCCCTGTGGCGTTCGTCATTCCAAATGGTAAAATAGTAAACTTGTAATGTCCAAACCTCATCTTAAAGGCGGTCTTAGGGACGTCATCCTCCTTAATCTGTAACTAGTGGTATCATGATCGCAATTCGATCTTTCAGAACATCGTCGTGCCCTTCATTTGATCAAATAGATCATCAATCCTTGGCAATGGATATTGATTCTTGATCATTTCCTTGTTCAACTGACGATAGTCAATGTAGAGCCTCCACGACCCATCCTTCTTTCATATGAAAATAACAGGTGCACCCCATGGTGACACACTTGGACGTATCAATCCTGGATCCAACAATTCTTTTAGTTTCATTCTCGACTCCTGTAACTCTGGGGTCGACATCCGATAAGGCGTTCTAGCTATCGATTTAGTCCTCGATTTTAGGTCTATATTAAATTCCAATTCCCTCTACGACGACATCCCAGGTAACTCCTCCAGAAAGACATCTACAAACTCTCTCACCACCACAAGGTGTTCTATACCTTCCACTACTCCCTTCTCATTTAACGCAAGGATCGCATAAACCTTGAACCCCTTGTGCATGCTCTTCCGTAGCTGCAAGGAAGAGATGAACCTTAGGGAAAATCCCTGGTTTCGACATGCAATCACATGTCTCTCTCCCTCTTCATCGACCAAGCTCAACCATTTCATCTTACAGTTGAGTATCGCCTCATGTGATTCCAACGAGTCCATACCAATCATCACATCATAAGATCCTAAGATCATGACGTACAGGTTGGCCCTGGTGAAAACCTATCCCATGTTAAGGGTTTAGCCCATAACCTTTCCTCCAACCTTTTGTTTGGCTCCTGAAGCCATCTCTATGAAGATAAACTCATCCTATTCAACTTCCTTTATCTTAATCCTTTTTAGCACTGCACCCGAAATGAAACTCTTGGTAGCACCAGGATCTATCAAAATACTAAGGGTATGGTCAGCAACGGTACCTAACGTCTCGAACACAGTCGATTGGATCTCGGCCTGGTGTCTATTCACAGCTGCATCAATCTGATGGGCCTTGCCCATATCTCCCACGGTAGTGGGTCCAACTGATCTAGAAGCTCTAGTCCTCTCCACTGGGAAGGTGCACTGGTAGTGTGGCTCCCCTCACGTCCAACACCCCTTCTTCGGTCCAATATTTCTAGTACCCGAAGTAGAAGATGACGGCCAACTGGCCTGGAATCCTGGTCTGTTTTGTGGAACAGGCCTAAACTACTGTTGTTGTGGTCGACGTTGCTGTTGATGTTGCGGTCCCCGATAAGGTGTCTTCTTTTGAGGCATTGGTCATCGAGGTGTAGTGAAAGTGGATCCCCTCTGGAAGCCACAATATCCTAGCGTATGTCTGGCTGCTGTCTACTGCTGCTGTGCACCAGATGACACCTACCCTACTTGTCTCGTTGGACTCCTTCTCTGACCCCCGTTGATAATATCCTCCTCTGCTATGAGGGCCTTCTGGATAACATCATGCAAGGCTTGAGGCATCAGAATCCTAACCTTTTCACGTAAGCTTCCAATAAGGTTGAACACGAACCTATTGACCTTAAGTTTCTCAGTATTAAGGTGCAGAGCATACCAAAGCAGCTCCATAAAACGAGCCTCATACTCGAGCACCCTACAGCCTCCCTGTCATAAGTCGTTGAACCTTTCGAGCTGACTCTCAATGAAATCCTATGATAAGTACCTCTCTCGGAACCGTTCCTCAAACAATTCCCACGACACATCTTCGATGGCCATGTTCAGCTGTGGTAGGAGCATCTTCCACCATAGAAGAGTGCTCTCCTTTAGTTGAAAGACTGCCATGAGGACCTTCATGTTGGAGGTATAGTCATGAAGTGCAAAGCACATCGCCATATTCTCAACCATGCCTCGGCGGCTACGCCGTCTGAGGCACCAAAGAACTCGGTAAATTTGACCTTCTCGATCTCACGGTGAATGCTACCACTACCCTCAGGGGGTGCCGACACTCTGGCATCATCTCTATCCAAACGGTTGATCAGTGCCTCATACATGCACTAAAAAGATCTCATCATTCTGACCACATCACCTACTGCTATCTTCTCCTACCCGACAACCTGTTCATCTCCCTAGGGGTTAGACCCCTTAGGCGTGGATGCTACTGAAGGCGTCGTGCCTCCTCCCCTAGCACCCCGTTTTTTTCCTCCGCGACGTCCTCTAACCATGATTACCTACATGAGTACAAGTCAACTTAATTAGCAACATTATAATCAATCATATCAATGAAAGCTATAGTGATCCCAAGTCGAGGGTTGAACCCGCTCTGATACAATATGTGACGACCCTTTCGTTATGACTACAAGCGAAGCAAAAGTGCAATTTTGTTTTTTGTTTTTAGGGAAAGAAGGTGACGATGACAACAATTTACCTCACCACTGACGACGAACGTAAGCATGCAGTCCAGGCAATAGGAAACTATGACTCAACGCACTAGCACAGGAGAAATGGGGTGAAACATGTGTTAAAACAAGGGGAAACAACTACCTGCTCGACACAATAGGACCACCTCTACAATCCAAGGGATAGCATCCCCGTCCCGACACAATGACCTTGACAAACAAAGACTATAACCTCAAGGCACACGAACCAAATGCCTGAAGGTGTTTAACCCGTGCACAAAAACAATCTTAGAACGCTTGACAACACTCACACAAAAGGTATCAAATCCAGCCAAATTATCATTTGTCGCTATCCAAATACGGTGCACCATGATTCCCTCATCAGAAATCATGTCGTCCCCAGGTGATAGACGTGTCAATAACCTTGGCGCAACACATCCTATCTGGACTAAGGACTCTAGAAAACTCTGATGCGCTAGGAGCCGAATACTAACAGGGAGACTATACCCACACCCCACACAAAAGGTCGACGAGACATAAGAGGATGACTACCAGGGAAGTCATGACTTCGTCAACCACCCGACCCATTCATCAAGTCTAAACTAGTCAACAGTTACAAATTGTTTTTGACATTGAGTAACCATCGAAATTTAGCAAGTCTAAATTATAATTTAGTCTTTAACTTATCAGCTGATTAACAATTGATACAATCCAATCATCCGTTCTACATTACACCATAGCCATTAATTTCAATCTAAATAACATCACCTTTGAATCAATCGACAATTCTACAATATAATCAAGCATTAATTTCAATAGAATAACCTCAATTACGAATTAGTTCGACAATGCTTCATTATGATTTAATCATTAACTACAATTTAATTTAGCTAGATTAACCTATGCTTTGGTCAATGCTCCTAAAATCATTTAACCATTAATCACCATCTAAAAGGGTAATTCTAAGTAATCCCCGAAATTACCATCTAACTATCAAATGACAATATATAAATACATTAGCCACATCAATGCAAAATGCTACAATATCACACTTGTAATCAATTAAATTACACATGTCATCTATCTAAGATATCCGTACCAAAAATAACTAGATGTCTATAACATTAAGAAGGGAACTATTGACTGTTATCATAGCTGTAGCAATTGACATCACTGTGGCAATTAATATTAAGAAGGAAACTATTTTCCTTTGACATTGTTGTAGTAATTAGCCTAGAAATTAACATGGAAGTTACATAAAAATTAATCTGACCAATAACATGGTTGTAGCAATTAATCTTTGGCAGGGAGAAGGTTGGGTACACTAAAATTGAAGGAGAATAAAAAGACAATACAAGCTGCAGAAGGATCAACTCGTGGTCATTCAACAATCAACGCAGTCAACATTCTAAATAGAAAATCTGTGTCCCTTCAACAACAAACTCAGTCAATTTTTTGCGGGGGCAAATCCATGGTTATTTACATCAAACTAAGTCACATTTAATAGGAAAAATGTGGGCATTTAAATAGAAATCTCGGTCTAATTTTAAAAGAAAAATCGTGGGCATTTAAACAAGAATCTCAGTCTCATTTTAAAAGAAAAATCGTGGGCATTTAAACAACAATCTCGGTCTTATTTTAAAAGCAAAATTGTGGGCATTTAACAATAATATCAGTAAACTTTTAAAAGCAAAATCATGGGCATTTCAACATCAATCTCTGTCAACTTTTAAAAGAAAAAACGTGGGAATTTCAACAACAATCTCAATCAACTTTTAAAAGAAAAAACATGGGCATTTCAACAATAATCTCTGTCAACTTTTAAAAGCAAAAACATGGGCATTTCAAAAACAATCTCTGTCAACTTTAAAAGCAAAAACATGGGCATTGAATAGCAATTTCTGTCAACTTTTAAAAGAAAAAACGTGGGCATTCAGTGACAATCTCTGTGAACTTTTAAAAGCAAAAATGTGGGCACTTCAATGGCAATCTCAGACACATTTTAAATGGAAAAATCATGGTTTCCCTTTTTCATTGCCTAGATGCCAAATGCAAACGCATACAGGAATGACCAAAATGCCCTTCCCTTACCAGGATAACAATTATAAAAACACAGACAGGAATAACAAATAAAAACACTTTTTCATTCCAGGATACCAATACAAAAATGCAGACATGAAATCAATTCATTTTTCCATTGCCAGAATACCAAATATAAAAATGCAAACAGGGAATCAAATTGTTTTTCCATTGCCAAAATACCAATATAAAAATGCAGACAGGGAATTAAATCATTTTTCCATTGCCAGAATACCAATATAAAAATGTAGACACAGAATGAAATTGTTTTTCCATTGCAAGAATACCAATACAACGCAGACAGGAATAAAAAATAAAAACGTTTTTCCATTCCAGGATACCAATACAAAAATGCAGACATGAAATCGATTCATTTTTCCATTGCCAGAATACCAAATATAAAAATCCAGATAGGGAATCAAATCGTTTTTCCATTGCCAAAATACCAATAAAAAAATGTAGATAGGGAATAAAATCATTTTTCCATTGCCAAAATACCAATACAACACAGACAATAGTAAGAGAAACATAAGGATCCAATGGGAAATGTCATTGAAATGATTGCAGGGATTCTATCAGTCAAGGCACAGAGAAAAACCAACAAGGACGCAAGATAATCCATACGCAGAGGTCTTTGCTAGATGATGCAAGTGAAACAATCAACCAAGAACAATAACGAAGGTAGATGGCT